>LT855424.1:1464001-1515371 GCA_900184765.1 Hymenoscyphus fraxineus | reverse complement strand
TTAGCCTTTCCTTCCTACTCCTCTCCCGAGTCCTGCCTCTCCTTATCCACTCCTTTCCAGACAAGTGACCCATTATCCACTCCTACTCCGCGCCAAAGATTCGGCTCTCCTACTCCGCTCCTAGTAGCCAGGAGAGGAAAGGAGGGGAGATACCAAACACTGAAACTTCGTTTATTTATCTGTGGTGTATTCTTGCCTGCTAGTTAAGAGTCGGTGATATATAATTCTTACAAGAATATATCTAGGATATGGGAGGTATGTTAGGTTAGAATATATACTTAGTAATTACTACCAAGGATAGACGGAAATTTCAACTTCAGGAAACTAGGTAAACAGACACAACTTTATCCTTCCCACGTAGTGTCTTGAAGTTAGTTATCCCAAAAATCTTCTTTCTTTCCAAATATAACTTTCTTTGATCTATCATTGGAAGGGTTTTATGTTTTAGTCGGTAGAATTTTTATTGTTGATTTGTTATCTTTCATTTGCTAAGTTTGGTACAAACAGGACTCAATCGAGTGTAATGTCACTCAAGTTTACTTCTCGGTTATTAAATCGTCATGTGACGCGCACATTCTCATGGAGCTTTGAATATCCCTTCTAGTCGGAAAGCTTACCTCTAGCTAAAGTCTGGTAATTGACGTTACTATTGCCGAATCAGTATCTTACAAGTTTAGATTAGTCAGCCTACGGGTATACTTGTACTCCGGACGGCTATAGCTTAGTCCTCGATTCATCCATCTTTCCTACCATTTTGGTGATAATTCTACGAGGGTTACGTCTCTGTGATAGTGGCACAAAGAACTAACGACCAGTGGATTTGAGATCCATCGTAACCTCAATACCAACGTGTTATTGACCCCTGTAAGAGAGAGGAGTTGTGAAAACTCTGCCAAGGTTTCTTCAGTAATTTCTGTTTTCGCACTCTTCTACTGTCGAAAGTTTTTGTTTTGCCGTTTTACTGTGTTTCGTTTGCTAAATATATCTAATCGAGGATAGGGTTACTCAGGGCTAGCATGAAAGGAAACTTGTAAGTCAAAAGTCCATCAAGTCATACTCATGGACATTGATATGGGAATGGCCTTCGACACAACCACAGATTATGTCATTTCGGACCGCGAATCGAGGTCTAGGGATTCTGTCTGAGGAGGTATAGACGTGAGGAGGAAGGTTGTATTTATAGACGTATAGTTCTGGAATCGGGTATAAGTCGAAGGATATCAAAGGCTTATATGTATTGGTTGCGGATCAAAGTTGTATTTTGTTTATTTTCTATTAGACAAGAAAGTATTCGAAATGATCCCTTTTTAAGGCTTAATCGATTTCTGACATTCACCTCATTGTACCGGGACAAATGAAAAAGGGTGAGGAGAGGCAGGAAGCTATCCAACCCCATTTTGTGTACTATCCAGAGTACGCAAATCTCGCTAGCGAAATTCGCACAATGGAGACTTCTAATTCATATCAGCTCAGACTTCTCGTATACCAATCGTATAGAAAGGTAATCTTATCCTCTAAAATTAACTTTTGTAACTACTTCACACCCGGGCTTCTGGGAACAAACTATATGTACGGGGTAAACGCAACTACGGTACCGGTACGAATTGATCAGCAGGTGAAAGTGAGACTTAATACAAGCGAGAGCGCAGTAGGAAGACGCACTGACTATTATGTCTTAGATGAAGTTGATAAGGAAAGTGGCTCAGATCCTCCATCTTGTGTCTTAGCGGTGGGCTGTGGGGTTACTGTATTACCCACCTATATTACATCGTAAGCAAGGAGGGGCAACCCGAGGCAGTTGTCTCAGAAAAGCAATTATTGAGACGTCATCGTTTATGCTTGGAGGTTGCGAAAGTACTCCGTATTGCTGTCTTGCTTTCTTGGACTGAAATATGATATACCCACAAGCTGCACGTGCATGTCATTATGTCAAAGCCTTAAAATTCACATGCAAATCACAAAGACGCCCAGCTTAAAACGTTTAAATCGTTTTATTAAGATTATAAACTACATTATAGAACTCATTATGGAGTTCGTTGGCAGCTCTCATACTCTACCAAGTAATTGGCGAGGTAGTAGATTTGCAAACACTGACCCTCTGGAAGTAATATCTGTGAGGGTCGAGAGAGAGAGAAAGGCCTTCTCCATCGTTGCAGTTCTCATTAGAAGTACCCTCGCAGACCTTGACATCTCCAACATTATAGTCAACCGTCTCAGCTCCTCCAGTAGAGAGCCAGAACTCAACACCACTGTGGCGGTATCCAGTCCATTTGGCAGGGAGGGTTGCGATAGGATCATTGGTGTGGGTAACTCTGTAGTGTGCCCCATTTCCGGCATTGACGTAATCTGCGAATTTACCGTTTCCAGGTCGAGGAGAACCGAAGGTGTAGATGTCAGTTGGGATACCAGCTTGTCGGAGGTAGGCGCCGGCAATTGTTGCAATTGCTCCACCGAGACTGTGGCCGGTGGTGATGACTTTGTATTGTGGGTGAACTCTTAGAGCCGCTTGAACGTTGCTGAAAGTGTCTTGTCTTACGTCTCCCCAGGCATTTTGGAAACCACTGTGCATCTTGCAGCCATCCACAAGATCGTTGCAAGGCTCGAGGGGGATGATTAGACTGTAGCAAGAATTACATGTTAGTGGACCTTAATTGGATATAAAGCTTCATGCTCAAAGTGTATTGTAACGGGAGAAGGAACCTGATTACATACTCAGTGATGAAGTTGAAGGGAGATTTTGTTCCGTGGTACGCAACAACAATTTGTTTGTTGGTGTGATCGAGACCCACAAATCCGTTGACCATGGATTGACTTCCCAGCTCAATGCTATATTTGATAGTCAGATGAATGTTTTGACTTTCGGTACAATTGAATCTGGGGAAACAAACCCTAGGTATCCATTGTTAATCACACCTGCCTGTTCAACAGTTGGGCATCCATTTTTGGCGCATGTGACTTTGCTGCCAAACAGGTTCTCTTCAGAGTTGCAATAAGCAGCTGCTGAAAATTGAACATAGTGTCTGAATCTGGCGAGGACTTCATCGTTTACTACCGTGGGTGTCGCTATTTTCCAATTAGTGACCGAGCTAGGAAAGTTGCGAAGAGATAAAATATGTGAAAGTATATACCTCGTTTTTCCAAGTTGGTTGACACGATATCGACTGGAGAGGCAGTCACACTGAGAAGCTGAAGAGCAGCATAAGAGAGAGACAAGTTTAAGAACTTCATTGTGAAAGATAAAAGAGTGATACACAAGAGAGTTCAACAAGCTAGGTACTATAAGAGAATGGTATGATGTAATGAACGACTTGCCCGTATGTAACCTTCAGAGAAAGCTGGAGAACAAACAAGTTGGAAATGCCTCCTAAATAAGATAAATAAATTATACCATGAAACATGAAACCATAGAAGGACCTCAATTAGAGGTACGGGCTGTAAGCTCTAGGCAATATGGAGATGACATACGGAAAACAAATCCCTTTAGGATTGTGTGGTCTGAGGACTGGCTTGTTCTTCTCAACATTACGCATGCGACGCGGGAAGAAACATGGGCCACACGTGGGTTTATTGTCCACTTTGGACCCTCCACATGCATTAGTCAATAATTGGGGCCTTCAAGGTGTTTATGGTATGCTTGTTGACTTCACTTGGCTGTGCGCTCGACTTCTGAGCTTGACCGATTCGTTTAAATCGCCGGTGTTTGGACCTCTGGGAATCTTGGAATCGGTTGCGGCTCTCCGGCTCTTCCAGGGCATCGTCTCCGCTCCTGGTCCCATCCAAACTCTCTTTGAGGTGAAGACTTGGCTCCTTCTGCGTTCTGCCCACGGGTACTGTCGATTCACGGAGGAATGAACAATTCTGAACAGATCAACTAGTATCATACTTTATCTCAGTTAACCAAGAGGCTCCATGTGACGCCATCAAGCATTCTCGAGGTCATTCCCAGCCCACGACTCGCCCTGGTAAAGGCCCTCACTAAATAACTCACTTCAGCCTTCTTACGAAGTAGAATACTTCAAAGCTCGTAGTTTTACGAATCACACGAACCTTCGAACTCTAAGCTGGAACTGTGGGATGACGCAAGGGTAGTATGAGTAAGTAATGATGGAATCAAAATGTGGGTCGAGAATAGGAGTTGTATTAAGTACTCGTAGTAGAAGTATAAGGCTATCTACAGTATATGTGGATATGTGGACCGGATACCAGGGTGATCCAAAATCACATGTGAGAATCCTAGTAGTTCACTGTATGGATAGCTAAACTTAGTATTTCTGCAAAGTATATAAGTGCCTTAGTACTACTTTACTAATACACTCTATATGTACTCCGTACTTATCGTTTTCTAGCTTCAGACAAAATCAGATTTCAAGAATACCTAGGTATAGACCAAAGGTACTTTCGTGGCTAATGTTTTGAAGTTACCTATCTCCTAGAAGGATCGGTGACCTTTTTGACCGGAATTCGGCATCCAAATGATTTTCACAGCGAAATTTACACCAAAATGATCGTACACTTCTTTGACGCTTCCTGATCCGTCTAGGAAATACTTCTAGTTTAATACGAAGTACGTACGTATAGTATATAGCCGAGTTTATCTATCTCATCAGCTGGTTCTGCCGGTCTCCTACTCCTATTGTTCTTCCCGCGCGAAGTTTGTATTCAAGCGAATCACACGCTATTTAAATTTCAATATCCGGACCACAAATCCATTTTGAAAGCATACTCCCACCTTAATAATGTCCCGTGATTATGCCAGTACGCACGTTGTCCGAAGCTTACTTTCATCAAGGAGCCTCGGGTAAACTTTGGCACATGCTTCCCTATTTGGCTTTGTGAAAACCAATTATCCTCGTATAAATTCCGAATTAGGCATATTTTGATGTGAACGGCAGATGATTCGCAGGTTGTTTCTCCGACGGAATGCAGATGGCAGATGCAACCTGCCAACCCGGGATGGCGTTCATCTGAAATAGTCAAAAACTTGACCACGGCGCAACCGATTGGAGCACAACGGGTTTGTACTTCTTCTTCCTCCCATGCAAAATGATTGTAACCTTCACTGGGGGTTTACCGAGTTCTTCATTGAAGCTACCCGAGGAAGATTACCATTACCTGGGGCAGAGTAAGATTACTTCCCAGTCTTCGTCTTGATGTGCAAGCTTCCAAGTACAAAGTACAAATGCAATCTATCAGCCATGTGGCTTTTGCTTTCTAGAAGCGCATCCGGAAATCTCCCATTTCAGTTTCATATGTACGATTCATGTTTGTGCAGAAATTATGAATATGATACTTTGAAGTATTTCGCAAGTACCGCTTCCTCTGTGTTCTAGGCTTCTAGCGCGCAACCGCACAGTGTACAAGTTGATCGGACGAGCGTTGCCATGTGGAAGGAGTATTTAGAAAGAGCGATGCCGGTCCTTGTATAGAAAAAGATGAATTTTTATACTCCGAAGAACGATATACGGATGTCTTTAGTTTTCTGGAACGAGGATAAGGCGGGATGAGGTCTTGACAAGTGAAACAAACATTTTATGAAACATAATGACAAGGAATTATACGAAAGCGGTTTTTCTTGTGCTCAACCACGTTGTGCCTTTGGACAATGATCGATCACTTTGTTTGTGGGGTGACGTGGGGTGAAGGCCCCAAGACAAAAATTAAGTTTCAGAACAGACCACTCATGGTACTGCGCTACCGGTAATTTGTGCAATTCTACAAAGTACCAGGTTTAACAGAAAGAGTTAATCGAAACTCCTTAAGATGCAAGATATAGATGGTCTGTGTGGTTACGATAATCGTCCAGTATGCATGGCAGTAATCGTGGAACGGTTTCTCGATAAACCTGCCTGGGGGCGGAGTCCTCGGGTAAGCCGCCTCTTTGGGAATTCAGAATACGTGCCGGTATCCTCTCTCGTCCACATAGCGACCTGTATGAACGTTGTATGGTGGATCTCGGAAGTATAAACGCTTTCTCCCTTAAGCTTAAGAAGAGCCCAAGCCTATATCCCTCCGAACTAGCTGCTCCATTCTCGAATTCCTATCGACTTGGTCATCGTGTTGGAAGGGAAGTTTGTCAGCAGGATGTCAAGTCAACATACAATAATAACGACAAGGAAATTTTGACTGGAAATCGACAGGGAAACAAATTTGAATTTTAGGAAATATGGCCAGCAATTTGCCCAGCGATAGTAGAGGACCAGAACTGGCGGCTGTTGTCATCTCCTTATTGGTATTCGCGACAATTACGGTGGCTTTACGATGCTATACTATGGGAGTTTTGCTCAGAAGATTCTTTATTGAGGATTGGCTAGCGGTTGTGACACTGGTACGTCTTAGTCACGATAAGTCGGTCCATCACTCCAAGCTAACTCGCATAGTTCTTTTACATTGCATACTCTACGTTTGCCTTACTTTCGATACATTACGGATTAGGCTCGCGGACCTACCTAGTACCGAAAGAAACACACGATAATGCGCTTCTGTTCAAGTACCTTGCTCAGGTAGCATACGTTCTTGTAGCTGTTTTAGTCAAATTCATCGTAGGCTTGTTCATATTGCGTATCTGCTTTCAACAACGCAAACAGAGGATCGCCATATGGACTATGCTCGGGATTGTAGCGGTTTATAATGTCGTTTACATTTTCCTGGTAATCTTTCAGTGCCGTCCTATTCATTTTTACTGGTTGCGATACGACCTCGATGCTGGAGTTAAAGGACGCTGCCACAGGTGAACTAAATTGTTTCTATTCATCAAGGACTCAACTGACATGTCCTAGAAAATTGCTTGCGACCATTCCAACGTACATCAGTTTCGTTATGAACGTGGTCGTTGACTGGACTTTGGCTTTCCTACCAGTCTCTTTCGTGTGGCATTCGAAGATGCATAGAAAGACCAAGATTTCTGTGATTGGGGTTCTAGCAATCGGATCAATGTTCGTTTATCCCATGCCTTCAGTGACTCCAGACCATTCTCTCCATGATACTAACCTTCAAATACAGTGCTTCATTAGCAACATGCGCTCGAATTCCTTATGCAAAACAGTTAATTTCCAACCCCGATTACCTGTACAACTTTACCGACCTCGCGATCTGGAGTACTGTAGAAATTGGCCTCGGTCTCTCAGCATCCTCCCTCGCGACCCTCAAACCCCTATTCCGAAAGTTCAAACTTCTTCCCGCCAAACTCACATCCCGAAATACCTCTCGACCACCGGCGGGGTATGATGATATGGGGAGCCACGCAGACGGGACACCATTTGCGTCGAAAAGTCATTCACGAGCCATGTCATTTGGTTGTTCGGGGAGTAGGAGTAGGTCCAGAAGTCGCTCGAAGTCACGTTCAAGAAGCCAGTCCAGAAATCATTCGAAGGGGAGGATGGAGCCTCTGCAACCAAGGGCCTTTGCAGAGTTGAAGAATAATGAAACATGGGATTCATACGAGACGCAAATTGGCTTGCAAACGTTGGTGGAAGCAGGTCCACCTGCGGAGATAATCGACCCTATGGGTATAACAACGACGACGACTACCGTTCGTTCGAGCTCTCAACAGAGGAAGATGAGCATTTCGATAGCGGTGCCTGAGCCCACCCTGCATAGTGGGAATTGGAGTGGTAATCGGTCGAAAATACGTAACGACGATTGGGTTTGATCACCTTAGTACTTTTAATTTGTTAATGAAATTCTATTCGATATTTTAGCGTCCTATGCTGAAGAAAAATGTGACTTGTGAAATCTGCTACTTTAAGCGAGCTGCCTATAAGAGATGAGGTTAGCGCATATCACTGGTCTTGCTTATTAACAGACCGATTCTAGTTATCTTCAGCACAAATTGTTCCGGTGAGCAAAAAGTGACGTAGATTGATTTTTATTTTAGTACCTTGCTCTTACTCATAAGGTGTGTTGAATCAATAAATTGTCTTAAGTATTTGGGGACAAATGTTTCAATTGTTTCGATTGATTTATTAGAATGATAAGAGGGCTTAAGTCCATCTATATTATCGGTACAGGATTCTGTGGCACTTAGCAAAAGCTAGCTTTTAAAGTAGTGAAATATACATTTTTACTAATAATCACTGACAGAGATGAAGATCAAGATAAAAATAGAAGACGATCATGAAAACAGTATCACTGATTTAAAGAGGAGAAATTGCACAGGAGAAAAAGGTAGCTGAAGAAAACATAGTATCGTCGATGCCTTCCCCTTACTGTACCAGAATTTAGCCGAGGATAAGTGGGTCCGAGCTTCACGACAACTAGCCTCCCATTGGACAAAGTGGCAGAGACCTCTTTAACCTTGTCCTAACTTAACTAGAAACTGTTATATTATATTATCTGTTTAGAATAAGTAAAATGATTTATTAAAAACGATAGGACAATAAAGGTAATTGTTCTAGATATTTTAGACATTTTAGTACTTAGAATTAATTCACGCTAATAGTTGAAATAAATCTTTTCATCTGATCCTAATTGAATAAAAACCATTATATTATATTATCTATTTATAACAATAAAAGTGATTGATTCGAAATGATAGTATATAAAAGTCATTGTTCGAGATATTTGAAACATTTTAGTACTTAGGATTAACTTACGCTAATATTTAAAACTTAAAAAAATAAGTCTTTTTATCTCATCCTAATTAAATAAAAACCATTATATTATATTATCTATTTAGAATAATTACAATGATTTAGCGAGGGCTCTGTTCGACTAACAGTGGACTACGCTAGCAAATATCGAGCGCGTTACGCTATCTAGACATGTAACAATATAGTGGTTCAACAACTGACAATTTTACTAATTGCTTATTACTACTCCACAATCTCATTTCACTTTATAGTAATCCGAGCTCTCTTATTGGTCAAAAAGTAGTATATATATCCTTTAGAATTCCCCAATCCTGGAGCCTCATCCTCTGGAACATTCCACACTGGAACGGAAGATAGCGAACACTGCTATAACCGATCTTATTCCCCAGTCCACACAGGCGGTCCTGGAATATCATAAGTCTAGTTCAAGTTAGCGAACGAGTATAAATCTTACAATGGACAGGAGTGAAATGTATACCGTCTTATTATACCACTCAGGGGAGTAGATATTAATCTTAACACGAGGATCTAAGTCCATCAGCATCACAATGCAGAACACTTTCATCATCACCCCATAGAAAACCCAACCCAACCATTAAAACAAAGGAAGAAAGAAAGAGACATACCATCCAACCTCCAAACGCCCGGGATCCCCACCCTAAACCTCTCCCCAGGGAACCCCGTGCCTGGTCCACTAACATTAAGATGCGCACACTCCATATACCACTGCGGTTTATCCTCAATATGGAGCGCAAGAATCTCATGTCTGATCAAATACTCGCCAGCTTTCAACGCTTTTGGCAGCGTCTCCGTCCAAATATTCGGCCCGCCAGTCCAGTCCTGGAATTCGCGTTGGTACCACCAGCCCTCGACGATGCCGCCGGAGAGCAGTCCTCGTTGACCGATTTTGAACCATTCTGCGGCGCTCGCGTTGAAGGAGGGGGAGGCGCATGGTCCGTTGCAGTGTGCGAGCCAGGCTATCATGGGGCCTACGTTGTGGAGCCAGCTAGGGGGGATTAGTTTGGATAGGAGAGAAGATAGAGGGGGATGGAGGAGGAGAGAGGGGAGGTACTAGTAGTATATTGCGCTGATGTTTTGACCTGCTTCTATGGGGATGCTGGTCATGGCTGGTGTTCCGGGCGTGTTGCATGTCATTGATAGGGATGTTGGATCGAAGATTGGGTCGATTGATCCCCAGGGACGGTTGATGAGCCATGGTTGATTGAGTTGTATTGAGGGACTATCGTTTGGATTGTATCTGTTTTGACGTCGATGTCAGATTTATAACGCTGCTTTGTACTCTGGGAAAGGGGGTAATGGGAAATGGATGGATGTACCCTCTATACCATGTATCGCCTACTGTGTAGTTGCTCACACCTCCGTGGGTAAGAACAGTTGGTAGTATAGCAGAGATGAAAAAGAGAAGTAGTAAGGTAAACATCTTGATATGCGTATGATCGATAAAGAAGAAAGAAAGCCAAGTACCGCGAAACGCAAGATCTAGAGGGAACCAGATCTCGAAACCACTCACCCGGGTATCTTGAAATCTCCACTATCAAGACATCCAATGTCCAATATACGTAGGCTAAACACCATAAACAACACCACATCACCCCCAAAACTCTTCACGCCACATGCCAAGTAACGCATCAATCAAACACCAACCCGGCACCCCATGACATCAATAACAAGCAGCCTAAAGAACGGTCTTCCAACTCATAGCATTATGAAGAGAGAATGAGGGGAATATAACATGGAGGCTCATTTGCTAAATGACGATCCAGATCGGCCCCACATCCGGGTATTTGAGAATGTGGTGTGGAAGAAAGCTTGACTCTTGCCTTTGTTTGGATCCCTGTTCAGGCTAAGAGATATATGAAGAGCTTCATTTACCTGGATTGAAATCTATGGATGAAAATTAGGGACTTGGATCGTTCGAGTGATGTTTGGGATACAAAATGTCGGCTTTTCGCTCGGATTCTTGGAGGGGATGTATTAGAGTCCTTGGCTTGGTAGCAAACTTATCATTGAACCTCTGTTTTGAAATTATAGATATGCATTTCTCGAAGGTCGTTAATGTTTTTGTGCTGCCGGCGCTTGCCCAAGCTGCTGCGCTTACTCGGGTATCAAACTATGGTGGAACTGCCAGTTCAAAGGCTGAGATGTAACGTGACCGTAATAACAAGTTACTCGAAGCACTTGCTAATCATTTACCCTAGGTGGGTATACAAACCCGACAATGTCAAAGCGAATCCCGCCTTAGTTGTGAGTACTCTCATGCTCTTGACCTTCTGGCAAACGGGTAAGATAACATACTAACAACATCCTCAGGTAGTAATCCACTCCTGCCAATCAACAGCACAACAGTACTTTGCCAACTCCAAAATCCCATGGCATCAAGGATCCGACGCTGGTGGATACATTACTGTGTGGCCTACTAGTCCAAACAGTGGAACATGTTGGGATGTAAGCTCATCCAAGTCTCTCAAGAGAGATGGAGGGGGAGACTCAACCGCCATTGCGAACATGATTAAATATGCAATTCCGCAGTACAACATCAATGCAACGAGGGTTTATGTAACGGGTGGTTCGTCTGGAGCTATGATGGGGAATGTACTTGCTGCGACGTATCCGGATTTGATAAAAGCTGTTTCTGTGTACTCGGGTGTAGCTGCTGGTTGTTTTGTTGGTCAGGGTGTTGCTCAGTGGAATAATGCTTGCAGTGAGTCGTCTCCTTAAGCTTGGTAGACCATGACGAGGTTTTATGTTAATATTATTAGGCGGAGGAACAAGTACCAACACACAAGCGGGATGGGCAAAAATCGCAGAAGACATGTATCCCGGCTACAACGGAACACGTCCAAAGATGCAAATCTGGCATGGATCTGCTGATTCGACGATTGCTCCTCAGAACTACCAAGAAGAATTGAAGCAATGGACTGGTGTATTTGGAGTTACCATNACTCTTTTGAAGAGTAGTAGACCCACTTGCTTTTTTAGTGAAACAAGCCGTGCCGCTCCGTAATTATCGTGAGTCGCACCTGGATGAGAGTAGGTCTAAACTAAAAGTAGTATAGCGGGTGACTATAATGGCACAAATAAGCTTTTAATTTACCTGTAAATAATGGAAGCAGCTAATAAGACGTCACGTGATCATGCGGCTATCCGAGTAGGTAGTCCCGGGATGCCTTTTCGCTACAACACCCTTCGCTACAACACCTTTCGCTACAACACCTTCGTACTCGAGTACTAGACTCCTACCTACATCTACATTCCGCACGTCAGACTACCCACGACGCCTACATACGCCTACATACGCCTACCTGTCCGCCTGCCTGATGCGCGCCCGTAAAATTTCGCCGAATCGACTGAATTAAGCACTTATATTTTTATAGCGTTGGGATTCAGCGTATAGGAGGTCTACCGAACACGTCTTCTGCCCTGTGCACTAGCTGTGCACTAGCTAGCTCACGTGATAACTCCCAACGTATTACCTAATCCAAAAAAGCGCCGGAACATGTCATGTGGATCTATTTGAGGTAAATCTACTATATATATTTAGGTATTTAGTAGAGTTTGTATTCCTTAAGCGGTCAAAACACCAAGGAGGATTAGACAGGTCGCACTTATTGGTTCGATCCCTTGACCCTAGGTTTCACGCTATTTACAACCCTTTTCTAGAGTAGTAAATGTGGCGAGACCCGCTTTTTTTGGCTCCAACCCTGGTCAATCTATGTCTAACCCCTGCATTTACACTTTTCCAGTAGAACTTTTCCTCTTTATAATCGTAAATCAAGTTTCATAGGGCATGACGGCGTCGGAGAGCAAATCAAACACACCAGAAGCATCATACGTATTTCCCCAATCTCTATCTCTCGTATCTAGTGAAGAAGGAAGAGCTGACTATTTGATTCCTTAGACAACTTCTAACTATGGACCAAATGTCCAAGGCATCTATGGCCAAGGAGTGGGTCACTCGGTTCCCTCTCATTTGAAGGTTTCTGAGGCTTGGTTCTCGCTTCCTTGAAACTCTAACGAGGAAAGGGTATATATGATGGGGAGTAGGAAAGAATGTACATAGCTGTCTTTGAAAACCAACATGCAAACTTCTGCAATCGTTTGAAACATCCCTCAAGTGCTTGTGTGACTCGCCTCGGAACTTCTGGATTTGATTTGCTCTTCACAGCTTTCTCTTCATGTCATCTCCCTTAATTCTGCCATTGTGAAACGTAGTACTGCCATACTCGTAGTCTTTTCGTTTGCTGTCTTTATTGCCATTGAAGGCAAAAGCGACGAAACAATGGAGTCGTCTGCTTGGGGGACTCGGGATTCAGAGGATCCTCGATTGCCTCATTAATGGCAAATAGCGGTATGTGGCTTCGTGGCACTTGTACGACGGTACTAATACCCAACAGGTATTCTGACTAGACTTTCGTCATGCGACGAGCGGAAGTAGTGAAAGAAGGCGGTGGTGTGATGTCGAGTGGTCGAGGAATCCCCGGTGGATTGCGATCGTGAAATCCCACGATGTGGTGCCCCTGCAATTGCATGCAGTAAGCCGCCTTCCACAGCGCTTCCAAAAGGTTCTGGATCTTCGGTGATTGCCACCAACAGTACTCGAATTTGACATAATTTATACAACGCCATCCAGACTTTATTGGGAGGCGCATTTTTGCCGCAGCATCGATTGGTCATTATAATGTTCAAACCAGGTTGACAAGAACTTGTGCTTTTTATACCAAGAAATTCCCCCACCATTCGAAATCCACTCCCTGTATCGCGAAGCTCTCGAATTTGATAATGGCCAAGCAGGAGTTGAAGCGCGCAAGGTCGAGATCCACTACAAACACGACCGAAGAGCGACTGGAGCCGCAGCTACAGAGAGCAATTGAGGATGAAGATGAAGGGAGAGGACTGGAAAAGCTGCGTGGGCTTATCGATGAAGCTAGAGCGAAGAACCAACTTCAAGACCACCATTTGCGAATCGCATTGATGCGAAGTTCCCTCAAGAACAAGATTGCAGCAACAAGATATTTATTGTCCGAAGGCGCGCCACCAAATGGAGCGCCGGGGAATTTGGGGTCACCACTGCTGCGAAGCGTGGAGAGAGATCATATCGCGATTGTGGGGGAGTTGTTGAGGCATGGAGCAGATCCAGAGAGTTGCGACAAAAGGGGTAGAACGTGTTTGAATATGGCAGCTTGGAAAGGTCATTGGAATGTTCTTGGGCTTTTGATAAAAAACGGCGCGAACGTTAATGCGAAGGATAATAGAGGTATGTGACTCGCAGTCTCTCTCTAGGTGACCAAGTATATACTAATAAATTCATAGACAGAAATGTTCTTCATAATCTTGCGGCAGACAAAACCATGAACTGGGGCGATTCGGTTGTCGAGCTTTTGTTGAGGGAAAGAAGTCTAGATTCGGAAGCACAAGACGAAACAAAAAGAACTCCATTGATCTGGGCTTGTGCTGAGGGCAAAAGGCGATTCGCAGAACAACTACTCACTCGTCCCTTGGGCAGAGCCAATATAGATGCTACCGAAATCAGAGACAAGACAAGTCTACATCTTGCAGCAATACACAATAGAGATGATATAGTTGAGCTGCTTCTATTATACGGAGCAGACGTTCATGCCCAGTCCGACGGCGGATGGACTCCTTTTCACAACTCCTGTCAGAACGGATGTGAGAAGATTGTACGTCAACTTGTGAAAGCGGGCTCTGATATCAATGGCAAGCTTCTCAATGGTAGGTCCGGGCTTCATCTTGCTGCCGAGGGAGGGCATGTCGAAGTTGTAAAGTATCTCCTCAGTTTCAAGCACATCAAGAGGACTGCAAGGGATAGTTTTGGGAGCACGCCGTGAGTAAATTGTCAACCCCTCTTGAACAATTGCTAATTCTTTCAGGTTTCTACGGGCCGCGCAGTATAAAAGAAATGAAATTGTTGATCTGCTCGCCCCATACAACAATTTGGAATTTCTCTCTGCAGATGCCATTGGCGCCTGTAAAGGCTTCTCTGCTACGATTGTTGACTTTGGAAACTATTCCCATGGAAACAAGGCAGAGAAGCAGACGGTGGGAAACAAAACGGACAAGAAGACGGTCTTTGAGCTTCTTTACGCTCGTGATACTATCAATCCCAGAAAACCAGCTGTCACAATACGCCCTAAGCCGGGCGAGTTTCGATGGATTCATCTTCCAGCCAATAACATGGCTTGGGTCGAATCACTTCTCACGAAGCTTTTCATCGAAGAAGGGGGCAATGATATCGACGGGTTTAAAGCGCTCGAGCGTTCTCTAACCAACCAACATCGCGGGCATCGCAGTCATTCACATTTTATGAGACCCTTGTGTCAAAAGACCACAAGATCGGCACCCAAGCAGCCCGAGACTGAAAACCCCAAAATTATTCTCAATGGACCAGAAGCAAGACCTATGGATGACCCTACTCCATTGTCGAGACAATCAACTGCTACATCTGGAGACCTGATCAACTCACTCAGCGACCTTGCCGACACAAAATTCTTCCAAAAAGATAGATCGAAAAAGGGAAAAGGGAGCAAATCACCAAAACCCGCCCCAGAAACCCCTACACCAAAAGAACTTCGCAAGGTAAAGTATCTTAACAAGATTTCCCCTTCCCCAACATCACCTGGTCGAAAAGATTTCCCACAAACTTCGCGTGGAAATCTGTTTCTATTTCTTCCATATCTGCATTTTGAAAGTAGTGAAAGATGTGGTAGAATGCAAGAAGCTATTGAGCGGGCAGAGAAGTATCCGCGGTCACATCCTCGTTCGGATCCAGCGAGTAGCCACGATGAGATGCTTATTCGTGCTCATTTGGCGTCTTCGACCGCTTCACTACATGTCAGACGAACTTTAGGTAAGAGCCTTATTTTCCTTGATCAGTTTACCCCTCTTCCCAACTTTCTTTTGTTACATCTCGGGTCTAAGTGAAGAACTCACAACATCGTATATTGTGCCAAAGTCTGGGAGAATAGAAATCATTGTAGGGGATGGATATGATAAGTAGATATCTGGTTTACTCGTACAGTTGTTTTTGGTCTCCTGAACCTATGGCATAATTTAATCAAATTGATGTGTACTGAGTCGTTCTTTTCTCGATAAACCTTTGAATTTGTAGCCTCTTGTGTGATATTTTGAATCCGAGACTGTTCCGCTGAGAGGTAGTACTGTCATCTAAAGTCTCTACGACTGCTCCAATTAGTCTACGAGTATAAGCATCAAGAAACTACAAGTATAATTATGCTAGCCTTTTTGGTATAATCAAACTTGATTCGTCGAATCTTGTTGGCACAATGAAGCGCTAGAAGTGTCGGTATTCAATACCTCACCACAGCTGGGGATTACTGCACTCTCTAGTCGTGCCTGCAAACTTTATTCAAGCCGGTAGTAATCTTACCTAGCTCGGAAGTGATTATTCAAATGTTTGGATCAGTTATATAAATCCAACATGGCTCACCAGACACATCTCTATTCCTCGCTAACAATACGCTCTTCAGACCAAAGCTTCTACCACAACATCGACACCCAAGCACGAGACAAAGACCAAGTAGTCTACCGCTACCAAAAGAACCGACGCGAAAACCCCCGCAAAGACCCCAACATCGTAATGGTCGACCAACTCTGGATGTGGGTCCTGGGCAAAGACCTCGTCATAACCGCCTTCCCCCAACGCTGGGGACAGCCCAAACGAGACCCTCTCAACGTCCTCGACAGCATCATCGAAGACCTCAACGACACCACGCGCGAACCCGTGCAGTCCGTCTACGACCTCGCAATGGTGATTACTGGGCGCTGCTGTGGCGTCTTTGATCGACACCGTGGCGGAGACGAGGATTACCAGTTCCTAGATATGTTTGAGAGTTCCATTGGCGATGCGACGGATTGCGATTCGAGACTTTTCGATGATTTTAATCGTGCGTCGAGACATGCTAGTGCGTGGTTGCAGCATCATCGACGGTTGAATCGTCCCGCGAGACTTATGCCATATGTATCTTCCAAGAAAGCCTTTGCGGAAACTGATGCAGGTGGGATCGATGATCTTCGAACTCCCGAGGATTTCAAGAGAGGGCCGGAGTTTATTGATAAGTTACTTGATATTGGGCAGGAGACGAATCTGCTGGCTGAGACGAAGGATATTAGGGATGAGCTGAATATGATCCGGAAGGTGTTGGAGGATCAGCAGCATGTTCTTCCGACTATTGAAGCTGCTATTTGTGAGATCTATGCGGATGAACAGATTGCGCAGCGTGATGTGAAGAAGTCGTTTGCGTCGCAGGGGAAGACGGTTGCGACGCATATTAAAGATATCGACCGTATGGATAAACAGGCGACGAAGATTTATGTTTCTGTTACTGATATGCTTGATCTTAAGCAAAAACATGCCAACGCTTTCGAAGCGCGGTTCGCAAGGGACCAGGCGTCTGCTACCGCTAGACAGAGTCAGACTGTTATGGTCTTTACGATTGTCACTATCATCTTCCTCCCGATGAGTTTCCTCGCTGCGGTCTTCGCTATTAATGTCAAGGAGTTCCCGAATAATGAGGGGGGTCTGCCGATTGGGTGGGTGGCGAAGTATATGTTCGGCATTGGCCTTTCGATTTCTTTCCCCATGATCTTTTTTGCGTTCTATCTTGACGATATTGGGGCCGCGGCGAGGAGGTTGAGGGGATGGAGGTTCAAGAGACAAGCGGAGAGGGAGGAGTGTGAGGTAGAGGTGGATAAGAAGAGTGTTCTTGATCTACCGGGGATGGATCAGGTATTTAGTGTTGCGAGGAGTGCGAGGAAAAGTGTGGAGAATGGGGGGTGGGTGCGAGAGAGGTTTTCTGGGAGTGTGAGGAGACCAGGGACGGTGGGGAGTTTGAAAGCTGGGTTTAATGGGAAGGGGGAGGGGAATACGGGGTTTAGGATTAAGAATAGTGTTGATATTGAAAGCGGGGTGAGATGAAAGGATATTATATAGTGTGTTTTTTTAATTAGATACAAGAACTTCGTATATTCGTCTTCGTCCCTTGATTGTTAAGTGGCGGTTGGAAACTTGGTAAATATTTCAGATTGAGATGGAAGCGAGAAACTTCGGAGACCACTCACAACTACAGAAAGAGAGAGGATGAAGTGTTCTGAGAAGCCTGCAAAAAAGGCGTCTCCAAAGCTACATCTGTTACCACATTCTCGGACTCTACAGCATGTCATTCAGCGACTATGACAAACACACGCCGTTCAGCTATTAAAGAAACTAAATGCGACAAATTCGACAGCAAAAGAACTTTGACGGTAGCACCAGAATCTCCCAATCCCTTTCACCCAACGCAAAATTCTTCATTACACCTACACCTCCACCTGGTAGGAAACCCAGTCATTACCCCTTACTCGTACAAACCATGCTATCAAACCCATTATCCCAAAAACCCAACACAAGCAACCCAACTCTCCTATTCACCTAGGCTAATAAGTATTAAAAAGGTAATTATTCTTCGAAATTATTCGTAGAATCGTTTGATTGTATAAGATCTTTAGGGGAATATTGTTAATTCTAGTATATATAGAGTAGAGTAGAGTAATCTAATAAGACTCTTACCAGAAAGGAGTAAGAATAGCGGGTATTGCTTTGTATATACTATTAAAACCCATTATACCAAGATCCTAACACAAGTACTCTAATTCAGGTGCTTGGGGGGAATATTATAAACTCTGGTGTGTAAGTACAGAGTAGAGTCATCCCAGATTCTCACGGAAAGGAGTACAATAAAGTACAAAAGAAAGAAAAGAACCATTAAGCAAGACAAGACAAAACTACTACTCAAGCATAAAAATTTTATTCCTCCCTACGTCTCAAGAATCAAGACGGAAAGAGACCCATCCAAACGATCCAACTAAACTAAACCACCCACACCCCTACCCCACGACGCAGAAACGAGAAATGAAAAGCAAAAACAAAAGCTTTATGCATACCCGCCATCCCAATATCAATACATATATCATCTCTTCATCCTCTCCAACACCTCAATTCTCCTTGTTACAGTCTATCTAGATCTCCAAAGTGACCTTCTGTCCCTTGACCCGCCCGATGACCTGAGCAGGAGCATACTTAGGAATAACCTCATCATCGTGTAACATCTCAAACTCCTCGGTCGCATCACGACCCATAAAGTTCATGATGGCTTGTGGTCCACCTGGGTGCTCCTCCAACCAATCATCAAGCTTCATCACAACGCCCTTGACCACAACCCAGAGGTCATCTTTGGTGTTGTGCTTGGCAACTTCCTCCATAGTGTACTCCTTATCAGGAACACTGAACTTGGCTGGCTTGCCTGGCTTCTCCACCTTTCCTGGATCAGTGTTGCTGCCGTCCATGACGGGTCCTGCTGAGGTCTGGGATTGTTGCTCTTGCTTTGAACCGGTTCCTATTGAACCTTGGCTACCCCATTCAACGGAAACCTTGCCTGGCTGAGATGGGTCGATGTGGAGAGAGATTTGACCCAATCTTGAAGCTGCGGCACCGACTGAACCCTTGAGGGCGTTTTGGAAAAGATAGTTGCTTGCAGTATCACCAGCAACACGACCGTATACCACACATCCGAGAAGTGATGAACCACCAAGACGGTTAGCACCGTGAACACCTCCAGCAAGTTCTCCGCATGCATAGAGACCCTCGAATGGCTTTCCTTCCGAGTTGAGAATTTGTGCTTGGTCGTTGATTTCGATACCACCCATGGTGAAATGAAGAACTGGCTCCATAACAGCAACGTGGAAATCATCATTGATATCAACTGGGCAGTTGTGGAAGAACTTCTTTCCGAAGGGGTCCTTCTTCTTTCCATCTGCGATCTCGTTGTATGCTTTGAATGTGCTTTGGAGATGTTCTGGTGTGCAGCCAATATCCTTTGCAAGCTGCTGTCCGGTCATCTTCTTCATCAGACCACGGCCAGAATAATGTCTGGTGTGGAAATCAAGGACATTTGATGCCTTTGAGTTGAGGATGAGTCTGACTGGGAACAATCCCTTGTCCTTCTCCTTCCACATCTCACCAGAAACGTAATCTCGGTGACCAAGCTCGTCACAGAATCGATCACCAGCTCCGTTCAGGAGAAGACCTCCCTCACCACGAAGAGCCTCAGCGGCCAAAAACTTCCACTTAGATCCAGGATCCTTGGGGTCAACGAGACCCGTTGGGTGGACTTGAACTTTGTCCATATCAATACCATTACCACCAATTGCCATAACCATCTTCTGTCCATCACCTGTAGCATGTGTACCGTTGGTGGATGAGAGGTTAAATGTATCTGGTCTGTGCTTCTTGAGGAGGGATGTCTCTGTGAAATCTGCAGCATATCCACCGGTGGCGAGGACTACTGGACCGTCAACAGATGTGGACTCTCCTCCGAATTCGTATGTGACACCGGTAATTTTGTTTCCATCTTTGTTGATACCAGTAACTCTGGCCTTTTTGATAATCTGCACACGCTCTGGCTCGTTCTCGGCGAGTTCTTCTAATCGTTGCATCAGAGCATATGTGATGGCCATACCGGGAAACTTGGCATCGTGGCCTCGGTGGGTTCTTGGCTGTGAGTGACCACTGAACGCAAATATTAGTATATGAAAGGCTCAATTTCATGTGCAAAAGTTCAAACATACCCTAATCGGGAAACAAGAGTAAGATCTAGGTTGAAAACATCCTGAAGCCATTCAACAGCTGCAGCAGATTTGTATGTCAAGACCTTGATCAAATCTGGTCTGGCCTTGTCTCTGGCAGATTTCAGGGTATCATCATAGAATTGCTTAACGCTATCACGGACTTCTCCTTCAACTTGTGTTCGGGTAAGGGCACCGTTGATTCCAGATGTGGCCTTTGTGGAGTTTCCTCCGAAGAAACCTACACCGTCAAGTTAGCTGATTGCACTCAACGATTCGATTGCGACTTTTGGAACATACCCTGCTTGTCAAGGACTATAACATTGCCACCTGCGAGGTAAATTGTGTGCGCAGCACTCAAACCGGACACTATTGATGATTAGCTACAATGCATTGTGGGGGACGTTGCCCATAGGCAAGAAAGCTTACATCCGCCTCCAACAACAATAACTCTGGGTGTCATATTGACTGAGTGTATGGGATACGAGCAAAAGGAGGGCAAGGGCAATAATTTGAGGTTTTGTAGGGTCGAAAGCAGGAAAGATGTCAGAGTAGAGGAATGTTGTGGTTTTGTGTTGATCCACGGGCGCCACTCACTAGAGGTTAGGCTCTTGGGGAAGTCTGGGGGTGGAAATGCCGAGGTCCCGGAAGCGACCAGACTTGGCTTTGATTCGACGAATGTGAGAAGTCGTGTAGTCAGCAGAGTCACTTGATTCGCCGGCTCCAGATTGTGGAGTCCGGGGACTGCAGGGCAGGTGTCTTTGAGGGGGAGCGGAGTCTGCAGTGTAGAAAACCTTGTATCTCTACTTTTGCGGAGAAGGGAACGGCGGTCACTTTAAGGTCTACGTAGCATTGTATGCGTGCTCGTCTACAGAAAAATTCAATTAAAGCGGTAAGTAAAGCATATAAAATCTCGCATACTCCGTACAGAGTACATCTGCCTTGGAATACTACTGCACTACTACTACTACTGTACCATTGAACCCCGGGATCGTCTCATGTCTGTCATATTCAATCACGAGCAAAAGTCACGTCAGCTCTCATGGGGTCCTTTGGTGTGCTGTACTGTGTACAAAAAGCGGGCAGCTCGCTTGCATGTGAAAGATCCCCCTTTCCCTACCGAGAACTAAAGCTCCTAATTTCCGCCCCCACCTTCTCCAGCTTTCGGGGCATACGGAACGACTCGTGTTGCATAACACGCTTGCATCAGATGACGGTGTCAGAATAAGACTTCCATTATAGAAGGTACACTCGTACCGTTTTACATGTGAAAGCTAATCGTCTATAGACCCTGGAAACATTACTGAAGCTCAATGATTGATTACTTAGGCTATCAAAATCTGGTTCCAGAAGCTTAGAAAAACGTGGTCATGATTCTCAAAATGCGGAGACCATCGCCTTTTCGGGTAAGAGAACAGCGAGGTGGGCTTTGGAGTAACTGGCTCACTGGCTAACAAGTGGCAAGAGTCCACTATTTATACCTTAACTTGTATGCATCTAAATTGATACTAAACTTGAAGTCCGACTACGCTGCAGGTGCTTGTCAGACCCTTGAAATGGTCTGGGTGAAAATCAAATCGAGGCTCAGGGTGTCAGGAACAAAGCATCCGTAGTGTACCAGTGGCAAAGACCCTTCGACATAGTTCTAGACGATGAACTAGATTTACTAGTATTCTCGACCACGACATGTCGGTGTAAGGTACCAAGAAAACTTTCTGGACAGGACTCGAAAACTTTGCCTCTCAGGAAGTGGTATGGGGAAAAAGTCGTAGGAATAGTAAGATTAGTCTGCCATAACATCCCACAAGAGCTATCATTATCATTACTGTGTTTCGCTTGCCGTTCATATGCATATCTCAAAGCCCATACAGGGTAAATTGCGTTCATATAACCCGTCGCCATTGCGTATCCAAACCATTATCCATAACGCTTGCTGTAGATGCAACAAAAGTTGAACCCTCATAAAGAATGCAACGCTCAAATCCAATATCCCTCTATTCATTTATAATTCCTCACTCCCTTCAGAACCCAAACCTCGCCATTAGCAGTTGATTCAGAGACAGAATCAACTTCAATATTCCCCGGTTGAATCTACAAAGTATTAGCACATGCATCCACATCCCATAAAACCACAAAATATCTTCCCTTTCCACCCCCAACCCATATAAAAAACGTAGAAAAAGACTCACAATCCTCTGATCCCCCTTCCTCTCCCACCAAACCTCATCTCCAGCAAGCGTCTTATACTTAACCCCCATCTCCCACGCCTCAGGCACAACATGGCTCTCCACAAACCTCTTCAAATTCTCCTGCGCCCGTCCCTGTCCATCACCACCCTCATAAGCCTGCTCCCCCAGCTTCTCATAATCCGCCGGGTCTTCCCAGGGTTTTCTGGGTAATGCCATGATGGCAGAGTTCAACGGCGCGAGGATCGTGGTGTTGAGGGAGCGGTCTTCGAAGCGCTGGGATATCGGCGCAAAATCCCGTGTGAAACCTGCGAAGATGTTGATTTTTCGCGAGCTTCCGAGGATGTCGGAGAGGATTATGGGAGCGGATTCGGAGGGAGGGGGGTTGGTGTCGGAGGGGTCGTTGGAGGGGGGTGGAGGTATGGCGGGACCGAGATTGGGCGGGTTCGACATTGGGTATTGGTGTTGTTGTTGTTGATATGGAGGCTGGAGTTTGAGGGCGGTTGTTGTTGTTAGGAGGAGGGAGAGGATGGGGAGGTATTTCATGGTTGCGGATGGTGTGGTTTTGGTGTCGCCGGCGAACTTGATTGGGATGGTTGTGGATGGGTTATGACGAATGGTTTCACTATCGTGGTTATCGCCAAGACTTGATATCGTGTGGCGGCCTGTTGGCCTCAGTCAGCAATCTATATGATTATGAGGAATGGCTAAGAGGGAAAGATACAAAACTTTTCATCTACAGGTTTTTGATTATGTTAGCCAATCTTATCGTTATGAGGGGTACTCTTCAGTGTTGCTCTTTAGATGAAACCGCTTTCGGGTATATGCATATGTGACCATTCTCTTCGCTAGTGGCTCCTCAGCTAGCAAACAAGTAACAACGCGTTTGTAGATTATATCTTGGGAAGCCCGTCATTTCTAAAAATCTTGCCTCTTCTATCACAGAGTTGAAATAATCTCCGATTTAAAAAACAGTCGTGAGATAAAACGGAACTTCTCAACCTACCAACCAAGATGTCATCCGAGGTAAGCGAGGCTCCATAAACAAAACGTCTTAATATTGCATCTCTCCATTCAATAATAACATACGACTCCAAAATAGGCCTCTCAGTTGGAAACCATCAAATTCGGAGACGAAACACACACCATAGACGTCTCCAAAATCCCATACCTCTCAAGCTTCGTACGATTCGAACGCTCTGCCCACCCCGACTCCGAAGAGTTGACACACAGTCCAATCCGCCACCTCGACGTAGTCCTCAAGGGCATAACATCCGGCTACAGACAATGCTTTCGCGATCTCCCCTCCTCCCTCGACTGCTTTCAGAGCGTCTGCCAAACCTACGAGCTATTTTGTATAGACATCCTCCAAGGGCAAAATATCAGAGAACTAATCAGCGACCTGAAAGCCGGCAAGTACGATTACGACTACGACTACAAAGGCGACAAGTCCAAGGCAAGAGACGCAGCTTTCCGCTTGCTATATCTGATTTTGCTTGGCGAGTTTACCGATGAGAATAAGGATGCCGCGCAGGTTTATAATGCGGTGCTGTTTGTTGTTTCGCATTCGGGGACTTTTAAGTGGAGGACTAGGACTATTGTAAGGGCTGCTTATGAAGAGCGGTTTGATGTTTCCGAGAAGCAGAAAAGGGGCTTGGATAAGTGGGTTAAAAAGGACGATAGTGGTGTTCCGTTGAATTTGGAGGATGAGAGTGATGCTACGACTGAGGAGGATGAGGATATTTACTACGGTTCTGATTTCTCTATTTGAAGTCTGGGTCCTTTATGTATGGGATCTATACTTCTGGTCCTTTTCATTTTTCTTCCCTCTTTCTGGAAAACTTGCGATGATTAGGAATCAGAAGGTAATCAATTGAGGAATAGGAGAGGTGCCTTTCGGTACACTACTACTCGGTAATTCATTGAGTTTTAATTCTCACTAAATTATTCGCTTACTGCCATGCATTAAATGCTCCTCCATACAAGACTAATTTGTAGTGTATTTGGTGATTTATCTCCTGGACAGTTCGGGAGATTTTTGAAGAAGATTAAGGACATGCACGACTCTTTTACCATAAATCTCTACTAGACGGAGATTTAAAGTGCCGGATTTCTATTAAATTATCGCTCGAATTATCTAGGAGGTGTTAGAGTAGAAGATATAGTTAGAAAGGAATGGAAAATTCCGTTTTTCATAAGTGGTAAGCGAAACCATCTACTATACTTGGAAACACTTATATGTTGTACTTGTTCTTTACCTGTAAGGTTAATAACTCAAATACTTGTATGGTAGCGGAAACAAGTCTACGTCATTAGGTAGTTTATTTTATCCTTTTACTTTACTTCTATAAGAGGTACATATATAATCAAGTTAGTCTCTAATATCGGATAAAAAGCAATTGCGAAATCTTAAACAGGCTTCAAATTTACGTCAATAGAGTCTGCCTAGGTATAATAATACTAACCCCACGTAACCTGAGACTAGAAGTGTTTAATCATACCCAAGGAGAAATTGCCGTCGACAGAACAGTATTATCAGAGCTGCTCAGCTGAGAGCTGCAAATATGATGAATTTGCAAGGGCTGCATCTTTTGGGGTGGATTACCAGTCCAATTAAATATATTTGCTAAGTTTCTAGCAAATAACATGGTAGCTTCAAGCCACATAAAGAATTTGACAAAATGTCTCCTCTAACATAATTAATAACTCATCTCTGCTTTCGTATTCCTCTAGGGGTTTCTGGTAAGTGCAAGTGTTTGGAGGTTCTTTATTAAATTAAAATGAAGACAATCTACCCCAGTAGTGCTACTGAGCTCATACTTTGCGTAAGACAGAATGTCGGTGGGTTATCGGATTTTGTAGGTGAAAGTAGCATATGCGGTCCTTGTTGGCTCAGTACTGCTGAATCTTGGGGGAAAGTAACTTGTAAATCAGTTTTGGCTTTTAGGAAATTGTTCCTACATAAATGTCCTTATTCAAGGACTATTGAGTTTCATTTCTAACCTCAAGACAGGGCAGAGAACGACAAATTGACTCTTGTACTTGAACACTAGCAAAAAGCATTTGGTCAAAAATTTTTAATAAGAGGAGCTGTGAATTCTGGTGTAGTGAACTTCATAGGCAGATAATGTAAGACAATAGTTTTTGATATTGTATGACTGTATGACAATACTAAGCTCAGCGTGCGTTTCAAGATTCAAAATATTCCTACTGCCAGTACCTCTTCACTATCCTTCATCAGACAGTGTGTGCCGTACAGACTAGGTATACAAGTTATATGGCTTGGGGATCTGTGATTCACGGCCAGTAAGCAGCAACAATCATAGTATTGTTAGTCATCTGTGCCTGAATGGCCTTCCACCTCTATTGTTGAGTCCGTGCTCCATCTGGTTGTACATAAAAGATAGCTCAAGGCTGAACGTCACTTTCTCTGTGTTTACAATCACATCAGAAATCAACTCCCATCATTTTAGAACTTCTCTCAGAGGACACCATCAGCAAGCGACATCGGCTCATCAGCGGCTACTCACACAAGGAAATATCCTAGCCAAACTGAAACCTTTTTTCATCTCAGAAATATTTAAAGTACTTCTGACGTGCTTATTAAGCTCAGAAAAGGCATTGATAGGTTTGGCTAGACCATTGAACTTGCTATTTTCTGAGGAAGAAAATTGAAAAATTGGTGAATTCAAGGTTACCTCATGATTGGGATGATGACTAATAAAGGGGTCTAGTGAATATGCGGCTAAACTGCGGTTCCTAAGGCGGTGTCCTAAGTCGGCATCGTAGCCTTGTGGCAGAGAAGGAGTTTCGCGAGTTATTGGACACAACCCTACATCACTTCATCACTTGTCTATTCACAACTGCAAAAGAACCTTTCTGAACGACAACCATAATACTTCTCAGCAGTGCCATGTGCGCCTCTTGAAAGGCCTTGAGCGCTTGCCCAGATCCTTGGTCCCCTAAACTCGAGGGCAGCTGAGCCGGCGCCAACTCGAACGGCGTCATTCTAGCATCAAAGCTTTCCCTCGAGCTCCAGCAATCGTCGGAACCCTACTCCATTTTCCCATACATAACCTCCAACCAACCCTCACTCGTTCTGGCAGGTTTCGTACCCTTCCACCATTAGAACAATATGAACAATCCTCCCCACGGCCCTCCGGGCTTCGATCGCGA
This sequence comes from Hymenoscyphus fraxineus, assembly GCA_900184765.1. Taxonomy (NCBI): domain Eukaryota; kingdom Fungi; phylum Ascomycota; class Leotiomycetes; order Helotiales; family Helotiaceae; genus Hymenoscyphus; species Hymenoscyphus fraxineus. Next base: position 1,488,763 of record LT855424.1, on the reverse strand, counting down.
TCGCGAACGAGAAATGGACGATCAGCGTAGGGTACATGCCCTCGCAGCGCAACAAGAGCTTGTACAACGGGAACGAGAACAAAATGAACGTCAGGAAAGAGAACGTCAGCACCGAGAACATTACCAACCTGCGCCTACCCATCAGAATGATACTGCCTCGATTCCTCTTCATCAGCCGGTTGCTTCGCGCCTGCCAGGAGCCATACATTCTCCCGGTGGTCTACTTGCAAATCATGGCGGTGCCCCTCCTCCAGGTCCTCTTGGTGCACCCGGTGGACCAGGAAATGCTTTTGGCGGCCCTCTTCATAACGAAGCCAGCCGTCCAATTCAACACAATCCTCAAAATCCACCGACCCAGATTCAGCAGCAACAATCGTTCGGCCCAAACCTCATACACCATAATTCTGCGCCTCCGAACGTCCCAATCGGCGCCCCTGGAGGAGCAGGATTTGGTCCACCTCTTCAACAGCAGCAACAACAGCAGCAGGCAGCGCAGCAACAGCAGGAGGCGGTTTCGCGGTTACAACAACTTCCATTTGGGGCACCAATTCCACAAGGACACCAAATACCTGGAGGTCCTCCTCAAGTACTTGGCCAAGGAGGTGTTGGTGGACAGCAACCCATTTTGAATGTAGGTCTTTTTCATGTTTTGTGTATACATTTTGTGGTGTGGTAAACATTACTATACCAACTGTTTTCGCTGCGTGTGGGTGGTGGCAACTTGCCAGTGCCCAGCGCAGTGTCAAACCTGGGACAAGATATTCACTCGACCATCAAAATCCATTCGATACACTACCGATTGGTAGTCTCTGTCATCAGTGCCGTCTCTGGTTATTTGGTTTGGTTTCATGTGGCAATTTCGGTACATGGCCAACTTTAACCATTCGCGTTCTCCGCGCGTGACCCCTCATTTTGCCCCCTCAAACACAAAACAAAAACAGAATCACAACTAACACCATCCCAGGATGCGTTGAGTTACCTTGATCAAGTCAAGGTCCAATTTGCAGACCAACCAGATGTCTACAATCGGTTTCTTGATATTATGAAGGATTTTAAAAGCCAAGCGTAAGAAATCCTCATATTATACTGACTAAGCAGGAAAAATGATGAAGAAAAAAACTAACTGGCACTACCAGTATCGACACACCTGGCGTTATCAACCGAGTCTCTGATCTCTTCGCTGGTCATCCAAATTTGATCCAGGGATTCAATACATTCCTACCACCAGGATATCGCATCGAATGTGGAGCTGGCAACGATCCCAACACCATCAGAGTTACTACTCCTATGGGTACCACGGTCCAGTCTATTACAGGAAACGGTCGCGCTGCTTTGCCAGACGCAGTCATGAGCCAAGCTAATCCCACTGGTGGCTACTATAGCGCGCAACAGCGTCATGGCAATTGGCAACAGCAGCCTCAACACAGCATTGAAAGTCCTGAAGCTGTTTTCAGTCCTCAAAATCAAAGCATTGCTCCTGCCTACAATCAGAATCCAACTCAGCACTCCAGCTACGAAGCGCAGCAAGCTGCCGCTGCCGCGCACCAACAACAACAAAGAGGTGTATCGCAACTTACCAATGCTGTGGCAACTCTAGGTCACCCTCCAAGAAGCACTCAAACTCCAACGCCTGGTGGACAAGCTGGAATGAATGGCGGTGGACAGCAAGGTCTTGAAAAGCGAGGTCCTGTTGAGTTCAACCACGCCATCAGTTATGTGAATAAGATAAAGGTAAAGTTGAAGTGTCCAAACCTCCCAATTCATAAGCGATCTCTCTCCGATTGGTCAGCTGCCTGCAACTATCGGGTAGAAGTCGGAACCATATTCACCTCACAACGTTCTCTTTGCGCCAGCTACCACTAGACCTCTACTAACCCTTGTCCCAGAACCGATTCCAGGACAGACCTGAAATCTACAAGCAATTCCTTGAGATCCTTCAAACATATCAGCGGGAATCCAAACCCATTCAGGACGTATACGCGCAAGTTACGCACCTTTTCAACACTGCCCCCGACCTTCTCGAGGATTTTAAGCAATTTCTACCAGAGTCTGCTGCGCAGGCAAAGGCCGCCGCCGCTGCGAAACTCGCCGCAGAGCAAGAAGCTGCGGTCGCAATGACGGCAAACCAAACACCTCAAACCTCGTACGCAAGAGGAGAAGCAAAGATGCCTCCAGTCGGCAACTTTGCAGTTCCTGCCAGTACAAGCAAGGACAACAAGAAGAGATCTCGAGTCAATGCTACTGCGCCATCTGCTGCCCAAGGCAACATGATGGGAGAGTCTTCTCGAAGCGCAGGTCCAGGCGGATCAACGAATAAGGTATGTATCATCCCATTCTCGCCCCAATGCGACTTCAATCGATCTACTCTGATCTCTGGACGTCTACTAATATGTCCATTTTCTCAGAGAGCCAAATTAAGCCATAGCAAGCAAAGCGCGCCAGATGCTCCTGCTGTATCGCCCACATTGACTCCTATCCTACCTGAGCCGCTCCCACCGACAACCACGTCGGCTGCTTCCACCGAGGAACTGGCCTTCTTTGATCGCGTCAAGAAATTCATTGGCAACAAGTCGACGATGAACGAGTTTCTCAAGCTTTGCAACCTATTCTCGCAAGATCTCATCGATCGCAATGTCCTAGTACACAAAGTCAGCATGTTCATCGGTGGTAACCCAGATTTGATGGGCTGGTTCAGAAATTTTGTTGGTTGGGAGGGTAACGATGAGATCATTGACAATCGGCCAGAACCACCTACCGGACGAGTCTCATTGAGCAACTGCAGAGGCCTCGGTCCAAGTTACCGTCTGCTGCCAAAGCGAGTAAGTTCACCTCATTTCACTTTTCACTTTAATTTCATCTGTCACGTGTAAGCTTGTAATTGGTGGCTGGGGGGAATCTTGTCTTTGTGAATTCATCTCAAGGTGAAGCTATTCATGGGCAAGATTTCTCACCCAAAATCCCCACGCCGCTTTATTCCCAGCCCCCTCATCCACCAGCAACCCTCGCCTTCAACCTCGACTTGAAAATTTCGATAACTTCCCATGTCAAATTTCTCCACACATCCTGCAACCATGAGTGCGCAAAATCCACCTGAAGCTATTGCGGCGATGCCTGAAGGAGGTGGTGCGTTAACGGAGGATTTTCGACATGCGTGCCAGTGCTCGTCATTCCAATTTCCTACATCAAATCTACGAGAGAGCGAGGTTTTTGAGCCTGGCATCGACGGAAACTACGCATACATTCCCCATGGCAAATGTATCAAGCGCAAATATGCCGAAGTCGAGGCTGCTCGCTCCACTTCTCAGACCCGAGTGGCGAAGAGGGAACCCAAGGAACTCGAGAAGATCCTTGAGGACAAAAAGATTCTTGAGGACATGAAGGATCGGGCTAACAGTTATCAGGAGCGCCTAAAGCCATGCAGTGGAAGAGATGAGATGTGCAACGAGGTACTCAACGACGACTGGGCATCTCACCCAACATGGGCATCAGAGGATTCTGGTTTTGTTGCTCATCGCAAGAACATGTACGAGGAAGCTCTCCATCGAATTGAAGAGGAGCGCCACGATTACGACTTCAACATTGAGGCGAACGCCAAGGTTATCCAACTTTTGGAACCAATTGGACAGCAATTACTTGCCATGAGCTCTGAAGACCGAATGACTTTCCGTATGCCAATTGGTCTCGGTGGTCAAAGCCAGGCAATCTACAAGCGTGTGCTTAAGAAAATCTACGGCGATCGTGGTCCAGAGGTTGCTGCAGATCTGTTCAAGGATCCTTCTGCAGTACTTCCAATTGTTTTGAGCCGACTCAAGCAAAAGGACGAGGAGTGGCGATTTACACAGGTAAGCGTCTTATGCCGAGCATGTCTGTTCGTTTGCTAATACATTGTAGCGTGAGTGGGAGAAGGTTTGGCATGCTCAGACTGAAGCCATGTACCTCAAGAGTCTTGACCACATGGGTATTCAAGCCAAGCAGGCCGACAAGCGCAATTTCTCGATCAAGCACCTCGTAGATGCAATCAAGACAAAGCACGAAGAACAACGACGCCAAAGAGCCATTCGAGGCAGAACCTTGAGATATCAATTCGCATACGAGTTTGATGATCAAGCAGTCATTATTGATGTTCTCCGCTTCGTCATGATATACGCCGCCAACTCGGTTAACCACGGTCATCAAGAACGACGCCGCATCTTTGAATTCTTCGACAAGTTTTTCACAACCTTCTTCAGTCTCCCCGCCGAGGAAATTGCGGCCATCGCAGCTCAAATTGAACGTGGAACCCCTGATGATGACGATGATGATACAGCACCCGCCGAATTACCAAATGGCGGCCGTGGTCGACGACAAGTCAATGGAAAGAAGAATGACTTGCGACGAGGTGTTCTTGATAAAGGACGCAACGGAGCCAAAGGTCGTGCGCAGAAGGAAGGTAGTGCCACAGGTAGCAAAGAGTCAACCCCTGATGTCGAGTCGCTTGGAGAGGAGGAGGGACAAGAGATTACCGAAGAGCAAGTCGCCGAGGAAGTCTCGGATGATATCCTGTTCTCAAATCTTCCTCTTGCAACTGCGATTCAAGGATCCAGACCACTTTCTGAGAACGACTTTGGTGCCAAGCCTGACCGACCATACCAACGTGACGATTACAGACTCTACGGTAACCAGACAATTTATGCCCTCTTCAGTATATTCCAAACCCTCTACCGAAGATTCAAGGATATCAAGGAAAGCGAGGCGGAGGCTCAAAAGGAAGGCGCGCGTGCTCTGCAGAACAAGCCAGCTCATGGTATTGCTCTCATCCCAAAACGAGAAGAGGAACGCTTGGCTCCTGGTGAGACTTACTACTCCAGAGCTCTTACACTTGTCGAGGCCTATATCTCAGGAGCGGCTACTGGTGGAACTGTCGAGGATGCCAAGTATCAAGATTGGCTCCGTCGTCATTATTTGAGCAAGGGTTGGACACTCTACACCATTGGTGATCTTTTGAAGACTTTGTGCAGACTTGGCTCCGTTTGTTCGGGCGTCGATGCTAAAGAGAAGACCCCTGAGCTCATTGAGCAATTTTATCGCAACCGAGAGAACAAGGAGACCACCTATAACTTGGAGATCAATATGCGCAAACAGGCCGAGAAGTACATCAAGGATGGTGAACTGTTCCTTATCAATTGGGTATGATATTATCAATCTTATTACCATCTAGACATATTACTAACATCGCAATAGAATCCAAAGAAGAAGGAAGCCACCTGCAAGTGGGTCACCAGAGAAGAAACAACATTTGATATGGACGAGATGGAGCGCGTTGAACGTTGGCAATATTACGCTTCATCCTTTGCGCGATATGAGCCCACCGAAGGTGTCAAGCGTAGCGATACATCCATGACCGCCCTACCACGCCACGTGCGACCAAGCTTCGAAGTGGAAATGATGGGTGTGCTCCCAAAGCCTGTTGCATACATGGAAGATCTATCACTGCGAATTTGTGTCAACACCTACAAGATGCTCTACAGATACCCCGGCTCTGAGTACATGATTTATACCGACAAGCCTCTCGCCACAGATCCTGTTACCAAGGTTAGCGCGGCTCGTGAGCGTCTTTCACAGGCCGAAAACAACCGAACCCAACGATTCAAGGAGAAGTTCGAGATGAATAACAAATGGATGAAGGATTTGAACCACGATCAAGTATCGAAAATCACCATGGACTTTAAGAGATGGACTGAAGAGGGTATCCTTCCTGGTCAATCCCCTAAGAATGCCGCCGAGGATGTTGAGATGGAACAACCATAGAGTCAAGAATTTTCTCACGTCGACATCTCGGCTTCTTCATCTTCTGGAGTTTATTGGCGGAGTTTACGGTTGCTTACGGATTCTTGACAAAGTACATAATCGCATGGCATGGTCAATTTCATTGCATTCAGTGCTTGGTACTGATTGAGCGTGCACTGCACGTGACGCATCAAGGTCGGATGGAGTTTATTTTCGTGGTTGAACAAATGGGTACAGACTTTATGGATCCGATGACCTGTTTCCTCTTTTCATATTCCATTTCCTTGTATTGCTGTCTTGGCTCAGAGATTTTGCGATTTCAGTGGCCCTCTAGGACATGGCATTACAATACAAGTACAGGTAACCGAGACAGTAGAAGCTTTCTCGTAGCTTGTAGGGTGATTCGCCTAGTTTGGTAAATCTTTCCCTGCAAGCCTTGACCTCACTGCTTGTTATTTCTTTATTTCCTTTGTTCTTTTTTGCTTTTACTTTGGTACATGTATGGAGATATGGGGCTCGCAATTTGTTTTCGGGGGGGTAGATCGATTGATGCTTGTTTGCCGGCCGGAAGATGGGGTTTGTGGTGCGTAGGACACGAACTTTGTTGGAAGGCGGCGGCGGGCTAGATGGATAGATGGGGATGTACATTAGGAAATTGCGATGGGGCTATCCATATTTTATTCATCTTTTCTCTCTCTGAAATGGAAATGTGATTTTTTGGTGTGAGATTGTGATCTGTGAGGTAGGGTGGAAAGTATGGAGGGGATGTTCTGGGGGGGTTTGGAGGATTTAGGAGGACTGGCAGTATAGTGACGTAATGTTCGGGGAAAGTGTATACGGTACTGTACAGTACGTACCAGTAATCCTTGTCTTTCACACCCGCGACCCGTAAATGGAGAATTGGAGCCGAGTTCTACACAGGCTTATTTATCGAGTAGGGAGTGGTATTTCTGTCAATTGTCAAAAGGTCTTAGATAACATACATCTACCGGAACCTTTCTCTTCATCACATCTAAGGAAATAAATCCATAAAAGCATAATCATCTATCCATACTACTCACTTTCATTCCGCATAAACATACATATATCATACCCATACCCATTTCCATACCCGCAAACTCACCCTTCCATTCCCCTACTTCCAACACTCAAAACCCAATTCTATGCATCCCACTAACCCCAAAATACCAACCCTGGCTCCCCTTCCCCATTCCCACCCTCTCAATCCGATGCGTCCAGGCACTCGCCCCCTCATGACACCACCAAAGATCCAATTCCCCATCCTCTTCCAACTCCCCCATCAACTGGCTGACCTGGAAGCTATCCGCCCTCCAGTGACGCTCGAATCCTTTCTTCTTGTCGCCTGCTAATAACAATCGTTCACGAGGATAAGGTTTTGCGAAGCCAAATCCCCTTTCTTTGTCAGGGGGGGAGAGTTTTAGGAGACCGAAATTGTAGCGTAGGTTTGGGGGGAGACAGAAAGCGGAGAGGAGGCCGCGGTGGAGTTGTTCGAATGTGTAGGTGGAAGGGACATTTATGGTGCGGGTTGTAGATTGGGTGCCAGTGGTAGAAATTTTGGAAACGAGGAGAGAGTATGTGTATGATGAGAATGATTGTGGGGAGAGCGCTGGGGTGTGGTGGTTATCGTGAATAGGCGAAGAGGTTGGTGATGATATGGAGTCATCTGAGGTCAGGTCTGGTGTGGAAGGTGCCGAATCTTCGTCTGAGCTGCTAGAATCTGGTGTGGAAGGCGTCGAATCTTCCTCCGAGCTGCTAGATTCTGGTATTGATAGAATTGATCTTGATCTTGGTCGATTGACAGGCAAGATAGGAGACGAAGGTACTGGTGACACATTGACAGAGAGACTAGGCGATGGAGGTGTTGACGTATGATCGGCAAGTAGAATACCAAGAGGTCGAGCTAACTCGGGCACTTGAGGTGATCTTGTTACTGGAAACCCCCAAGGCATTTCAGATTCAACCTCTGAGACTGTGCTGCGAGAACATGTGCTGTTACCTCGAAAATCACGAAATGACTGTAGTTGGAATTCCTCTGACGGCTTCTCCAAGGGAGTCACACATCTTGACGCAACTTCCTGAGTATCTTTTGTCAAATTATACTGGACCTGTGGTGTTCCCTTGCCCTGGAACAGGACTGATTGCCCTTGAACACTTTGAACCACCCTTTGAGCTTCTGGGAAAGGCGTTTCACTAATCATGGGCGTATCCCGAGCTTCGACTGATGGTACCAAAAAAGCTTGTCTAAAGGGCAAATTTCGTCGACGTTGCGGGTCTGGACGACATGAAGGTGTTGGTGACGACGCTTCTGTGGGCACTGGAGAAAGAAATCGGAACACTGGCGGCGGGGTGGATTCGCTTCGGTCTATAGCAGATGTTGGGTTTTCTGGCGATGGACTCTTGACTATAGTTTTCTCTGAACTCATTTCAGGCATTGGAGTATTTGAACAAAAAAGCGGCGGACTTGTTCTTCCCCGAACGACTGTAACTCCATTACCCATCCTAGATTCTGCAATTGACACGACATTCGACTGCTCCATACCACCTGAACTGTTTTGGGCACGCTGCGAGATCTCATTCAAAAGTTTCTGTGCTGTTGTTCGTTCGTTCTCTATGGTCGGTCGTGTGTAAGTTTGAGGATCCGACTCCATATTTCGGCGTGTCTTTAACATCTTCAACAAATGAGTCGAAGGTATAATTCCTGAGCGAGGTTTCCAATTCGGCTGTCTAATGCACCCTCTCTCTTTTGCCAATCCTTCTCGCAGTGCTGTACCAATTGACTGAGATCTTTCTCTCGCTCCCTCCACCTGTGTTCTGTGATGTGGTAGAACCCTCCGTACTTTGTGAGTTCTTTTGCGACTTGGGTGGGTGAAGAGCTTTACATGCGAGTCGTTTGGCTGCTCAGAAGTTTGAGAATATGGCATATTGTTGATCTGGTTGATCTTTCGTCTCTTGTTCTCTCCCTCGTGCTCGAGCCCATCTTTCTCCGCATTTCTATTTCCATTTTCGCCTCTGTCCTCAACCTGCTCGTCTGTATCAGAGAGTTCCTCCCATGCATGTACTACAGGCACAGTCGGTTTCTTGTGTATTCGAAGAGGAGGGATCTCAACAACAAGTCTCGAACCCGTCTGTCTTTTGCCATACTTCTTCAGTATTCTTGGTCCAGTTCGGAAAGAGGGCGTAGGTCGTCGAAACCGACCATTTCGATCGCGAGGTTTTCTATTACCTGACATCGTGTTCCAGATTGTATTCAGATTGAGATGTGATGATCAATAGAGGTCTTTTTCAAAAATTGATGTTCGTGACTAGAAAAGAGACAAGGTGTCCCGCTTCTGTCATCTATATCGCGCTCCCTTGACCACCTGCCCCCCTTAGGGTTTCATTTCCACTTTCGCGAGCATTCCGTATGTGATCGGTCTCGCAACGCACATGGTGGCGCCACCAGATCTCCTTCCAACACCCGTCGTAATTGGTGGATGCTCGAAAAAGCAAAACAGAGAATAGCTTTGTATTCAAGTTCACCCAATGAACTCCCGAAGTATTATGGACCATCGCTATGATCTCTAGTGAAAATACGACACCGTATCAAACCGAGGTTGGATTGTCCTAGGATACGCGAAAACTTGACGCGTTTTTGGCGTTCTGATTACGCCACATAAGCGCATCCTGGCATGGCATCGCACATACAAAATTAATTAAGTGTTTGTTCTCCAAAGATTCGGGATTGTAAACGAAATCGGTTGAATTGATCACACCAGCCTGGAAATACCACTTCAGACGACAGACAATGAAAGTAAATCGATGACTTGCGATAAGACCAAAGAATGCTGATTCTCGTTATCAGTATATTTTCCGCAAAGCAAATTCTTAACCAACATTTTCATTCCAGTCAAGCCCGCACAACTCGGCTACCCTGGACATGTCGTTGCTAGTTTCCAACATGGCTCCGGCCGTTCACAGGGGGACAGCTGCGGTTTCCAACTGCAGGAGATATCCTTGGCGACATATCAAAGACACTCTAGCCTGGTAATTTTCGAAATCTAGGATCAAGGATGAATCTAGAGAGAGGATTTCTGTGTAGTCTCGGCAATTCGTTTGCGTATAGCAGAGCTGCTAATTTTAGACGAAAAGTCTTTTGCTTTGACACTATTGTCGATATCCTCGCTGGTATCTAGAACATCAACCTCATATACCTCTAGTGGTTCCCAACCCTTCTCAACCCTCTTGTCATTGACCGCTTGGCCACCGGATTTCGTCTCACTTGAAACAACCAAAGCTGTGACGCTCTTATCTGTGATTGTTGGCCCAAAAGGATCCTGGATCTCTACACACTCGATTGTGAGAAAAGAAGAATTAATGGTAGTGTGTATGGCCCGACCATTTGGAACCGGCTCATTATATTGTACCTTTTTCACCTCGCTTTCCCGATCCTGTGTTGTAAAGGAAAGTATTGATAGCAAAAAGTCAACAACATCATCCTGTCGTTGTTCCCAGGTGCCTAGATGCTCGACGTACTTTTTGTTTTTCAAAAGCTCGTCTCCAGTGATACCAACAATCAGACGTCGAAGTCGTGTTGAAGTGACGGGCTGAGGCTTGAGAAGCAGGGCAGTAGCAGTAAGTAGCAGTTTATGACCGGCGTGAAGATGATCAAAAGTTCCACCAACGGCAACAACTTCATGGGATGATGACGATTTGATTGACTCCTGGAGTTCCTTGGGGATATTTTGCTTCATAATTATTCCGCCACTGACTGTATGAAATTGGCCAGAAAGTAGAGGACTCGTTTGATTTGCCAGATTGGTGAAATGTGCTAGCAGTTTCTGACCTCCCTCGCCGTCAACGGAAAAGATCTGGTCCCACTGGTAACGAGTTATTGCCAATGTTGGAAGGTCAACGATTGGTCCAGCATGAACACTGAGAGCATGTTGCTCGCCCGCATTTTCAGTCCAACTCTCATCATAGTCTAACAATAGAACTCGGGCGTCCACCGATCCAGGAGTACCCGTGTCGACATCAACGTCAAGATTAGCGCAAACCAGACAGAAAAGACCGTAAAAATTAGCCAGGAGGTTTTGAATATCACTCCAAAGCGAAGTAGGAGATGGCAGTACTACTTGAAGCTCTGTACTTGTGGGTTGATCTCTGAGGCTTGATACAGTAGCTGAGATGGACTGTTTATATGCCGCAGCAATAGATGATGCATCCACAATTGTGGGAGGTGGTGGGAGGAGTAGTAGAGACTTTGTTTTGGCCATGATTGGTGAATTTGAGGTCGTGGATGTCTGAGAGACCTCGAGGATGATGATAAGAAGGAGGGGAAGAAAACGTGGGGTACTCGTACCACAAGTACCCACTCGGCGCTAGCCGGAATAGCTCATTTGGGAAGTCAATTTGGCCGGTTGAATCTCGGCTTCGGATGATTTACAAGGCTGGAAACTCTCAAGGTGGCCTCTTCTTCCATTGAGCTTTCTTTTGCCGCCTTGTGCCCCGCTTGTCCCTGTAAATTGGGTTGTGTCACTGATGATCAATGCTTCTGGACAGCTTGCCAATACTGAATCCTTCCCCTCACTGGTCATTTATGTACTGACCAAAATCCCGCGGCTAGCTTCTGCAGCTTCTAGCTTATAACTCTTCTCCGCGTACTCGCGCAAACAACAGCAATCATTACTTGGTAACTAGCAACCATGGTCCACTCCTCCGCCATCACGGTAGCAGCAGCAGCTCTACTAGTTGCTTTGCCAGTTCACGCTGGTCTCTACAACAAGAACTCGCCTGTCGTTCAGGTGGATGGGAAGAGCTATGACCGTTTGATTGCTCAATCCAACTACACATCTGTAAGTGTTCCAAGTCTCAAACTAATATAAATAAATACAATATTGATATCCCAACTCTAGATTGTCGAATTTTATGCACCATGGTGTGGACATTGCAAGAACCTCCAACCCGCATACGAAAAGGCTGCAAAGAGCCTAGCAGGACTAGCCAAGGTGGCAGCGGTCGACTGTGACGAAGAATCGAATAAGGCATTCTGCGGAGGCTTCGGCGTACAAGGTTTCCCAACCCTCAAGATTGTCAAACCTGGCAAGACACCTGGAAAGCCAATTGTCGAGGACTACAATGGAGCTAGAACTGCCAAAGGAATAGTCGATGCTGTGGTAGAAAAGATGCCAAATCTTGTTAAGAAGGTGGAAGACAAGACATTGGAGAAATGGCTCGCCGAAGCAAACGAAACTGCCAAAGCTATTTTGTTCACGGACAAGGGCAAGACGAGCGCATTGATGAAATCGATTGCCATTGACTTCAAGGGAAGCATCCAGGTTGCTCAAATCAGAAATACCGATAAGGAGAAGGCATCAATGGAATTATTCGGCATTACCAAAGTCCCAACTCTTTTGTTACTCCCGGGTGGAAAGGAAGCACAAGGACTTGTGTATGATGGCGAGCTTAAGAAAGAACCTATGGTCAAATTCCTCTCTCAAGCTGCGGAACCAAACCCAGACCCAGCTCCCGCGAAAGCCAAGACATCGAAATCCAAATCCAAATCCAAGGAAACTGACTCAAAGAAGGCTTCCAAGGCACCAGCAGCCGCCACTGAGGAAGTTCTCGAGGAAGAAGTTACCGAGTCTCCAACACCAGAGGTTGAGACCCAAAAGCCAATTGTTTTACCAGACCCAGCTCCTACAATTTCAACTCTTGAAGATGAAGCACAATTAGCAGCCCAATGTCTAGGTAGGAAAAATTATCTACTAACATTTTGTCACCCAAAATCTGATTTGAGGTATACTAACTGAACTCGCACAGGTGATCGTACAGGAACATGTATTTTGGCTTTACTCCCTGAATCTCCAGACGAAATTGGCGCCAAAGCAGTCGTTTCTCTTTCCGAGATTCAACACAAGTATAAGCTGTTGCACAGAAACATCTTCCCCTTTTACGTCTTGTCAGCCAAGAATCCCGGCTATGCAAAAGTTAAGTCTGCATTGAAATTGGCTGAGGCTGAATCACAAATCATTGCCATCAATGGACGACGAAGCTGGTGGCGCCAGATTTCCGAATCGGCGTTGGCGGAGAAGGATGTATCACAAGAAGCTATCGAAGGGTTTGTAGACGCTATTCGCTTGGGCGAAGGAGCCAAGCAGAAATTGCCTGCTGGCTTGATTCCAGAGGAAGCTGAAGAACCATCTAAAGCTGAAGCTGAAGAAGCGAAGCCCGAAGAAACTCCTGTCATTGTTGAGGAGGTCAAGGATGAGCTATAATTGCTCGGTCTGCCATCATTTTCTGCGTTTATTTAGGTGTAGTTAATAGCCTGGGAGCTTGATATTGGCATCCTTTGGAAAAAATGAAAAAAACATGTTTCCTAGAATGTGTCTCCTGCCTATCACAACCTTTTTATAACTCCAAAACACCTAATATCAAGGGTATCATATCATGGCCATCCATAAAAGGTACACTTTTCCACACACATCCAGTCTGCCCTTGGCGCAAGCCTTTCTGTTGTATATTTTGTCTCCCGTCTGACTTTCTTTCACATCACATCTCCCCTCACATACGGCTACCCTCGAGCATCTTTGTACCTCTCGCTCTCGCTACACCATCCAAAATCGCCCTGACCTGTTTACAACCATCCACACCAACCGCAAGCATCCCCTCCAATCTCCCCACTTGGACCTTCGTTTCCATAATCAGAACACTCACACTGTCTGATTCACCCATCGTAGCAACCGTCAAGAACGGTAATTCTTGTTCCTCCATGGTATTCAAATCCAGTAGTGGATCGGCCGTTTCATCGTTACTGCTATAACTTGATGTGGACCCCGCAGTGCAAGCGCAAAGGTAATCGTGCATTGGGACACCGGCATCGATGAGTGCTAATGTGCAGGCGTTGATACAGGCCGCAAGGAGGGAACCATCTTGGGAGAGGACGTGGATGGATAGTGAGATGGTGGAATGCGGGTAGAGTTTTGTGAAGAGATTTTGGGCGAAGGCGCTTGCGATTGTGTGTTGCATCTCCATTAGACGTCTAAATTACAAATCCGATTAGTATTGCCCAGTCTTTTCTCTCCATCCCGGTGCTTTGCGCTTCAATTGCGAGTTGGGGAGAGGGACGAACTTATCATTTCTCCCACTTTTTTTCCTGTCTACGCCGCTGAATCCTGCAATACTGATTGAGACTCTGATATCTGCTCTATCGTTTCCTAGTCGTACGCTTCCTGCCCCTTTTGCTTCCGAGGGACCAGCAACGGTACACATGACTTTTGTGTTTCCCATCTCGAGGTAGGAGGAGCCATCTGCGGCGGCTTGAGTGCTGATTTGTGCCGTCAGTCTTCGTAACTCGTTCCACCTTCTTCCATCAAGTCGCAGGAGTGCGAGAGAGTATGTAGATGTGTCGAGAGGCATTGTGGAGAGCTGCGTGATGGTATGCTTTTGACGGTATTTTTTTGGTGTTGATAAAAAGGTGGAACACAAGGCGGGATGCAGCAGCCGACCTTTACAGGGATACAGAAAGCAACGTGGGGTTGGCTCCAGGGGTTAGCTTCAGAGGCACTGCACTGTTTACAGGCTTGTTCTTTGATCGGCTCTTCGACAGCCTCACCACTCAACAGCACCTTACTCACTTCCTTTCATGTCTCATTAGTTGCACCGGGCCTCGGGTCAGGAATCAACACTATTTTAGCCCCTTTTCGGAAGCGACATCGACCTCCACTGGCTTGAGAACATAGTCCCCCACTTCGCTCTAGCCATAATCATTTCGATTCTCTATAATACAACTCTCCCGAGTCTCGTCGCAATGTCCAGTGCTCCAGGAAGACGGCGTAATGGAGGACGAGCGAATGCAGATGAGCGACATGCGGAGAATACTATTTGGAGCAGCACACGAGAATCTATTCAAGGAGTAGCACAGTTTGAGAAGCGCGCCAAAGACCTCACTATGCAGATATTCGCCCAGGAGGTCCGGATGCATGAAATTCAAGCTGCGGGGAAAAGTAAGAGAATATCTAATGTATTTTCGCCCTTGATATTAAACAAAAACTTACATTATATGAATAGAACTTCCAATTGAAGAAATAGACGTCTTAGACGTCATGTACCGAGAAATGGTCGAGATTGCAGACGACGAGAAAGCTGCGTTAGGAACGGCAGAGGATAAAGATAGTGCATTGGGGAAGATTGATCTCCTCACCACATTAACGAAACATAACGAGGAAGAAGAGAAGAAGGAAAAGGCCTCCGTTTCACTCTCTCGTGGCTCCACGTCTCGCGATTCGCATAACAGAGCGGCTATAGATTATGATGGCCCATCCGACTCTCCTGGTCCATCCCCAGCGGATAACAGACAGGTTAGGAAGTTAGGAGGGGGTGGTGGTCCGGCTAGAACGGGGAGTCAACCACCTAGGAATCTCGATGTGATTATCCGAACTTCAGACAGCCATTCCGAGACCGCCGAACGAAGCGGGAATAAACCCAAGATTGTTTATGCGGTGAATGATGAAGTAGCCTTCAAGCGAAAATCAGGCGATGAACACGATTGGATCCAAGGTGTTGTCACTCGAGTAATCGGAGAGGGAAAAAGTCGACGCTACGAAGTTCGTGATCCATATCCGGATCCTAATACTGTGGAAACGACATACAAATCCTCGGCCTCCCAAATGGTTCCCATTCCTGTGGCATCCGCACACTTGGGCGATTACGAACCCGGTCGAAGGGTTTTGGCGCTTTATCCTCAGACGTCCACTTTTTACCGAGCTGATGTGAGGCGAATGGTTGACGGGGGCGCTAAAGTCGAATTATTGTTTGAGGAAGAGAGGGAAGGGGAGCAGGAGAAGATTGTTGCTCGTCGGTTTGTTTTGGATCATAGAGGGTGATGAAACAGATCTTTTGGGATATCTAACTTATTGTGTGGGGTTTGTGGAAACCCTGGAGGTCGAGAGATGGCCAGCTCCGAAGCATGACATGAATTGAGCAAGACAAACCGCAGGAGGAGGCGGCTCTAGCCTGCCGGAGAGCAGCGTATGCGATATCAACAGCTCCGGAAAAACCCAGCCTATCTTATTCTTACTATTTTGAGGGATGTGTTGCTCTTTTATTGAGATGGATGTTTGGAAGCATCTGAGAATCATTCTCCAAAAGAATGCGGATGACACAGAAGAAGGTTGGACGGGGAGTTGGAGGATCTCACGAAAGGAATCTGGAGGCAAAGTCTTGGTCGTTGGAGCTTGGTACGCTATCTAGGTAGCAGGAGGCAGACTAAAGGAGCTATTGGAGATATTACGAGCTACAGATATTGTGGAGTCGATATTAGCACGGGTCTAGAGGTTCACTGAAATACCACTGGTGTGTGGGCAATGGAGTAGATATGTATCGTTAACAAGCTCCTATTCTAAAAATATTTTGTCCATGATGTGTAGCTGACGTGCGTAGAAGGTGAGAAACGGTAATGTTATTTATCTCGTTTTCTCTACGGAATGATTGCACTTGTTGATTTAACTTGATTCATTCCCTGCTTTCTTCTGGGTGTTTTCTTGTTCTTGGATCGAAGTTTTTTCTTTACACCTTCTCATAATCATTCGAGCTCTTGCAGGACTTCGTCGTAAGGGCATTACTTGGCTAGCTAGGTGATATTTAATCACTGGTTTACGTTCCATATACCTTCTCCCTATCATTCAAACACCACCCGGCTGCGCAGTTCTCAAACCCACCAGAATCGGTCCAAGTTGCGGAGTTCCCAGCACCTCCTCAGACTTCTTCCATCCAAGATGATACGGCAACTTCTCCTCCACAATACTCGCATTAAGCCAATCAATCCTCGCCATCCCATCCTCCACACTCCCTCCAAACACCGCAATCAACCCCGTTATCTGCGCAAACGTCGAAGCGACATGCGTCGCAGACAACTCATACTCTGGATTCTCAGCCTTCGCCCGCGCCTGTCTCTGCGCTCCCGCATCCGCCATCTCCGTCCAGGTGAACGTATTATCCCCGTCCGGCAAACTCTCAATAACCGAATCCCAAACCGTCCTATTGAACGGCACGGGATCGCCAAAGAACCGGTCGGTCCGCGTCTTTTTTCCATTTTGATCGAGCGGTGGCCTGGAGATGTCAAGTAGATTGAAGGAGATGGCGGGCGTGCTGGTGGTGGAGTACCTCAACACCGCGTCGATGGGCCCCGCGGCGGTTTCGCGGTCGAAGTTGAAGGCGAGCATTTGGGCTTGGATGGCGGATTCTTTGGTGATGTCTGTGCCGTTGCGGTTGATGTAGCCGTGGTTGGCGAGGATGTTGAGGCCGGGACAGGCGGAGCGGGTATCGGTCGAGCTGGGTTTGATGTAGGGGTTCGGGTCGTCTTGTGCGGCTGTTAGGCTGGTGAGGAGGGCGAGGAGGGTTGTGGTTTGGATGTACATCTTGGATGGACCTGGAAAGGCAGGTAATGAGTGGAAGTTGAGAGCACGAAAGGGACTTGAAAGAGTGTGTGGATGGCGAGGAAAGTCAGCGAGAAGGACTACTTATTACTTCGTCCCAGGCATAATAAATTTTAGATCTAAATTTTAAAGTAATAAGGTTTGTAAGGGCGATTTAAGGGTTAATACAAGCGTCGAAAAAGGGGTAAATGAGCACTTTATAGTGGGTTTCCAGGGGTATTTTAAGCGCTGCTTTTTCGTCCTTTATGGGTATTCTTAACTACTTCTTACTCCTCACTTCTCTTTACTTTAATAAAAATGGACATAGAATACCACGTACTAACACCTAAAGGCCGCGCGAAGGAGCTTACTCCCAACAAGCGCCTACGTATTCACATACTCTATAATATCGCAGGATAGACAAAATCGGACATTTAGCTATAGTTTAAGTTTATGCCACGCTAAATCTAACATGCCCTCGCGTCTTAGCTCGCTACAAAAGAAGAGGTTAGGACGGTACTTCGTCCCAGGCATAACAAATGTTATTCTTTAGTGGGTATACAGGGTACTTTTCAGTGGAACACAGGGTCAGCACGCCCAATAACCTTAACATTTGTTAGGCCTAGGACGAAGTACTTTATATCGTCCTTAATACCCCTACGCGCAAGGCTCTTATAGACTAGGTAATAGCTAGTCGGGCTAATAGGAATCGATTATTTGGGAGACAGATTTCGCTTAATTCATGGCCTGTCCAGGGCCGTCAGCGGCGGTCTGCGAATGCCGGTACCCACTTTTCTAATCGCACTAACCTACTACTTCGTCCCAGGCATAACAAATGTTATTCTTTAGTGGGTATACAGGGGACTTTTCAGTGGAACACAGGGTCAGCACGCCCAATAACCTTAACATTTGTTAGGCCTGGGACGAAGTACTAGCTACACAGGTACCATGTAAGGTACTATAATTACTAAGCGAGTCATGGCACTGTTTTACCTACCGTAGTAAATCGAACTTAAGAAGGATGATATATTAGGGTAGGCGGGTGGAGTACCAAAACTACTTGGTAGGCCATAGAGAAGAGCTTTCTACGGGTCCTTCGCTTAGCGTAATCTCCTTTGCATGAGAAGAATAACTTCTAGCGAGTAGGAGCCTCTACTTTACTCTAGTTTACACTGTTCCGTACTCCACTCGCCCACCCTAGCATCCTTCTTAAGTTCGATTTACTACGGTATTCAGGACGTGCTAAGTATTAAATCGGCACTTCAGTAGAGGGTGCGAGGGGCCTTTCGCGGCGTCGGCGTGGGCGTGGTAGTAGTAGTAGAGTTAGTACGTGTTTGAGAGGCCTTTTGACAACCTTTCTAGCGCTTCTTTTTAACCTTGTCGTTCTATGTTAAAGAATCGTTTTCCTTCATCCTACGGGAGGTATACGGAATATAAGAAAGAGGGAGCAGTAGTGGTAGTGGAAGTAGTGGAAGCTGTACGCGTTCGAGACCTGACGTTGGTGCCAAGCCTTGGCGCTTAGGGAGAAGGCTATTCGAACTATTTACCCTCTTAAAAGAGGGATTTATACTTCCTCCTAGGCGTAATAAATGTTAAAGTTTACGGGCGTGCTAACCCTGTGTTCCGCTGGAAAATCCCCTGTATACCCACTAAAATATAACATTTATTACGCCTAGGAGGAAGTACGGATAATAACCCTAGCCAAAGAAGCCCCCGCTTATTATAAACCACGCGGTAGATAGACTCGTCTAGGCTTCTAGAACACGTTAATTAGACTAATAAGTAATAGAATAGTATTACATTTACTAAGGAGATATAAACTAATCTAGGGACTTATACTATCCCAAACTTATATTATCCTTATCCTATGCTAAAGACGAATACCAAGACAAGCTAAGGGTCTCGAACCATGGGAACCATTCAGAGGATGATTAAGGGCATTACTCTGATTAGCGTGAGGAAATTAGGGTTAGCTACTTTTATGCTACGAAGTAACCGTTGATTATAAACAAGGCTGGGGTAAACTTAAAAGCTAGCGAACGGGCCTAGTTGACATGACCGGCAACCTTTACACCACTTCGATATCGTGAATACACTGGGGTGGCCTGACTTTTGAACTCGACGACGACAAAACGGAGTGCGGGGCGTCGCTATATTTAGCTTTTTCAGATAGGCCTTCGGTACTTAGTAATACCGGAGATCTGGAGCAGAACTATAAACAGTTCCTTGTCGGTAAGCTTGCCTGTTTTAGCGAGACGGAAATATGAGTGGAAAGGGGGCTCAGTTACTGTAGTGATAAAATTTTTGAGTAGATACGGGAGGATGACAAATCGCAATACTATGGGTATCTGTTTTGCATCTTACAAAGTTGTATGGCATTGGCTGGTCTCGATAAATTTATGTACAGAAAATTTTATGCCCCTATCTATCATTTAAGGTTTCACTGGCAGCTATTCTTTAAACTCAAAATAGTCCATACCCCGCCCTAGTCTCCATATCTGGCATACCCACAAAACTCAGAGCACAGAGCTAACCAATTAGCACGGGTTGTTTACAAAGGCGAAACCAAGGGGTCCCTGCCGAGAGGTTTACTTCGTAATAACAGAAGAGAGCTGGACCCTAGCTGCTAGATGTTGTATATCTTCTGTAGCCTCCCTGGCTATGTTCTCTAGCCCAAACTAGTACTGTATGGCAGATTCTAAGGATCTTATTATTCGAGATCTTGTCGCACTGAAAGAAATGCAGAAATTGTTGATCGACTAATTCGATGAAATATACAAAGATACATGTTGGAAAAGTGCCCGAAGGAGCTACTTGTTACCCCCATCACATACTCGAATCAGGAAAAAGATCTTATATACTCATCTGATAACGGCTCTTCACTAATATATCAAGCAACACCGAACCAATGGGCCATCCTGCATTTTTGCTTACAAGCCATTTTCTCACGAATTCCTACAGGTACTAGCTCGGATTAGCTAGCTGTCCCTTACTGCAAGGCTCGTAAATCTCACCTTAACGATTAACTTCGAGGGCACTAAAATATACTTCAAGCGCATGATCGACAGCATCTATAATGTTACCCGAGTATCTGGAATTCGCACTACGACCTCCTAATCGTCAGCTCTATAGCTCGTTCTCGCAGAAGCTTGAAGAATAGTGAGACCTTACTCGACAACTTCAAGGAGGCCACCGGTAGTAACAAATTATCAATATATTATTATGTTAATAGAGAGATTCTACCTGTACTATCCTGCCTTTTGGTCCTCGCTTATTAGATCTAAATAACTCCACTTACTTCTACTTTACCCTCTAACCTTTAAGAGGTATATATATACCTCGTAGTTGTACTCCTCTAGCCTCCGCGTTATTAATACACGTCCCCGCTTACCTATCTTAAAGGTAGCTTTATTAGACTAAATAACCTTAGACTACTTCTCCTTAACCGACTACTAGCGATACTAAAGTACTTAATCTAAGCGTTTTCGGCCGATTTCGTACTAATAAAAGGTCGCCGGTACCTATAGTATATAGCTTTAATATACGTCCGATATAAATAGTAGATATATCTTTATAGTTGAAATAGCGACCGATATCTACCTACGTAGCCCGCCTATTATCCTAGGACGTACTTAGCTAGTTAATAGTCTTTACTAATCTCAGTATAAGAGTCTCAGGGAGACTCTTAGAGCCGTCGTGTGAGTAAGAACTCGTATATACTTCGTATCCCCGGAAAAGCCTCGGGGTACCTGTGAGTAGCTATACTTAGCTCTATACCTTTAGACCCCGGAAATCCTAAATCTAGCTAATCTTATAATTTTACGCTAGCAACTATAATTAAATCCTATTATAAAGAGCGATTTTTTTCTGATTTTTAGGTCTAACTCTTATCTAAATCTATTAACTAATTATTAAGTTACGTCTTAAAAGTTATATTACTAATTCTATTTGTACCCCTCTATATCTAAAGTCTGTTAGGTTATTACTTTATTAATCGCTATAATCTAAACTACTTTCGTTAGAGTCTATTCTTTCTCCGTCTAAATCCGACAGATCCTAACTTTATACTCTTATCTTCTCCTTACCTTTATTTTTTACCGTACGCCTACTTATTACCTAGTCCCGCTGTTCTCCCTATATAGGTATTAGTGGTCGCTCGCCTAGAATTCCCTTACTACTAATCTCTACTAGTATTCTCTACTAGCTTATAGACTATTTAATTGTAGGCTATTCCTTTATAATATTACTCCCCCTTTACTTACGACTTATTTTAGGCCTTCTCTTTTTTACTAACTCTAAGGGCGTAAGAGATTTAAACCGTTACCTCTTCCGCCTAGCCTTATTCCTTACTTTAGTTAGCCTCCTACGCTTCTTACTAGTCCTCTTTTTTACCTTACCCTTCCTCTCTTTTTATCTCTTAGCTTTTTCGCCCTCTATCTACCCTAGTAACTATTCCTATACTACCTTTAATAAGACACGCTCTAGCGTATCTCTAGGAAAATTATTTAAAAAATCCTAGTACTATAAGAGATTAACTACCCTACTAACCTTCTTCTCCTCTATAATAAGCTATAAACACCCCTTTATAATCTCGCGTACTTGTAAGGAAGGAAAGAACTCTAATAAAGAACTAGGCTAGTAGACGACTATCTTATTACGCTATTCTTATAAACGTCTT
The DNA here is from genome assembly GCA_900184765.1 of Hymenoscyphus fraxineus. Taxonomy (NCBI): domain Eukaryota; kingdom Fungi; phylum Ascomycota; class Leotiomycetes; order Helotiales; family Helotiaceae; genus Hymenoscyphus; species Hymenoscyphus fraxineus. The sequence goes on along the minus strand of LT855424.1, from coordinate 1,466,908 downwards.
AGAGTAATTTACTCTAAATCCTACTTTGTTATTAGGCTTCGGATTCTTTCTTATCTTACCTTTAATACTTACTTCCTCTATATAAGCTTTTCTTAATTATATAAACCCCTCTATCCTATTATAATTATATAAGCTCCTAGGTCCGTTTATAATAATATAGAGGTATACTAGTAATAATATTACCTAGGGAAGTACTTAGAAGGGTTATAAAGATACCCTACTCTAAGGTACTCTAGGATTACTAAGCGTAAACATTTAAATATTATCTAATTAAAAATATCCTCTATATTATCCTTTATACTATTATATATAGGATTCTTCTTAACCTTAAAGTTATTTGTAAAGAACGATCTCTAAACACTTGGTAGTAGAACTATACAAACCCCTTAGAGGGTAATATTGCGATAATAACGACTAAACTTTTAAACAATATTTAAAATAGAGCGCGGTCTTCTAATATAATATACCTACCTAATATTTAAGTAATTTACTCCTATTCTAAATATATCTAAGGTAATTATAATAAGATAATAATCCTCTATAAAGTCCTTTTCTACCTTCTTCTTATAATAATTAGATTTATTAGCGTAGAAGGGTTAGATTAGTTAATCGGTATTCGCGCTATCCCTAAAGGCATCCTATAGTATCTTCTATAGGCGCCTAACATAGAGTTCTAGTTATTACTTACTATTAAAATACACGAGAGTTTTCTAAATCCTTATAAGATTATACTCTTTAATCGCCTCTTCTAAGATAAAATCNGAGATTTAGCCTATTAAGATCTATTACTACCTCTTAGTATTTCTTAACCTAGAGAGATTTTATAATTTTAGTCCTTATTAGAACTAGTATAGTCGTAGATACTACTACCTACGGGATATTATCTTTATAATAACTTTATACTATTTTCCCTAGCTATATATATATAGTTCGGAATTTAGTGCCCTATTTAGCTACTAGGTATACCTTATCTATAGTAAAAAGTAGGATCCGAGAGCGGAAGTCTACGCTTTTTTATAGCTTAGTAATAACTTTCTTAGAGGTAGACTTCTTAGGACTAAGGAAGATATACCTATACTTACTATTATAGATATCTTCTAGACAGTTACTACCTATAATAGTCTTATTATAGAAAACAGTAAGTAGCTTGTCTTTATCTACCTATATATTAATATTATAAACCTAATCCCTAGTAAGAGAGGATAAAGGAATAAAGATAATTATAATATCTTATACCTTATTAGGCGACTAGCCCTTTTAATTTATAATTTTAGGTACTTAAAATAAGATTAATTTACCTTAACCGTACCGTACTAAGTATAGGACTAATTTACGTTTGTAGATTTAATTAAGTATATATACTTACGTCCTCCGAAGTTTACTAATTCTTAGTACCTTCTTAACCTCTATATATTACTCGTCTAATAGGTTATAGTACTATTCTAGTAGTACTACTCCCTTATCCGCTAAAGGATTAGCCTAATTAACTAGGAAAGTCCTAATAGTTATACCCCGGGAATCCGTTATTCTATATTCGTCCTCCTAGTTAGTATCTTCTTAAGCTTCTTTATTAGCCCTATCTTTGTCCTCTTAGTCGATACCTTCTTTGTCTAGAGTACTAGGTCCCTCTCTAGAAAAATAATTATAATTTATAGTTTTATTCTATCTAGTATTATAATCTATATCCTTATTATCCCTAACTTTATTATCTATAGCTACTTTAATTATACTATTGTCTTCGAGAAGTTTATTATCTATAGTACTTTAATTACTAGCTTTTAACGTACTTAGATCTTTATCTATATACTCTATTACCTATTAAAAAACTACGTTATACTCTAGGTCTTTAAACTTATTAAACTCCTCTTTNAAAGGAGGTAATCTCTTAATCTTATCTAAGTTTTCTAGGTCTAGGGGTTAAGTCTAATACTAAAAGGTTAAAGTACCTTAAGGAATAACTATAAGAATAATTACTAGGAGCGACTAATACTTAAATATATATAAATAGTAATAATTATTTAGATTAAATTATACTTAATTTAATAATTAAGGTTATATAGGAGTATACTAATTAGAGGACTAGTTATATACTTAGTAGTCTAAGCGTCCTAGCTAATAAGGTAGTAAGGAAGTCGTTACTTATTACTTATAAATTTAATATAACACGCTTTAGAATATACTATTAAAGAGGCTATAAATAAATTATTTAAGAGGCTAAAAAGAGGTTTTAGAATTAAAGGCTAATATAGTAGTATCTATTAGTTATATAGTTACTTTTGTACTTACTTAGGTTATTATATTTATACTAAGCTTATAGATATAGAAATTAGGTTATAAATAGAGAACTAGATAATTACTAACGGTTATAGACAGGAATCTATAGATTCTATATAAGAATACGTTAGAAAGTATAGGTGGTTAGGTAGTTATTCCTTAAATTAAAATTAAATTAAGATAATCTTTATAAGTACCTATATATTAGCCTTCGTTTATATATTAAGTTAAGTCCTATCTAGTTAAGTTAACGAGTTACCGCGATTGTACCTACTATACGAACACGTAAGTGTACTACCGATACTTGTACTAGTTTAGCTTTATAAGAGCTATCTAGAATTAAAGTATATAAACCTACCTAGAGCCTCTACTCTCTCTTCTTCTCTTCTTCTCTTTAACAATAATAATAACATTTATTAATACTATCTATTATAGATCTCTTTATTCTCTTCTATTATACTTCTAACCTTCCCTTGTTCTATTCTATCCTTTTATCCTAGCGCACTCGTACTAACACCTAGTATTATATTGTCTTTTACTACTATTAACTAACTATCTAGTACTAGTAATCCTTCTTCTACGGCCGGCGCTAGTAGTAATAATAAACGCGCTAGTAATAATAACGTACTTAAA
>LT855424.1:1440713-1456330 GCA_900184765.1 Hymenoscyphus fraxineus | reverse complement strand
CTCCTAGCCTAATAGTTCTACCTCTCTATTAAAGAGATCTTATATATTATTAAAATTATTAATATTATAGAAGGAAGTGTTTTCTAAATATATAATATACTTAGATATAGACATATTATAAATCTTGTTCGTACTATTAAAGAAGATATTTAGCCCTTTAACTATTACTTTTACTAGAGATTCTTTAGAGAAAATCCCTATAGCCTTAAATTAAGAGGAAAGACTTATAATATCTTAGACTATAGAGGGATTATAATAGTAACCTCGGCGTAAATCTCTACTAAGGTGTCCTATAATTACAGCCCTTTTATAATCGTAGAGTACCTTAGTAATTAGCGATATATTATCTAGAATATACTTGAATTAAATAGAGCCCCCTCTATTATTATAGATATTCTTTAGTATACGAACTAGATATTTATAAGCTATATTAATAGTAATAAACTATTTCCCTTTTACTTAGACAAGTATTAAATTAATAATTCTTTTAAAGGTAGTTATATCTATACCCTATTCTATAATTTATATTACTACAAGTTTACGTATATATTTACTATTTCTACTTCTAGTAAACTATAGTAAGAGTAGTTAAAAGATCTATAAGAGTTTTCTTATAAGTCTATACTTTTCTACTTCCTTTAATTCTAGGAAGAGACCTATTACTATTAGGAATAGTCCTACCTAGTTAGATTATAACTAGAAGGTACGCTCTTCTTTTTTTACTTTTTTCTTCTTTTCTAGAGGGGGGGCACCTCGGAGTCTTTTAGGCTCTAGTAGTTAGGCTTAAGGCTATAGCTCTAGGTTTCGTGCCTCCCTTGTACTATAATTAAATAGTACTTTATATATTATTATTTCTAAGAACTTAGTAGCTTTCTCTTTACCTATATTATAGAGCTTTTAGATAGTAAACGCGCGGCGTTCCTTTAGTCTTACCTCTTTATCTATATATAGGAATTCTACCTCTAACTACGCTTCTAGATATAAGTAGTAAGTACTTATAATTAAGTCCTTCGCTTTATAGTAATATTTATATTTACTATTCTTAAAACCTAGGAAGCCTTTACTATTAATAATCTTCTCTAGATATATAAAGTCCTAGTAGCCCTTAATATAAAAAGTCTTTAAAATAAGCTCTACTAGGCTTTTTCTTAGGTAGAATAAGCTAAAAACCGGGAAACCCTAAGCTAATCGTTTACGATTATACTCTTTATTAGTACGTAGTTGTTATATACTATAAATAGTAGTAATAGTTCTTAAATTACTACTAAGAATAATTTTAATATCCTTAAGGATTTTATTTATTATTCTAATCTATTTTAAGAAATATTCTAACTAAGTAATAGTTCTAGAATAGCTTATCTCTTCTCCTTCGGCTGTTTATAAGTAATATTTAGTTTAGCTTAGATTCTTAATATACGTCCTCCTACGAGAAGCTTCCGGATACTAAGTAGCCTTTATATTCTCCTTAAATTTCTAATATTTTTTATTAGAATCCCGGAGGTTTAGCTACTTCTAATAAGAAAGTAGGTGTTTATTTATAAATTTTATTATATAACGTACTTAGAGGATATAGTAATACTTAATAAGAGTAGCTCTTTCTATCCTATTACTATTAAAAAGATTAGATATTTAATACGCTAGCTTACTTAGATTAAATATATCTTTAGCGAAGGGGCGTTATTTTCTACTATAGATATTATAGATAAAGCTATAAATACTATTATATAGCTAGTTCTTATTATTATTACGTACCTGACCTACTATAGTACCTATATTTATATTATTATAATAATAGCTAATACCTTCCGTTTTAAACCTAGGCCCTTAACGTAATAGTAGAGCTTACTAAATAGTTCTAATAGATTTATAAATAGTATTAATAGCTTTGATTCCTATAGAAAGGCTATATTATAAAAGGTATTTAATTAGGACATGCTTTATACTAAGCGTATAGAGTATTAATCTAAACTAGGTCTAAAATTTTCGTAATTATATACTATATATATAGAAGAGCTAGGAAATTATTAATATAATAATCTACTACTACTATATAGATTTAGTACCTTTATAGTTGTAATTAGTATTTATAATAATACTTATTAAGAAATAGATAAGCTTAGGTAAGTATTTTTTATAGTTATAATAAAGGTTTTTTATTATATTAGACTTTAGGAATTCCGGGGTAACGTTATTTATATTAAGCTTTAGGTCCGAAGGTTTAGTATAAGTATAGTCTCTAGTTTTAGACGCCCTTGTTTATACGTATAGTTAACGTGGGCTATTTGTAGTAGGCTCTTAGGTTATATCTATTAAAGTGTTTTAGGATTATTCTATAAGTTTAAAGTCTATACTATCGATTAGGTCGTCTAAATCTTTATTAGATTCCTTATTAGAGTCTGATCCTTTTAATGCGTTACTACTTAAAGGTTTATGATCCCCGCCTAGCCTAGTTGTTTATGTCGAAGAGAAGGAAGTGTTAGCTATAGAAGGAAGGTCGTTATATATAAATATTATAGATATAAAGGAAGAGGATACGGATTATAGTTTTACAAAGTCCTTTAGGGTTTTATACCGCTTATTAGTACGGTTCCCGTACTTAGTAAACTTAGCCCGAAGTAGATATATTACTATATTAATAATTATAGAGTTATAATATTAATATTTAGCCCGTAACTTCTAAAATATTCTAGATTTATTTATAACGTAGTTAGATACTCGTTTAATAAAATCAGGGAGGAAAGAATCCTACNTAGTTAGTAAGTATAGGAACTATAAGTAGATTTGTCCTACTATAACGTAACTAATTAGAATAAGAATAATATAGGATTAGGTATATTAGTTAAGTTAGTTAACCTAGGTATGTTTTCTCTAAATTAGTAGAGGTCTATATAGGTATATATAGAGCGGATCTTAGTATCTACTAAGAGATCCTATAGTCTTTTTAAGCTCTCTCCTTCTCTCTCGGGTTAAGTTAAAATATTACTAATATTATAGAATATTAGCTCCGTTTTAGACTATCCGGACGTAAGTCTATCTTTAACTTAATTCGTAAAAAGAGGTATATACTTATCTAGTAAGGAATATATATTTATAAACACAGCCCTACAAGGATTATTAGACTCCTTGTTCCTCCTCGCTTTATATTTAGCTTATATAGTAGTAGTATGTCTAGTTACCCTTTATTTGCCCTTCGCTTTGTTTAGTTCCCTTTAGGGGCTTGGTATAGGAGGTTCGGGTAAGACTAGGCTTGATTAAGGGATTAGGGATCGTAGTAGTAGGGTAGAGGGTTAAGGTTCGGGGGAATTAGTAGTTAGGGGTATTAGTAAGAGAGGGGCTGTAGGTATATCTAAGTCTTGTAAAGCTAGTGCTTTATATCGAAGTGAGATTAGCTAGAAACCCTCGCTAGTAGGTTATTAGTTATCTAAGAGCGGGGCTTTCGAGTAACGTCCTATTACTCGACTAGTATTCTAAGGGGAGATACTACAAAATATAAAGGATAAGGAGATAGGTCGATTAGGTCTACGGGCCTTTCGAACAGATAGAGAAGGAGAAGGAGAACAGGAGTTATTAGGAGAAGACACTAGAATTTAGTTAATTTTACTTTTAAGGGTAGGGAATAGTTAAAATAGTACTTATATCTTAATAGAAGGGTTTAGTAGATAGAAGGAAGGAGGGTAGGTATACTAGGTATACAAGGTATACGAGGTAGGCGAGGTAGGCGAGGTAGGCGAGGTAGGCGAGGTATAGGCGGTAAAATACGGACAGTTATAGACAGTAGGTGTTAAAAGTAGTCGGGTTTGATTAGGTGTATCTAGGTAGTTTTTAGAGAAGAAAGAATTAGGAGAAAGGATAAATAAATTTTAGGAGGTATATTTTTAAGTGTATATTTTTAGTAATTGTAAGTAGTTATAGTAGTTTATTATAATTAATTATAAAGTATATCTTCTATTACTTTTTAGTATAGGAAGCTATAGTTTCGTAGATTTTAGTGTTCCTGCTCGACCCACTTTTCCTTCCTAATATAGTAGGTAGTCGTACGCTTTACCTAATGTAGTAGGTAGTCCAAAAGTCAGTTCTTACCTACACGAAGGATTCTAGAGTCTCTTTAGGGATCCGAGGAACGAGGAATAAATCTATATCGCGACTCTAGGATTTTTAACTAGATTGAGTCTTTACTACCTTTCCCTTAAAAAATCTATATTATTTAGTTACTTTACCTTTTCGTCTCGTACGTAAAGACCTTGCTCTAAGTATCCGACGTTATACTTACTTACTTATACCTATATACTTATATATCTCCCGGAGGAGGTAAACGGTAAACCTATTCGCTTAAGATATTAGATAATCGCTCGTCTAGAAGTATCGAAGTGGTCCTTTAGCTAGTGTTTAGGAGCTAACAGTACCTGTAATCGAGGATCTATTATAGAACAAAGTTAGTCAAAGTGTAAACAGGGTTTAGGGTTTGAAAAAACCCCGACTTATACTACGAAGTATATTAGCATTGGTTCTAGCGTCATACTAAAATTAGTGTGCGGAACAATCCGTATACGGAACGACGCCGCGCTGTCTTACGGTAATTTACTCGAAGATCTTCTTCACTGGCTTACACACATATTCGATATACGTATACGGAACGAAGCCGCGCTGTCCAACGGTAACTTACTCAAAGATCTTCTTCACTAGCTTATATACATATTCGATATACGCAAAGTGTGAGACCTCAAAGTGCTCAGTCGGGTGCGCCCGTGACTAGTCGGACGCCCAATTTCCCAAAGAATCGGTCCGATGAGGTCGCCTTTACTTTACGGTAGATTCTACCGGTAGGATCGGATCTAGGATCGAGCGACGCTTTATGCCAGATACACTTTTGTCATGTTAGATACACTTTTGTGACAGCTCGGGTCGCCCCCCCTGTATACGAGTTGTATAGGCAGGGTATAGCCCCACGCTATAGCCCTCTAAGCCAATTGAATTGTCCGATTCATGTAGAGGTATATCGGAAAGTGACAAGGGGGGGAGACCCAAGCTGTCCAGACCCTTTAGAACGCTCCTCAAGGTTTCCATGGCTTCCTCCATAGAAAACTTTGGATATCTTCTCGGAGAGAATGTGTGGATATAGATTATACGACTTTAATGGCCTCCTGTCGATCATTCCGCGACTTCAATAGCCTCTTGGCCAAACCGCCGCTTTTTTAGAACAGAGTAGGTATAACAAGCGTAAAGTATAAATTTCTGTCCTGTTAGAGTACAAATACTCCGTAACCTTAAAGGATATAATAACAGAACTTACGAATTATAGATTAGAGAGGCTAGGTAATTAACAGACACCCTATATAATACTATAGCAATTGAGCTAGAAAGTCGCCTGAATTAAGGCCCCTACTAGTACATTATATTCCACGATATACACCCTTGTCCCTAGGAACCTAGAAGGTCGCTAGCTATAGCAACTTCTAAGATTTTTTGCTTAGGTACGTACAAGTACAGTACTTACAAAGTTCTGAATAGCTTTAAGTTAGGAGCTGGTGTAGTAGTAGGAGGTGACGGAGGTCCTTAGATAAAGCAGTATTAAAGTACAGGCCTACGAAAATAACTTTTCGGGACTTTACCTACGGGCAGGGACAAAAGAGGGTGTAGAAGTGAGTTTATAGGGCTAAAGGCTATTAAAGTCGTAAAATGATCGACCCGAGGCCATTAAAGTCGTATAATCTCTCAGAGAGAAGCTGTGGATATAGTGTCACATTATTGCCTCCACTACGCTACTCTACCCAGTACCTAAGGACACACTCGGCTTGATCATTAGAATACAAAGTGCCTTGTAAGTCCAAGTCTGATCCTCCCACTCGCAACCTCGCTATGGAACCAGTAACAACATCTATAGATATTTAGAAATTCGAACCAACATTCCAAAGCCAAAAGAAAAGATCAATTAGACACCCTTTCATTCCCTCTCCCAAACTGCACTTCTATCACTCATCAAGTTTCTATTCCCACACTCAAAACACATCGCCTACAAAAACCCATCTACACCAAATTACCCAGCTTAACCACCCACCCCTTCCACATTTTCCTCCAACCCCCCACACAAAAACTCAGTAAGAAAAACACCCCAAACACCCATCCGTCCAATGTCCACACCCATCACTACCACACCACCCCCCCTCCCCCTCATTATCCCCTCCACAACGACAGCACACCCATCTCCAACGTAGTTTCTTCGTATTTTTGTCTGGATTTCTTGCTTTTTCCCTTGTTGATAGTGTTTTATGATGTTTGTCCGAGTCCGGAGATATGTTTGCGGGTGTGGAATGAAGTGGATGAAGTTGATTTGGTGAAGAAGATTTGAGAGGAGTGGGGATGGGGATGCGAGAGATGGGTGAGATGTGTGAGAGGGGTGAGAGAGGAGGGACGGGAATACGACGCATTCTGAAGTAGAGTTTTTAATTTATTGGCTTCCTCTTTTTGTGTTCCTCTATGAGGTATGAAAGAGGAGGTACGGTACGTTCGATTCGTGATCTCGTACCAATACCAATACCGTGCGGCGTCGTCAGTTGGAAATGTTGGTTCTCTCAACGTTGGAATGTGAAGACTTCCCTTTCAAGTCACAATTCTTCTCTCATCAATAGAACCCGAAGAAAAAAATGTATGAGAAGAATATAACTCCGGAATTCTTACTCGTTACCTGAAGATCTCAGTATATATCTATATTTGAACAAAGGTCATTCTAAGTGATACATCGTATCAACGAGGTAGTACCAGCACTCGAGTATGAGAATATGCGGAGAGCTGTATCTAATCTAACAGATGGAGATTTCTTACAAAGAAGGGGTTTCTTGCGTGTTGTGTGGAAGAGAAATTTTGATCTGAGACTGAAAGGAGGACAATGGTCTTTGATGTAGATGTCTGAGACATGTTTGAGAACTTAAGTGTTAGGTTAGGTGTTGGAGCTCTGTCTATCTACATGCTCCTAGACAGGCTTATAGTGGACGAGATAAATCATCTATTCACCTCGCACCTTGAGGACAAAGCTTTGCTGCTCGTAGAAGAGCATTCATACAATACCCGGTACCCCAAAAAAGCAAGACAATCAATCAAAATTTCAAAAACAGAAAACTTACGCGAGGAAAATAATCCTGTGTACCTAAGTAACTCCACTAACTCCACCTTAACCATTTAACCATCCAAGCTTTATAGAATAATAATACCAAATAACAGAAATTCCTCTATATAAGCTCTCACAATGTTCCTTATATTCTTTACCTTTTATAAAAAACCCCCTCGGTACCAATCCTTTGTTCCCTAAAACCACACACCCTCAGCGCGGGATAAAAGCTAAGGTATAAGCCACATTATCATATCATTAAGAAAGGTAGAGAGATGTTTCTTTGTTTATTTTCTCCTTTCCTTCTCTTCTGCACTCCACACCTCCACACCACCATCCCTCTCAACCCTACACCCCCCATCTCCCATCTCCCATCTCCCAACACAAACACCAAAAAAAAATGACCAAAAAAAAACCAAAACGCAACCCCACCCCTAAAACAAACCGAAATAGAATCACCAAACAAAAACCCTCCACAAAGAATAACAACCCCCCCACAAAACCCCTAGATTTCCAAAAGATCTTTGAACAATCTTGGAGTTTGTACGTCTTACCCTTAGCTTATTCCTACCCACTGCTTTCAAAAAACACACACCCGTCCCACCACCCCACCATCCACGATCCTCAAGGGGAAGGGGAGAAAAAAAACACAAGACCACACATACCTATATACTTTCTTCAATTTATAGCTAATATAACGAAAATGAGTAGTGCACCCATAGAACCCAGGATCCTACCGCGTCGTTCACTGCGTAATAGTAACCATCACAACAACAACAATCACAACAACAACGACAACAACGACGACAGCCACAATAACAGCAATAATAACAACAATCACAGCGATAGTGATAGTACCAGTAATCCACCTACAATCACCGAGGACCAGAAATAAGACCAGAAATAAGATGTACAAGATCACATCAGTATATCATCAAGACATAAAAACACATAAAATGATCAAGCAACACATACAAAATAAAGATAAAGACAAAGAGAGATAGAGAGATATAGTTACTGTACTCCGTAAAGTATTCAATTATTCAATCTGATCGCTACCTCGGTAAAAGGAAATAGAGAAAGAGAAAGCAGAAGAAAAGGACGGGTATATTCGCTTCACATTCTCATCCTACCTCCACCCTCAACCCACCGTCCACTCCTTCATTCAACAGAAGGGAAAATAAAAAGAGATCCCATAAGGAACAAGAAAAATATGGGTATTTCACAACTACAACATCCGCCTACTCGCTTTCAAAACCAACTTTTCCGCTAAATCAGAAAGAAACTAGTTACTGCGCTCCCAGAGTCTGCAAAGCATTCCTAAGTTCCTTCACCGCCGTCGCAGGGTCCTCAAAATTCAGGGCACTAATGGCAAATTTGGCGTGTTTCTGTGCCTTGGCTATTGAGGCGTCATCCGTGTTGTATCGTACAGGTTGGGTTTGTGAAGTAGGAGGCGATTGATACTGTGGTTGTGGTACGGGAGGGATCTGTGGCTGTTGAGGTGGTGCGTATGTGGGATATGGAGAGGGTTGAACAGGGGGTTGAACAGGTGGAGGTTGTTGGTAGAATTGTTGTGGTGGGGGACTGGGAGGTGCTTGAGGTTGGGGTGGATTTATTGTTGGAGGTGGGAAGGATTCGAAAGGTGGAGAGGAGATTCCTGGGGGGTTGGAGGGATGATTTGGTAGGCCTAAATCCATTATATCGTCTGGAGGTGCTGTTGGTAGTGTTGCATCTTGTGTTTCTGATGTGAATGTTGGTACTTCTGGGAAATATCCCCCGCCAACTGAACTTTGTCTATCGTTTGGTGATTCCAATGGGGATACATTATCGTCTTGAACGACATTATAAGGAAATCCATCTCGAGGATATGGATCGAAAGGTTTAGCATCACCAGCACCAGGTGATCCACGTGCCGAAACTTGGGCAGAGGGGTGTAAAGATTTATCAATAGACGATTGTCTTGCAAGTCGTGCATCCAATAAATCCTGCTCATCCGGTACTTCTTCTACGGATGCTTGCCGTGGTTTGGTAGTTACTCCTAGAAGTTGAACTTCGGGATCGTTTGGATCTAATGCTGGTAGATTCTCCTCAGGAGCTGGTTCCGGTTTGGGATTTGACTCATTGGGATCTTTTCCTTCTTTCAATGCCCTCACAATTCTGACAGCATTCCATTTCGCATATTTGATCCTCGCTCGGGTTTCGGCATCTGGTTCTCCCCAAATGTTGACCAGTTCTAGAAATGTCGATGCAGCTTGAAAGGTATCCGCCGTTTGTCTGAAATATTATTAGAGCTTATTCGGCTGAAGATGGTGCTGGATGTATTGACTGACTTGGTCACTTTATTCGCTTGTACTGCACGATCTGCCCTCTGAAAGGTCTCCAATCCAAATTGTTCTACGTATGCTTGCCCAGCAACATCGTCGATTATCGCATCGTTTGTTGGATTTTCTGCCTTAATCTACTCCCACCCCATTTTCAGTACATGTTCCGACTATACCCAAGGTGTTGTCGAATCTGCGTACCTTTTCCAACTTATCCATCAAGGTTGTGGTATATTCCAGTGTTTCCGCGTCGCCATTGTGTAGGCCTTTGGAGAGGATCTGATTGACGATCCAGTATTCGCCTGCCCATTATTAGCAGATGCTGAATGGAGTTGAAAGAACAGGAGCATGTACACCAATATGCTATTACTGGCTTCGCAGTTTCCAGTTGACCTGCACGAACTACGAACCTCGTCAAGTCGGCGGTCTTAAGCTTTGCTGGCATATGAGCAGCCATTGTGAGATCTTCTGGAGCTTGATCTGGGTGTTTGGCGAAACTTGTTGGACAACTTATATGCTGTGGAGATAGCTTAGGCAGCTGATTTCATTGTTTAAGATGTCCTTTGGATGTTGCCTATGACGCGTGTCGTGGAAATAATATGGCGGGGTAAGGTTTGTTTGTGAGAGGCTCTGCGGACAACCTTGAGGAGGGGAAGGTTAAATATTAAGGTTGCACTTACCTTACCTATGGACGAGGAATAAAAGCGGCAGTGAATGGAAGCTCTACCTGGTAGGTGCAGTAGCTTCTCCTATGACGCTACGTAATTGAAGCCGTGAATTTGTCACAAAAAGTTCTGGTCAATTTTTGCATTAGTAAGGATTTTGGACAACTTTTCAGCATTCATTTCTTTCCATTCCTTCATCCCTTTCCTATCATGCAAAATTCATACTCAAGCATTTATTTTACTTTCTTTGATCGGGAACGGGATCTCGGGACTCGGGACCGGGTTGATCAAAGAAAAGGCAATTAATTGAGGGCTACGCTCGGCAAGAAACCCGGTTTGCTACAGCCCACCAGAGGCTATCCGTATACCTGCAGCCACTGCGCTACTGAGTAATGTACAAGGGGTCTACCTGGGTACAGTATCAAGACAGAAGGTGCGGCGGTCACTGGTCACCAATTGCAGGTGCTGACGGCCTTACTCAGACCCGGCTCCCGCTATGGAAGGGGAAGGCAAGACGCGTATTCTTACTCGAGACTCTTGACTGTATCTAGCATCCAGAAAGTTCAGACATTGTAGATAGCAATGAATTCTTTCCACTCTTTCAAGATCATTCTCTCCTCTTGAGTCTTCTCGCTCTCCGTCATGTGGAAATCCCCTTTCCTTGGCCAAGTTCAGACGCTGATTGTCAAAAATGTGTTGATTGCCCTTCGCCGCCATCCTATTTCCACGACCATACGAGCCTTTCTTCTGCCAATCGCCTTTGTCATCTTTCTCAGCTATGCCCGCAATCTGTTTATTCCTCCCTCGAATTTTGGAATTGGGTCACCGAGCGAAGTACGGTCTTTGGGTGAAGGGTTGGATGCTGCCACAGGTGGACGACATACGGTCGCATTCGTTGATAATGGTCGAGGAGGTGGAGATATTGGACAAGTTATTGACTTGGTTGCGCAACAAGTGACGGCCGCGGGAAAGGATGTGGTGCGATTGCAGAACGAGGTACAACTTTTGGATGCATGCCGAAGTAGTTTAAGAGGTGCTACCTCGTGTTATGGAGGCGTTGTTTTTGAGTCGTCTCCTACCCAGGGAACTGGTGGCATCTGGAACTATACACTAAGGTTGGACACCCATACTATTTACACCCATTCCGATGCTAACTCAATCCAGAGCCGATGGCGCATTTGGTTCAAGAATAGATGTCGAAAAAACTACCAACGACGTTCAAATATTCCTCCTTCCCTTGCAGCGAGCTGTAGATTATGCTATTCTCAGCATCAATTCATCTACCGGAGCTGTGCCTCTGCCGAACAATATCTCGGAATACCCTTTTACGAGCATCACTCAGGAGCAAAGAAATATCAATATCCGTGTGAATTACCAAGGCGCAATCATCAATATACTAGCTATCGCGTTTTTGATAGCAATGGTTGGTGTGAGCTACCATCTCACAGGATTTATTGCCTCGGAGCGAGAATTGGGAATATCTCAACTCATTGAAGCAATGATGCCCAATAAAAAGAGGTGGCAACCCCAAGTGGCACAAATCTTAGCCTACCACTTTTCTTTCGATCTCATATACCTTCCAGGTTGGATCATTATTGGAATTGTAATTGGTGTAGGCGTCTTTGCTGAAACTTCCATGGCGATTATCATCATTTATCATATCCTCGCGGGTTTCGCTCTCACCAGTTTCTCAATTCTTGGTGCTTCTTTTTTCAAGAAAGCACAGCTCAGTGGTATCTCGGTTGCTTTGGTGACATTATTACTAGGAGTTTTGGCTCAGGTAATTAATGCTCAAGATTCTGGAACCGTTGCTGTTCTGAGTTTATTATTTACGCCCTGCAATTACGTGTTCTTCCTAATTTTCATCGCTCGATATGAACGCCAGAAAATGGCTACCGACTTGATTCATTCTGCCCCACAAAGTCCATGGGAGCTTCCTGGAATTGCTTTGTGGGTTTTCATAATTCTACAGATATTCTTATATCCATTGATTGGAGCATGGGTATCAAGAATCCTATATGGAACAGCCTCCAAGGGAAGAATTGTCGAGATTGACAACCAGGATTCTCCTATGGCTGCCAGAAATGAGACAGTCAGTTTGCAAGATTTCAGCAAACATTATCCAACCCCATGGTTGCGCCGAAGGTTCACGCGTAGCCCAAAGCTTACTGTAGTGGCAGTCAATGGCTTGAATTTGAGTGCAAGACAAGGTGAGATTTGCGTATTGCTAGGAGCGAATGGCAGTGGTAAAAGTACCACACTCGACTCTATTGCCGGTTTAAATACTGTCACAAGTGGGACTATTACTGTCAATGGTAAAGGTGGTCTTGGGATTGCGCCACAGAAGAACGTTCTCTGGGATGAAGTTACTGTGGAGGAGCATGTTCGAATTTTCAATCATCTCAAGTCGCCGCTCCAGCACGATTCGAAAGAAGCATTAAAGAAACTCGTGGAAGCTGTTGATCTCGATCGAAAGATTTCTGCAAAGTCAAAGACACTTTCAGGTAAGTCACTTTCTTTGGAATTTTTGGTTGACAAGCTGGGGGAGTGATTACTGGGGTGTTTTATGAGTCTTGGGGCAATATATTTTATTGTCTTGAGATTTCTCGGGCATCCCCATAATGTGATTCCACTTTATTTAATGATTCTCCCTCTATGAAACTCTCGAAAATGTTAAGAGGTTTTGCTGTCACTCTACGTACACCTAACAGAAAACATCGTTATCCCAAAAGGCTCGCACAATCGAATCAGTCCTGCGAGCCGTTCAGGGTAGTCGAATTTGATGGCTCCTTTCTATGCAAGTTTGCTAGAACAACTATCCTCAGGAAAAGTTTACTAAGATTACTTTCTGAAAGCTGTACGCAGAGTAATGACGAAGGTTCTTACTTCTTTCAATGCCAAGAGCAACAAGCTGACTACAAACTCCCGCAACAGGTGGCCAGAAAAGAAAACTTCAACTTGCAATAATGTTCACAGGAGGCAGTGCCGTCTGTTGTATCGATGAAGTCTCATCTGGTCTAGATCCACTCTCACGACGTAAAATATGGGACATCCTCCTCGCTGAGCGAGGATCCCGCACTCTAATCTTGACAACCCATTTTCTTGATGAAGCCGATTTACTAGCAGACAAGATGTTCATCCTCTCTAAGGGAACGCTACGAGCACAAGGTACATCCGTTGAGCTGAAAGAAAAGCTTGGTGGTGGTTATCGAATCCATCTCCATCTACCTCCTGGTCATACCTCACCACATATTGAGGGTGTGGAGAGATTCGATACGTTCGGTCAGGCAACTTATACCGCTTCGACTTCGGGTGAAGCTGCGCTTATTATCAAATGTCTGGATAAACATGGTCTTTCGGAGTACGAGCTGTCCGGTCCCACAATCGAGGATGTATTCCTTCAACTTGCTGATGAGGCGAAATCACCCCTCGGCATGGTGACAGAGAAAGCACCCTCAGAGACTACAGAAGGAACGGAAGAAAGAGTAGGGGGACCAGAGATTGCCCCAACTTCTCTCGACACTTTAGGTCTACATACTGGCAAAAGAATCAGTCCATTTCGCCAATGCTGGGTACTTTTCAGAAAGAGATACACGATTTTGAAGAGGAATTATCTTCCTTACATATGTGCTTTTCTCCTACCAGTCATTGCAGCCGGACTCGTCACTTTATTCCTGAAGGATTTTAGGGCTGTTGGATGTTCACCAGTCGACAGGTCTAGGGGATCGGATGTTGAAAGCCTCTCAACAGTTTCAAGACTCATTATGGTCTTAGGTCCCTCATCCAAGGTTTCTCTTGCGTCGGCGAGAGCTTTATTTCAGCGGCAGATTCCTGGTCCTCTACCTTCGGATTCAGACCTTGGAAGACTTATTCAGATAGTCGATACGTTTGATCAGTTTAATAATTACATTAATACGAACTTTACATTTGTCCGACCAGCTGGGGTTTGGCTTGGAGATAATACATCACCTCCTACAGTCGCATATCTAGGAGATCGAAATATTTACTTTGGGATGTTCGGATTGAATATTCTGGACAATCTATTGACCAACGTCAGTATCTCAACTCAATACGCCGATTTCGATATCCCCTGGGCGCCTGGCACCGGAAAATCTCTTCAACTCGTTGTCTATTTTGGTCTCGCATTAGCAGTATACCCAGGATTCTTCGCTTTATACCCAACCATTGAGCGGATTCGAAACATTCGAGATCTCGAGTATTCCAACGGCGTTAGATCGTTGCCTCTCTGGCTCGCATATCTGGGCTTTGATTTCATCTTCGTGCTTGTTTCCAGCGCTGTGAGTCTGATTATTTTTGCCGTCGATTCGTCGGCTTGGTACCATGATGGGTATTTGTTCCTGATTTTTGCGCTTTATGGGATGGCTTCTATTTTGCTTGCATATGTGGTGTCGTTGTTTGCTCGAACTACACTTTCTTCGTTTGCGTTTGCGGTTGCTAGTCAGGCTGTGTTGTTGTTGATATACTTGATCGGGTACCTTGTTACTATAACTTACGCAGTAAGATACCCAGACTTCCTTGACCGAATCCAGACTGACATAATATAGCCAATCAACCGAATAGACGATCTTCTCCTGGTAGTCAACTTTGTCGTCTCAATCGTCATGCCAATAGGCAATGTAGTCAGAGCCCTCTTCATCGCACTAAACATCTTCTCCACAACCTGCTCTGGCCGTGAACTCTCCACCACCCCAGGCGGAATCCTCCAATACGGAGGACCGATCCTATACCTCATAATCCAAATCCTCTTCCTCTTCGCCATCCTCCTCTGGTACGATTCCGGCTCCATCCTAGCATGGTACCGTCGTGTCCGTGGATCTCCCCCCGTGGAACCCGTCCAAACAATCGCACTCGAAGAACAAGCCGATGAACTAGAACGAATAAGCAGTACCAACGACGGCCTCCGCGTCCTCGGCCTCACCAAATCATTCGGTCGCATGACCGCCGTCGAGAACCTGAATTTCGGCATCAAACGCGGCGAAGTCTTCGCACTACTAGGACCCAACGGCGCCGGCAAATCCACCACCATCTCCCTAATCCGGGGCGACATCCAGCCCTCCAAGAACGGCGGCAAGGTCTACGTAAGTAGCATCGACATCAGCGCGCAACGCGCCAAAGCCCGCGCCCAGCTAGGCGTCTGTCCCCAATTCGACGCCACAGACGTGATGACCACACGCGAACACCTCCAATTCTACGGCCGCGTCCGGGGCGTAAGCGACGTCGAATCCAACGTCTCCGCCGTCCTCCAAGCCGTCGGTCTCCTCCCCTTCGCCTCCCGCATGGCCTCCCAGCTCTCAGGCGGCAACAAACGCAAACTCTCCCTCGGAATAGCACTCATTGGCAACCCCTCGGTCCTCCTCCTCGACGAACCATCCTCGGGTATGGACGCCGCTGCGAAGCGACAGATGTGGGCGATCCTCTCGTCTGTGGTCCCGGGGCGCTCGCTGCTTCTTACTACCCATTCTATGGAGGAGGCGGATGCGCTGGCGACGCGCGCGGGCATCATGGCGA
>LT855424.1:1310335-1440695 GCA_900184765.1 Hymenoscyphus fraxineus | reverse complement strand
GCGGGGGCGGGGGTGGTGGTGGAGGAGAGGACTTTTCATGGGCAGGTTAGGTTTTCGGTTTGTGAAAGGAGTGAGGGTGGTGAGCGTGAGCGTGAACGTGAGCGAAGCGAGGCCTTATCGAAGTCTACTCACCCAAAACCTCCAAATCAGGATCAGATCTCCACCTCTCATTCTACCTCTACCTCGAACTCCTCCTCCAACCTTCCCCCTCCACTTCCCCTTCAAAACCCAACCAACAACGAAAAACCACCCCCCATCTCCGTTTCTGAAAAAGACCCCGGCTGGACGATCGGTTCCCTCATCACCTTCCTCGAGGACCACAGTCAGGAGATGGGAATCCGGTATTATGCTGTGAGTAGGACGACGCTGGATCAGGTTTTCTTGGGCATTGTGGGGGCGCATGGGGTGCAGGAGGAGGGGTATGTTGAAAAGAGGCGAGGGATAGGAGGGTTGTTTAGGAGGGGTGGGTAGGTGGGGTTGGGGGATAGAGGAGGAAAGGGGAAAAGGGGATAGAGTAGAGGTAGAGGTATACGATAAATTAATTTCTTAATGTAGATTAGGCTAGGTAAGTACAGTAGATAGGTGAAGAAATCATCTATTTATTCATCCGCTAAAAGAGAGGAAGGACGACGGACGGAGACATCCATACGTGTATCTAGCTACCTAGCTATCTATGAACCAACTTCCCTAGCCCATCCTCCCCTTCCTCCCCTTCCTCCCCCCCCTTCCACCCAATCATTTCTACAATACACAATACAAAGATCTCCCCTTCATCCTTCACCCCCAAACTCCCAACCATCCACCACCACCCAAGGAGCCTCCACAAAAACCCCAGAGAGGTAAAGAAACCCCACTCCACCCACCCCCCTTACTATATTACCCATTCCCCCACTTCCACAGAAAACCCTAAGGTGTAGATTGGGTTACTGTAGCCACCACCACCTAAGGGAAGAACCACCCCCACAGCCACCCAGTCCATGGATTCCATGCCATCTACACCCAGAAGAAAGAAAAAAAAGGGGGATTAAAAAAAACGAATCAACCAATCCAGGTAAAGAAAGGAAAAAGAGAAAAGAAAAAAAATCAAAATCAAAACTCAACGCCCCATCCCAGATGTGAGGTATGCACCCATGGCCATCTCTAATACCAACTCCATCCCATCCCATTCCGCCCATCCACCCGGAGGAAAAAAAGCCAAAGACAAAAAGAAAGAAAACATGTGTACCTGTAAAGGTAAAGGTTTGGAAAGAAAATCAACTCAAAACACCATCCATCCATTTTTTTTCCACCATTCAAAAAGGACCACCTAAAAAGAGCCAATCTCCATATGTGCAAATTTCATCTATGATATACAACTTCCTTTAGAAGTCTTCGGAAACTCGATTTTGCGAACAAAGCGAATAATGAGCGAAAGGACGGAGGAAGAAAGGTATGTCTAGTGACTATGATTATGGCCTGTATGATCATGGTCATGATCATCATCGGTATGTGTAACAGAACTTGGTGCCGATGTGGAACAGCAACCCTTGCTATTGCAATTCTCAATGCAATTCAACAAACAATCCTCATCAACACGACTGTGAGGTGTCGAATTTCCATCTAGACCCATTCCTCGCGAAGTGTTGTGATGATCATGGCCATCCTTGGTGCAGAACTCTGGTTGGATCGTAGCGCTGTGGATGTTATACTCATGCAAGCATTTCTTGATTTCCTTTGCGAGTGCCATGTATCTTGTACCACCTGCTTCATCAAGCGGAAATGCAATTTGAACATGCATGGAAGCCACGATTTGACTCTCACTAAGTTGCCAG
The DNA here is from genome assembly GCA_900184765.1 of Hymenoscyphus fraxineus. Taxonomy (NCBI): domain Eukaryota; kingdom Fungi; phylum Ascomycota; class Leotiomycetes; order Helotiales; family Helotiaceae; genus Hymenoscyphus; species Hymenoscyphus fraxineus. Next base: position 1,438,884 of record LT855424.1, on the reverse strand, counting down.
ATATGAGGATGGTGACAGCTTACAACGCCATCAAGAGTCTCGATATCTTCAATGATGGCATCTTGATCGATGGAATCAGGAGTGGCCTGGAGAAGGATCTTGGCGGTAGCCTTGGTCAATGGAATTGCGGATCTGAGAATGATGATAGTGATGAATAGTGATACAGCAGGATCTGCATAGTAACGGCCAGGCCAATTCGTGAGCCAGATAATGAGAGCTGATACAATTACTCCGACATTACCGAGAGCATCACCAATGACATGCAAGATCATGGCATTCATTCCCATATCATCGTGGTTATGACTATGACCGCTCTTAGCCTTTTTTGGCTTTCTGTGGTTATGGTTGTTATGCTTATTGGCATTATGCTCTGCAAGTAGTGGCGTCTTCGAGGTAGGAGCAGGAGCGACAGGAAGTCTTGTCTCAGCAATATTACCATCCTCCTCGCCATCCTCCTCACCATCCTCACTGGAAGACTCGGGCGGTGGTTGACTTGCTTCGATAATAGCTTGTCTAAAACTTGATGGGTAAAAGCTCATATCTTCAACATTGGATAATCCTCCTCTGCTTGTTCGACGCTTGTGCTTTCGAGCCTTGGTTGGGCTGGTTGGAACCGAGTCGGAACCGTGGGAGTGGTCGGAAGGAGGGAAATGAATATGGCCCTTGGAAGAGTTTTTATTGCCTTTTACCGCATCTGCGTAAGACTCTCCATCTTGTACATGGCTATCGTGGTCATGGTCGTGATCATGGTCGTGGTTATGCTCATGCTCGCCATTTGCGTGACTGTGGCTATGTCCTTCCTCAGCATCTCGAATTTCATTGCCATGAGAATGACTATGACCATGGGCGCTTCCATCTCCAGGTCCATGAGAATGGCCATGACCTCCCAATACCAAGAATCCGACCAAATTGGAAGCCAGACCACAACATCCTACGATCAATATAAGTTTCGGATTGCTGATGACAGGAGGATCAATGAATCGGACGATGGATTCGAGCATGATGGACATGCAAAGGGCGATGAGGAATACAGCATTAAAGAATGCACCGAGGATCTCTGCTCTTAACCACTGTGAGATAATTAGCTATGCGACTGAAGTTGAGCAAATGCAAGACTTACACCATAGGAGTATTTGACAGTTGAACTTTTCCTAGCTGCCTTGACAGCCCATAAACCGATCAAGAGCGATATAATATCATTAAGCTGCGCCGATTAGTACATCGTAGTCTGGAACAAACGGAGGGTCTCTTACCATGTGGAAGGCATCTGCCATCAACGCCAGAGACCCCACCCAGAGACCGACACCCAATTCTGTAAAGAAGAATGCCGCATCAATTACCACCATGGCAATGATTCTTGCTTCTTTAGAGATCGCCATCGTGGCGGTTTGGTGCGCGAAGAGGCGACTCTACGCTTGATGTGACTGTAGATGAAGATGTTGAGGAGAAGACTATGTCGTGTTGTTTCGTTGCGATGCGCGATCGGTTTGAAGGTAGACTGAACGACCCAAGAGCCAAGAATATTTGTTGGATACCGTTATTGTTAATGGTAGACGACGTTCATCCAGTGAATGTGTGAAGAGTTGCGATGTACAAAGAAGGAGCAGTTCCTTCTGTAGGAGGTTAGAAGGACTGGACAGATTTGGGTTCCGCGGTTGCTTTTCGTCCCTCAGCCAAAAGTCAATTTCGCAGTCGCAGGTGTCGGTGCTGTCCCTCTAGTCTGATGCTATGATCAGATGCTGTGATTGTACCAGGAAGAGGAAGCAGTCGCAAAGGACCAGGGTCGCTGGGCGCATAGGGGTCGGAATTCTTATGCACTACGCTGCCACTCCAATACAAAGACAACTCTCACAACTTTTTGGAGAGGGTGAAGAGAAATCGAGATCGTAAGTTTGTGAAGAATATGGGAGTTGGATGATTAAAAGTCGGAGCCCGGCTGTTTTTTTGGTGGTTGATAGTAAGCAAACGTCACCTTTTTTACATTGTGGAGGCCCTTCCTTGCCGTTTCTCCGAGCCATGCCTGTGGCGTTACAAGTACTCATACAGTATCATACACCTATTTACTACTAAGACCCGTTAACATAACAACCACGATAATCTCCAGTTTCGCGCTAGCAAAACTCTACTCATTAAACAGACTAACCAAGAAGAGTAAACACGCTATATATATATATATACTTTCCCAGAAACTCACGTCGAAATCTAGACCTATCAATTTATAGCCCTGGTATGAATAAGGCCGATTCTACAAGCATGCCACTAGTAACCTCCTGACTTATTAATCTATTAAAGATTTGTCAACAGAAAAAGCCAATCTGAATCACTAGAGAAACAACATTGCCACATTCGGTCAAATTTACCCTTCCCAACCTCCCATTCATAGAATCGTATAGATAAATAACGAATACGGCTAGTACCTAGGTACTTAATGACATGGAAGGTGGGGTATGAGTTTGTATCCCTCGTACCCCTGTAACCGATGAACGGAACGAGTAAGTACGCCACAAGAAGCACGCTACAGTAGCGCCACTCAAGCAACGTACCCCCCCGGCCTCACTTCGAAAAATCCAGGGTTTAAACTCAATCATAGACGATTGGGTTTCCCAGCTTCGGACAGTTTTGCTCGAAACTGGAGAAAAACAATCGAATGGGGTTTTCCGTGAATGCTAAATTTCTAGGAATCTAGTATAGGTTACTAGTCATAATTGGATCGCTGCAGATAATCGTACAGACTTCGATGAATGAGGGGTAAGTGAGGGGCTTACAGTAGTCTTGTACTCGAGTACTTTGTGGAATTAGATAAGGTGGGATGGCTCCACGGGACGGGAAGAATTTCATATCTTGTTCCTCGAAAAAAATACAATTATAAAAGACTTGGTCCTCTTTTCCTCACTTCGCCTCTTCTCAGCCATGTCTGCTGTCCTAGAAAAATGGCAATGACAACGGCAATGATCACGATAGTCACCGAATATGGAATACACCTCTGCTAGTCCGCCGACGCTCTTTGTCTCGAGTAAAGTCAAGAGAAGGCGAGTCAAGCTAGAGTCTGCTAGTATTTTTCTTTTTCTTTTTCCTTTCTGAAATTTGTAGAGTAAGAGATCCATCTTCTAACCCGAGTCCTAGTGGTAGAAATGCAATGGTTTCTTCCGTCGCCGTAGAGGTAGATGAGGTACATTTCCTATGCAAGACAAGTGGCCTCATGTTCAATGCCATGTTGTACGAATTGGCGCAGGAATGGCCCTACATAACGTGTCTACGGGAAGCCAGACTTCCGATAGAAATATCTCACATCACAAAAAAATTGAAAAAATGCAAAAAGATTCCCGAGAATCTGGTTTTTCAATTTCGAAATTCTACCTATCATTTCCCCTCCATCTGGGTAACCTTCTTCCCGGGGATCCAAGTCAGTTACACCCGGTGACTGGCACAACTTCCAACGCGTGGAAATCTTCCGATATATCTAGAAACCCCTTTTCTCTAGATTCGTCTATGGTATTTCAAGAGGACATCAATCATAGACTCACCAATCTGTGTCCCTCAATGTAGATTCAATCGCAACCTTTTAGAGCTGTAAAGCACCGCCTACACTCCCCCACATTTGACTGCTGGATTTGCCAAATGTCTCACGATGGGAGTTTTCATTTGAATCATGCTATCGTAAGTCGTGACAGAGTCTTTTAAGCATCAAGATCTTCCATAAGTACGTTGACGACAATCATCAATATCAAGAATACTAGTAGCAGCTGTGTCACAATCAGTCAAGTATTCCCTCCCTCTCAAAAGATTGGTGTCTATGAACTCACGATGAATATTCCAAGAGCTAGTAAAACAATCTCAAATCCACCCGAAATGGCTTTTCCCCTTACAATTGCATTTTGAGATCTCCACGTTCTAAAGCATCCGATAGATAATGAGTATATGGCTGCTCCTTGGCAGATACACGCTAATGGTTTCCCAAGGACATAAAATCCGAAATGATTGGTGGGTTCAGGAATATGTTCGAGACGACTGGTTGATAATTAGCAAGGTTGGAGGCGCATAGTTGGTTGTTGGATATGTCAGTACTTACAATAATTGAGCAACGAGTACACCCATCATTGATAAGGCAAGTGATGTTCTGAGATAGCCAAGGAATGTTCTTTCGAGCGCTAAAGGTAATCGTTAACAAAGTTCAATCTATATATTGGGTGCACGGATACATAGTTCATCGTCTTTCCGCAATGAGCTTGTGAAAATGGTCTTCGCGACGAAGATTCAACGAAAGCTAATCTGGAAAAAAGCATGACGCTGAACAAAACTTGAATGGTGTAATATCCAAGCGAAAAACAAGCAATCAATCAAGAAAACGCACCTAAATGATCCCTACAAGTATGGTGATCAACCTGAATGCTAATCTGCCTCCGCCAAAACTTTCTTACTCCCTCAGCAAAACTACCCAGAAAGGTAGACGGTTTTCCCGATACAGTAGAAGAAGCATAACGCGTAGAAGCTCGTGTGTAATTGCGTCTTAATTTCGCAAAAGTCGCGAGTTCAGTTGCGCCACGAGAGTTCTCATGGATGAAATCCGCTTCGTCTGTTTCATGGAGTTCGTTGACTTTGTCGACATGCGGTGTAGTTTGTGAGGTCTGGATTTGCACCGGTTTTATTGCTGTGGGAGGAGAGATGGATCGGCTTTTTGATGTGGATGCGATTGTGGATGTTTCTGTTTCGGCCATGTTGATACTGCAGGTGCATGTATTACAACTACTCGAGGAATATAAATTTGTTGCGTGGGGTTTTGTCCCTTGGTTTGGGGTACAAGATTTTAGGTTTTTAGGTTGAATGTCAAGGAATGGAAGAAAGTGGGGATGAAAGCTAGGCAGGTAGGTAGATCACGGATGTGAAGATGGATTAGATTAGATCTTGTTCTGTTCTATGAGTGGTTGACTGCCTTTATCCGAAAGCCATCCTTCATCGCTGTTATTTGGCGTGTCGAGATCGTTTGGAGTTGCCCGGATATCTGTTGATGGGAGTGTTCCCTAATACGACAGCGCAGTAGGAAGACGCACTGACTATTATCTGCTATGTTGGTGTGAAATGGAGACATGGTGCCGGCGACTCGGCCCGCGAACCGGACGAATGGCGTCACTTCTCTCTAGAGCTCCTGGTTCCTCTCCGCTCATTATCATTGCATTCTGAACACCAGTGATGCAATGCAAGCGTCGTTCAAAAGAGATACGAGATACTTTTAAATTTGTCTCGAATTCCGTCCTTGTGCGTTACGCAGATCGCTGCAGGTGTATATTACCCTCCCTCTTTAGCCTCTTGCGGATAGATCCGATCCGAGATCCGAGAAACGACAAGATAGGAGCTTTTGCGAGGGTAGACACAGATAGATACAGATGAAGATACAGATGTAGATACAGATGACGATACAGATGAAGATACAGATGTAGATACAGATGATGATACAGACACGGCGTCTTGTGTACCATACAACATATCCTCTCTCAAAGCTGCGCAGAACCCATCCGTGTCTACAATTGATGTCCAAAAGAGATCAACTGCAGAAATGCCCCTTCTTTGCCTGTTATTGAATATGGATCCGAGATTCCCGAGATGAAGAAAGGGTTGGATTCGCGGAGGCGGTCCGTCAACCCTCCGTACCTTGAAGTTTGTTTGTGTGCAGGTGCTACCTGGGAGGATGCCCTGCAGCTCTCGCAAATGCACATCGCCCCTTACCTCTTCGTTCAATTTCATACTGGTGGCAGGCACGAATGCGGTTGATACTCGTACTGTCGTGTATGATCAAAGGTAATCATACTCTACCCTAGAGTACCTAGATATACACCGTCTAGCTCTTGGCGAAAGCTCCGATGTGCATTCCCTGTGCATCGGCGTCAGGTACTCGTAGTACAGGTGAACCTCTCGCTTTCTGAACCCTGCTGGCTTACAACCTCTCGATATATAGGGTTGCCATTGTCTTGTTTCTCTGAATTCCAATTGATACCTATTTTGTTCTTGAGCCTTATCCTGACTGGTTGTTAAAAGGTCCTCATCACAAGCTCTCTTCCTTCAAAGATTTCTCGCGTCCATAGGGCACAAATCCTCACAAGGCCTTAAGCAGTCCCAAATTCCCTGGATAAAAGCCTAGCTTTGGTCAAACTGCTTCTCTGATTCTAATCATGGCCGATTCATTAGTATCCCATGTCAAAACCCCGGCGTCTGACACGCAAAGTGTGGATTCTGAGGGTAGCTCAAGCTCATATACAACAAAAACCCCCAATACAGATTCCCACACACCAAGTAGTCTGAAAGCCAAAGATGGCGACTCGATAATTGATGATGCTCGGGCCAGCTCTCAAATCAAAGCTGCGTCCTTATCCTTGGAAGAACAGGTGAGTTGAAACCCCATTACTGCATAGGCAACCTGAGTATACTGATGGAAGAAATCAGGTTTCACTGCTGGTTGGTGCGGATTTCTGGAGACTGAAGTCGATTCCCGAGAAAAGAATACCAGGCATAAAATCAAGTGATGGTCCCAATGGTGCGAGGGGAGCTATTTTCAAAGCTGGAACAAAGGTACGTATTCTCTTATCAAATCTCCCAATGGTTGCACTGACAAACTTTCCAGGCTGCGCTTTTTCCATGTGGTGTATCACTAGCTGCAACTTTCAATACCAGCCTCATGTATCAAGTTGGTCAACATCTTGCCGATGAGGCACGAGCCAGGTCTGCAGATGTACTTCTGGCGCCTACAGTCTGTTTACATCGTGGACCGTTGGGCGGTCGAAATTTCGAATCGTTCTCCGAGGACCCGTTTTTGACGGGAAAGCTTGCGGTGGAGTATATTAAAGGGCTTCAAGACAAGGGGATTGGAGCGACCATTAAGCGTGAGTTTTGATGGACTTTTGATAAAATGGATAACTTATTATTACAGATTTTGTATGCAACGAGCAAGAAACTGAGAGAATGAGAGTTGACTCGGTTGTACAAGAGAGACCATTACGAGAATTGTATCTGAGACCATTTGAGATGGCTATTAGAGATGCAAATCCGTGGGCGGTTATGACTTCGTATAATCTGATTAATGGTGTTCATGCGGATTCACATATGCATATTCTCAAGGATATTTTGAGAGGGGAATGGGGTTATGATGGGTATGTTAATTCTCTACTTGGTTACGACGTCTAACTTTTGAAAGGATGGTTATGTCTGATTGGGGTGGAGTAAATTCGATAATTGAATCAATCGAAGCTGGTTGTGATGTGGAAATGCCCAATTCCTCGAAATGGCGAGGTGAAAAAGCCATAGCCGCTATAAAGGATGGTTCTTTAAGCAAAGAAGCTGTGGAACAAGCCGCTGCGAATGTTCTATATTTGGTCGAACGAACCAAGGGCAATGACATGTCACCCGAAGCAGCCGAACGTGAAGACGACCGGGAAGAAACACGAAAACTCATACGAGATGCTGGTGTCGAAGGTATTGTTTTATTAAAGAATGAAGGTGGTTTACTCCCAATCAAACCATCTCAAACGAAGATCGCGGTTATCGGACCAAATGCAAACCGAGCTATCGCTGGAGGTGGTGGGAGTGCGAGTCTTAATCCTTATTACAACACCATTCCTCTGGACAGTATTAGAGCCGTTTCTGGAAGGGATGTCACGTATTCTCTTGGATGCCAAACGTACAAATGGCTTCCCCTAGCAGCAGACTATTGTACCACCGCTTCTGGGGAGCAAGGAGTCAGCCTTGAATTTTTCGTGGGAGATAAATTTGAAGGCACGCCGAAAGTTATCCAACACAGGACGAATACCGATTTGTTTCTGTGGGACTCCGTTCCTCTAGAAGTTGGTGGTATTTGGTCTTGCTACTGCAAGACGAGAATTACACCTACAACTACTGGTCGACATACAATCAGTTTTTCGAGTGTTGGCCCTGGGAGATTACTTGTGAATGGAGAGGTGGTTATTGATCTTTGGGATTGGACTGACGAAGGAGAAGCAATGTTCGATGGTTCGAAAGATATTTTGGTCGATATAGATATGGAAGCCGACGTTCCAGTGGAAATCATTGCAGAAATCAACAATGAAGTTCGTCCCATGGCCCGACAAAAACGAGCCAAAATGACACATCACAATGGTGGTTGTCGAATTGGCTACAAAGAAGAGGATAAAATCGATTACCTACAAGAAGCAGTGGAAGCAGCTAGAGTTGCGGATGTTGCGATTGTTATTGTAGGTCTCGATGAAGAGTGGGAATCTGAAGGGTATGATCGCCAGACTATGGATTTACCAAAGGATGGGAGTCAAGACCGACTTGTTGAGGCTGTTGTGAAGGCAAATCCTAGGACCATTGTTGTTAATCAATCTGGAAGTCCTGTTACCATGCCGTGGGTGGGGATGGTTCCTGCTATTTTGCAGGCGTGGTATCAAGGACAGGAAGCTGGGAATTCATTAGCCGATGTCCTTTTTGGGGTTAGAAATCCGAGTGGGAAGTTGCCTGTGAGTTTCTTGTCTACTTTCTCTATTCATTCTTCGTTTGTAGGTTGTTGGGAGGTTGGAGAGCTAATGTGAATCCCGACAGACCACATTCCCTAAACGTCTAGAAGATAACCCAACATATCATAACTGGCCAGGTGAAAACCTTCGAGTCATTTACGGTGAGGGTCTTTACATTGGTTACAGACATTACGAACACCTCTCTCTCGCGCCTCTCTTCCCATTCGGTCACGGCCTCTCCTATACTACCTTCTCTTACGGCCCCTCTTCCCTCTCCTCCTCCGTACTTAAGAACAACCAAACCATCACTCTCAGCCTAACCATCACCAACACTGGCCCAAGAGAAGGAGCAGAAGTCATGCAAGTATACATCAAACAGCTAAAGAGTCGCTTACCCCGCCCAGAGAAAGAACTGAAAGGTTTTTGCAAAGTTGAATTGCAAGAAGGGGAGGGAAAGGAGGTACAGATTGAGCTGGATAGGTATTCGGTTGGGTATTGGGATACGGAGTTGAGAGATGGGAAGGGTGCGTGGATTGCGGAAGAGGGGGGTTTTGAGGTGTTGGTTGGGGGGAGTAGTGTTGATATCCGGGGATGTGTGGGCTTTGTTGTTGAGGAGGGGTTTACTTGGGTGTTTTAGATGGGGGGTTTTATGTTATGGATGACTGGGTTGAGTTGGTCTTCTTCTTTGGCGTTGTGTTGACCGGTTGTCTCTGTTAAGTTGAGGGAGGGGAGGTTGTTGCTTAAGGTGGGTTTACAGGATTGAGGATGGGCATTAGTCGTGATGAGACCTCAGTAATGAAATTCTACTTTGTGATGATGGCGGGACTTTATGGTGGTGGACTGGCTCTTTGCCGGGATTTCCATTTTCATCTATCTTCTTACTACGTTTGTGAGGTGATGTTTATGATGTGTGTACACCAATGTAGAACGCCCTCTTATGTAAACGTTAAACTTGATATTAGATAGGTTTGTATACTTATTGTTGAATAGAGGTCATATCGGTGAATTTGCTGGTATTGGTAGCATATATATTTAGTACGTCGAGTATTGTAAGATTACTCTCGCTTTCCTAGTTAGCTAGGTAGTAGGTAGTTTGACCGAAATAGGAGCTTTTGTGAGCCAAGCGATTTTCGTAAGTACTATAATTGACTTAATTACAGTCAATTAAGCGATTTCTAGGATCTACCCCTCAGAGGTGGGGTGCACAAATGGCTTTACTTAACTATAATCTCTAGGTTTTGCTTATAGTACTTGGTATGATTTGATTTTAATATCCCGGACTTATTAAGGTGATATATTTAGGTGGTTTTAGATAGGATGATGGGTATAGGTGACGTACTCCTAGACGGAAGCGGAAGATTGTCTCGTTGCTCCTTCTTTTCTTGGATCGGGCTTATATGTAAGGTTTCAAATTATATCATTGGATGAACGCTAAACACGGTTTAGTTAGACTGCCACCGGTTGCTTTTCAAGGATGATCGAAGTCGTCGTATGGAGATGAGAATAGTTATGCGGAAAAGAAACTTTTTTGCTACCACTCGGAGGTATTTCCCGGTATCTGAATTGTCCGTTAAGTGTGGAAAAGGAAAAAAAGAGTCTTGGAAATATATTCAGCCCCAATTTATTTTGGTGTTGTGAATTCCCCAAAGTGTCATGAATGTAATCGGCCCCAGTTTCCGTCCGGGAACCCCTGCGACCCTGGATGAACCCCCTGCAACATCCAAAGATCACCAATACCACGTACAGGAATCCCCTTTAGACTTTCCCAGCTGTACATCCCAGCTGTCCCTCCCATCTCCCTCCCAATATCAATCGCCCTCCCTTCCTCACTGCTTTACGCCCTTCGGAATGGCAGAATCACACAGTCACAATGCCACCTACATATTATAGCGCCGCGCGCTCAACACGCGACCATTTCGTCGAACCTCCTTCGCTGTTCGCGAGCATCCTCGCGCGTCTGCCCTCTGAGATATCTGTACACCTCCACAGGATGTACGAGAGTAATGGATATTTGAATGGGGTTTCGACGAGACAGAGAGGCTTGAGGAGGTGGCGCTGGGGTTGGAGGGATTGGGTTAATCTTCCGCATGCGCTGATTGCGGTTTGGTTTATTGTGTTGCTTTGGGGGGAGAGATGGGTATTTCAAAATGCGGTGGAAGATTGTAGATGGAAAAATTGGGAACGATGGGTATGTTTACTGGGGGCCACTGGAGAGGTATCGTTAGGTTGGAGTTGTGGCTAACTATAAATTATAGCCCAAGGAAGCAACGCCTCATCATTTGATACTCCTCGCAGATCCCCAAATTATCGATCCTCATTCATATCCTGGTCGTCCGTGGCCGTTGAAAGAGCTTACTATGTTGCATACGGATAATTATATGAAGAGGAGTTATATCTCTCTGCAAAAGAAGCTACACCCAGACACCATTTTCTTCCTGGGGGATCTTTTCGATGGAGGACGGGAATGGAAGGCCGCAGTAGGGAATGTCGAGGATTTGACATGGGCAAATGATCAGCCACCACTCAAAGAGGGGGAGGACCCGCCTCCAAAGAATTTTACATGGGGACAGAGGTTTGGCGAGGACTTTTGGCTTCATGAGTACGATCGATTTGGGAGGATATTCTACAAGTATTGGAATTTGGGAGGGTCGGAGGCTGGACCGGGCCAACGTGGGAGAAGGATCATCTCGAGTTTGCCTGGAAATCATGATCTTGGATATGGGGAGCTTATTAAAATCCCAATACGGGATCGATTCGAAGGATATTTTGGGGAGGGAAATAGGGTGGATGTTATTGCGAATCACACGTTTGTTTCGATAGATTCGGTCTCACTGGGTGCTAGCGAATCGGATCATGACACTGCGGAAATCACGAAGCCAGTAAATGAATTCTTAGCAAACGCTAAAGTTTTGAAGAGGAAGGCTGTTGCGAATGAATTGAGCTACCTGGCTGGTCGGGAAAGAATCATAAAATATAGTCATGGAGTAGAGGATTTGGAGACTGCGGATTTCAACAAGATGCCAAGTTCTGATCCAGGGCCGGATACTCCTGATCTTCCTACTATACTCCTTACTCATGTACCTCTCTATCGAAATCCAGGAACTCCATGTGGACCTCTGAGGGAAAGATATCCTCCAGCGAAACCACCACCAGGACAAACAGCTCCTGTATCTCCAGACGAGAGGAATGCCCTGCCTGTTTCCCGGGGCTATCAATACCAAACAGTATTGAGCGAAAGTGACTCTATCAAGGTGATAGAGTCGATTGGAAATGTACAACAAGTTTTCTCTGGGGATGACCACGATTACTGTGAAATCGTCCATCCAGAAAACAAGAACAGGGCGAGAGAAATCACCGTGAAAGCCATATCATGGTGTATGGGCGTACGAAAACCAGGATTCCTCATGCTCAGTATGTGGAATCCCATCGGACCAGATGGAAAACCTCTACATTCAACACCAACCGGACACGGTGCTGCTCCTACCATACCACTTACCACAGAAACTCATCTATGCCTACTGCCCGACCAAATAGGGATTCTCATCCGCTATGGAATCCTCATAGGCCTCTCCCTCCTTGCCCTCATCATCCGGGCTATCTTGACTCCTATTCTAAAACTTACACCTTTCGCCCCACCACCACAAACCTACATCGAGTCCTCCCTCCTCCCAACCACTCGATCACGTACTCTATCCCTCTCACAACAAAAAATACCCACCTTCTCCAACTCCACCTCCTCCACCACCTCCAAAACCCTCGCACCCCGCACCATGGGCGCGAGGACCCGACCCATCTCCCCCATCAACGGCTACGGCCCCAACGGCTACGGGATCCCGCACCATCAAAGTCTCCCCCTCATTCACCACGCGGGCTATTTCCCTTCCCCCGAGCAGGAATTGGAGGACCAGATGGATTTCGATGATAAGAAGAGGCCGGGCGCGATTGGGAGGAAGGAAGTGAATCTGACGCCCCTGCAGAAGATTTGGAGGGAGTTTTATGTGAGTTTTTGTCGGGTGGTGTGGGTGGTTGTGGGGGTTTATGCGTGGTTGGTTTGGTTTTATCCGGAATGAGGTAATGGTGGAGGGAGTGGGATGTGTAGGAGGTGTAGGGTAGGGGATTGTATTAATTTATTATTTTCTTGTGGTTTCTTTGGATGATGTGATTAGATACTTGTTGGTGTTGAGGTGTAGGTTGGTATTGTGAATTTTGAGCGGTTTGATTACCTTGTCTTGGGTTTTAGTGTTTCCTTTTCTGTTCTTTTTCTTCTCTACTTTTCGTATTCTTGGGGAATGGAATGGAAAGTGGTTACCGTACATTGAGTGGCCAAATTAAAAGTTCAGCTAGCTAGCTGCATAGCCTGCAGCGTGTTTAATTCTATTGGTTGATTTGATTAGTAGAACCTAATCAACTCAACTTAAGTAGTGAAAATCACTAATCAACTCAACTCACCAAGTAATCGATTAACTCATGATTAACTCGATTAGTGTCGGCCCCATGCTCCGTAGTACGCCCGGCCTCACGAGCCGGACTCCGGTCGGCCCTGGTAGGTTCGGCTTACGTACGGGGAGTTAGCTAAGTACCCCTTTATTAGGTATATACTATTTTCGTATATTATATTACGTTATATATAACTACTCGGGTACTAATCGATTAGTTACATCTACTAATTAACTTAACTTAATAGAATCTACTAATTATACTTATTTAACTTAAGTCGATTACTACTAGAGTAGTATTAAGTAGTTAATTAGTTTTATTAATACGCTAGGGTTTAGTTTATTATTATTATTTTATATTTAGATTTCTATTTCTTAGTATCTTTTCTTTTTTTTTTTTTCGAAGGAGGGAGTATAAATAAATAGAATAAATTAGAAGAAGATAAGTACTATATATATACTTATAATAAACTCTAGAAAGTCTTTATTCTCGAAGGGTAGTATAATTACTTTTTTTATTCTAATATACCTAGATAGATCGGAAATAAGGAAAGTTATTTAAGGTTATTTTATTTATATATAGGTTTATTTATTTTAATTCTTTAAGGGGTTTAAGGTAATATTATTTAGAACTTAGTGTTTGGGATTATAGGGTAGTAACTATTACTATATACTTTTATATGAGAATTCTTGGATATATTATACTACCTAGGTAGTACTATTATAAAGGTCTTATCCACGGTAGATTCATGTTACTATAGGTACTAAAGGAACTTAAGCTTACTATACTAAACATATCTAGCGTAATCTTTGAAGAGTAGCTAGTAGATAATAACCTTCTATAGTAACTTTCTTAGCCTTCTTATTACCTCTATTTTTATTTTTATTTTCGTTTTTATTTCTATAAACCCTAGTATTTTCCTATTTTATTCCTAGGATTATTACTATAGATAATACTAGTGTCTAGAGTATTTTAAAGCTACTTACTTAGGGCCTGTTTAGATTAGATTATTTTAGTAATTATTTATATAATTACTAAAATAATCGCTAATAAAAGTCTCATCCAAACCCCCATTTCCCAACCAACTTCCCACCACACAAAGAACCAAATCTCCATCACCCCATCACCCCATCCTCAGATCATCATTGTTGACTGGGGTCCAAGGTAATCTGTTGTAGAGCACCTGCCAAGCTCACAATATCCTCCCCGGCCTGCACAAACCCGAACCCGGTAGCTCCTTCCTCGACAGCTTCCTCCCCGATACCCATCCCCGTCATCTCAACATCCCCATTTCCATCACCCTCCTCCACAGCAGAAGTATTGTTGCCGGCGTTTCCTTGAAGCTCGTTTTGAAGAAATGGCAATGGGCCATTGGAGATGTTGTTTTTAACAAGCTCCATCCAGAAATTGTCGTAGAGTTCTTGACATTCTTCTTTATAGTGATATTCTCGACGAATCAGAACCACGGATACCAACTTGAAAGAACCATCCGATCTCTTGGGCGAGAAGGCTTCGGAAAGCTTGGTCACAGCCTCATTCTCCACCGCCTCACCAGATCCGACCCATTCCTGTTGGCATTGACCTCGGAGGAGCCAACCATGAAAGCGTAAGCCCTCTGGTTGAAATGACTGGCCGAAATTTTGCATGGAAGAAAGGTGGTCTGACTGTGGATGTCGGACTCGCGTGTTGTTGAGTGCAATGTCGATGTCGAAGGAGTCGGACAAATCGCTTAATTTTTCCACCAAAAAGGTGTCATCGTCGCTGTCAAAGGTCCAAATAGGACAAGTGACGCGCCAGTTGTTTTTTTGGAAAACGATCTGGGGGTATTGACGGGAAGGATCCATTCTGTACTTAAAGTCCTCATGAAGGGCCGTGGTACTTTGGTCTCCCTGCTCCTGTCCCAAGTTAACTTCCGTCATGATTTGGCAATAGCGGAATTTCCTGAGCTCCTTGGCGATGTTCAATGGGAGGGTATCACGTCCTCTTCCTCCGGGGGAATTGAAAAAATCAAGTCCCATGCCGAGTGACTTTTTCAAGATTTCCTTGCGTTTATTTTTCTTGGATACCTTGAGATTCTTTTTGTGTCTTGCGATCGCCTCATTGACCTCGTCAAAGATTCCCTTTCGCTTATGGCCATCACGACCACCAACACCACCAGAACGACCAACACCAGACATGATGAAGAATATCAATGAAGATTTCTTCTATGAAAAAAAGTTAAAAAATACAGCGGTAAAGCTGTATTAAAGAGAGAGAGAGAGGAGGATAGCAACAGGGCCGTCCTATGATTGATCCGAAGATCAAAATAAAAATAAAAAATAAAGATACAGCAGTGAAGCTATATCAAAGAGAGAGAGAGGAGGATAGCAACAGGGCCGTCCTATAATTGATCCGAAGATCGATATGATCCGAAGATCAAAAAAAAAATAAAAAAAATAAAGACACAGCAGTGAAGCTGTATCAAAAAGAGAGAGAGGAGGATAGCAACAGGGCCGTCCTATGATTGATCCGAAGATCAAAAAAAATTAAAAATAAATAAAGACACAGCAGTGAAGCTGTATCAAATAGAGATAGAGAGGATAGCACAGGGCCGTCCTATGATTGATCCGAAGATCAATGTGATCCGAAGATCAAAAAAACAAAAAAGTAAAGATACAGCCGAAGCTGTATGAAGAGAGAGAGGAGGATAGCACAGGGCCGTCCTATGATTGATCCGAAGATCAAAAAGAGAAAAAAAAAAGATACAGCGCGAAGCTGTATGAGAGAGAGAGAGGAGGATGGCCTACGGCAGTCCTAATGCAATCCTGGCGAACCAGGAAGAGCATTCACTGATGCGCACGAAGCGCAAGATCGACACGAGAATCTTCAGCTCACGAAAGTGCTCGCACGCGAGCAGCTATGTGAAAAAACTATTATTCAATCAGTGGTTGAGGCTTGAAATGATTGCGCGCAGAGTATTGGGTACGTACCTTGAATGATGTTGTGTCTGGAGGAGGAAAGGAAGTTTGCGGCCAGAGATTGTGGAAATATCAAATCCACTAGCGCGATTTGGTTGTCACGTGTAAGTCCCCCTTGAATTTGCTCGCTTAAAAACAGCGACGTGAATAACCTGAGAAAGTCGATTGCCACTTTTAGCTTTCGCTTGGAAGTCGGTGGTTGATGAAATTATCCTTGTCAAGAAGCCGTTTCTTTGTTCAAGTGGATTTGGAAACCTGGAAATCTCAAGAAAATTATACTTGAGGTCAACGCTTATAATTGTATAGATTTGCATTGTTTGTTTTATAAGTACAAAATACGTCTAGTCTTGAGTTGTCACAAAAACAATCCAGAGAAGATAGATGAAGATGTTTTTGAGTAGCAAATAAGGGTAACTGGAAGTGTATAAACATAGTCGAGACTACAGTTGAAGTGGCTGCGCTGCCTTGCTGCGGTTATTTCTGCCTTAGGTATCTAGAACACCACGCGTTGCGATATCGACATCCACCCGCACTTTTCAGTCCCTCCACTTCTCACTCCCATCCTCCATCAAATTCAAATTCAACTTCAAATATCTCATTTCCCTTCTAGCTATCTCTTTACAATTCTCTACCTTCCTCCTACGCGTGTCGCCGACTCCGCCAATTTCGACAGTAGATCTTAGGTACGGCTTTATTGTTGATGGGTTAAATGAATTGGTGGAAAATGTAAGATTTGAAGAAGTACAAGAGTCAAGGATGGAATTAGCCAAGTGGACTTTGAAAAGGGTTAAGGATGCAGAATCGATAAAGGGTATTCTGGAGTATGCTAAGAAGAAGTATTGATGGAAATGTATATTTTGAAATCCAAATCTACTTGCCAGGTTTGAACGTGAAGATTGTAGATGTCACTTGAGTAATCATTTGATAGTGAGACAGAGTGTCAGATTAACCGAATGTTCAAATATTATTCGACAATAAGATATACAATTCACTGAAACTGATATCAGAAGTGTAGCTTGATAGGATGGGATTATTTCAAGTTATACTGAGTGTTGAACAGTCTGCCTTGAATCAAGATTCAATATTGAACTATCAATCATCATTTCGCGTCTATATGTTATCCGTCACGAGTTGGTGCTTATCTGAAGAGTGGTTTGAGATATTTAAGGCTTGGGGCAGGAAACTTTGATGGGATTATACTCTCCGATTAGAAAGCTTACTATCTGAAAAACGAAAGATCCTCTATCCTTCATCTTGAGGGGTCGCAATGAGAGAAGGTGAAAACAAACAGACTTTCCATACCCAACGATATCATTTAGCTCTTGTGTCTGTTGAATGCCATATTTCATTCTGGCCAAACCAGATTATTGTGTGATTTGAGATTCTTGGCGGTTTGAGTCTCCTCTTGGTTGACCTAGATGTAGCGCTCGCGAATGTGGTCTGTTTGGTTTTGGAACGATTCTTCATATGTTTGCAAGCCCTCGCCATTTGTAAGATCAGTGAATGGTGTGGTGGATGAAGCTTTGCAGATTTCCCATGTATGCTCTGCTTGATTCAAGATGAAGATGCCGAGGAAAGTAAGATACATAATACCAGACTTGTAATCGATTTTCTGTTGGAAGTTCTGCAAATCGCGTAAAATGCTGGGGGCCAAAACTTTTGCCAAATACCATGATTGGGATGTTGATTTGTAGTTCTTTCGGTGGTTGTTGAAATTGACTTGATGGTGATGGAGAGACCACGGGAAATCTCACTGAACAGCTTGAAGGGAACATATTATCTATGCACCAAGGATTCCAGTAAATTCCTTTTCTGGAGTACCTTGATAGACCCGTCTCAGCACTCTGTCGGTGATCTCGAAGTCGCTGATAGATACCCGCTTGCTCATTATGCTTCCAGGAAAAAGGAAGAAGAACTTGTGAATGCCTGGGTTGATAAAGATGGGGGGGCCTTCATGAGGGTTTTGTCCTCCAGAGACTTGGACGTAGAAGGTTCTGCCGACAAATCGTGATTCTTGGTTTGTTGCAAGTACTGGTGGTACTTTTGTAAGAGATCGATATTCACCGTTTTTGAAGGTAAGGTACGCTTCTCGACGGACGCAGCAAACATGTCGCCATATTTGAAGGCGTAATTCCGTCGGAAGTTTCGAAAACTTGGGGAAGGACTCGAGTGAGGTGGCCATTGTCTCTTTGCGTTGATGTAAGCTTGATTAGCTTGTTGTATCGTAGGTTGTTCGGGGCGATGGCTGTGTCTTGTATTAGCGTGGAGTCCACTCTCAAAAAATGTTTCATGCACGGGGCAGGTGAGCTCTTTTTGCAAAGGTAGATGTAGGTCAGTGATTGCTGGAATGCCGAACAATGGGATCAGGCCGAGTCAGGGAGGGAGGCATGTGGTAGATAATAAGGGAAGATCTGACGTACTGACGAATGTGGCAGAAGGAATCAGGGTCTCGACAGTCGTTGAAAAGGACGTTTGTGTATGCTTGTTACTTGGATTTGCAACCGAGATGAGAAGGTGAGTCCCAAAGTCTATCGTTCCTCTTAATGTGATTGCTCAAACGGTCTGGTGTCAACTGCGGAGCTGAAGTCGATGCAATCCTGACGATCCTTGGATTAGTGAATGACCACCAGTCCTGATACGGGAGTGGTCACTGACGGCATATGTGAAGTTTTCTATCAGTTCATAGAGGTACTTCAGGTTCTCTTTGAAGCAGATATTAACGGGACCAATGGGTTCAACCAATAAACTATGCGTCTCAGAGGTGCAAAGAAATTGGATTTGTTTTGAGAAAGGTCAAGGAAGGACTCAATTTGCGCCTCGAAGGCTCTTCAGACGATAGTCAATAACAAGGAGCTAGCAAGGAGTTGCTTGAATATCCAGGGGCATGCCTGGTGATCTGTGGTCTTGAAAGGATACCGGTACCGGATCATCTTGAAAAGTGAAGGTCACTTCTGTCGGTTCGAGGCACTCGACTTATGAGCGTTTTGTCAGAAGCAACCTACAAACCTGACGCTGTATATAGCAATTTATTCTGTTCGGTTATTACGTGGGCAGCAAATGTAGCTTTTGTGGGTTCTTGGTAATTGCGAGATCACTCGGCGAAGCTTTCTTGGGTCAAGATGAAAACTTAAAGGTTGCAAGGCAATAAGTCAGACAATACCATGTGTGTATTCGGGTGGTCGAATATAGAGCTAAAATAGATAAAAATGAAAGTCATCTGTTAAGACCAGCTCAATTTCCGGTGTTAGTACTAATTGTAAAAGAAAGTCAAGTGCAAGGACTAACTACCATAATGATAGAGAGCTCTGTAAGAATTTATCAAGAGTCATATATAAAACTCAAGGTTATATCAAAGTAGAACTATAATTACACCTCATTGACCATCCTTCAAATTAGTTCTTAATATATACCACGACAACTCGGTAACATCCATGTTTCTATAGTGGCAGCCAGACCAACTCTAGGGCAGATATCTTTTAGACAATATGCTCCTTCATCAACCTCGCAAGCCAACTTTCTGTTGGCATACGAGCTTCACCCAGGAACACCATTTAAGAGAAGATATAGAACATCAGGTGAGCCACTTAGCAACGCCGTGACTTCCAGAGACCACAGGGAAACAAGAACCGTGGACTCTCGTATTCAGGAAGACCAACAATGCACATGTCACCTATCGCCGCGAACTCATGACTTCCACACCAGATACGTCCAATCCTTCAAGGCATTACTTCTTTTGTTGAAGGTGCTCAGCCAGTAATGTTACATGATGCTCATTCTAGGTGTGATTCCGACGAAATCCAAGGCTATCATTGTCGCGATTTTGCATAGGTTTAAGTAGTATAGTAAACTACCAACTTCATAGTAGCTACTTAATACCCAAGTTAAGAGCCGATTATATAACCGCTATCCCCTCTACTCTCACCAAATACATAATGCGTGCCTTTACGTGACTAATTTATATAACACGTAGTATTATAGAACAAAACACCAAGTAAACTTCTATCTTAAGTTAGATGTATTATAGAGGATAACTATACCTATAGCTAGAAAGCTAGAAGTAAGATATTAGGCTAAGTATATAATCCTTATAAGAACTAGTTAACTAGCTAGTCTAGATTAAGATAACAAGAATATATTATATTAATTACTTTGAGCTTTTATTAAATAAAACCTTTATAACTCTAAGTTAAATTATTTTATATTAAATAAA
Organism: Hymenoscyphus fraxineus; assembly: GCA_900184765.1. NCBI lineage: Eukaryota > Fungi > Ascomycota > Leotiomycetes > Helotiales > Helotiaceae > Hymenoscyphus > Hymenoscyphus fraxineus. The sequence continues at coordinate 1,418,800 of LT855424.1, read as the reverse complement.
TTATCTTTCTATATATATTTAACGTATATTTAATATTATACTTTCCTATAGACCTTAATAACAATTTTCTTAATTCAAACTATTTATTAAATTAATCTAAAGAAAGCTTTATATTAAGCTTTGTTATTTACTAACTATATAAATAGTTAGTAAAAGACCTTTAGTTTTATATTATTACTTTAAATAGATAAATAAATTAAGATTTAATAATATCTTTATATAACTTAAAGATATAATACTTTACTTAATTATATATTATTTATTTTACTATATAAAAGATATTATAAAAGTTAAATATATACTATAAGTTATATATAGCCGTTTATAAACTAAGATAGATTTCGTTTTAATAAATAAGATTCTAGTAAAAATAGAGTAAACTACTTATAATTATTAGGAGAAAGATATTCTTAGAACATTAAAGAACGTATATCTAGTTTAAAGGTAAAAAATATAATATAATAATAATAATATTTACTTAATAAGTATATAATAAATAGAATATATTTTACTATCGATAGTAACTATATATATCGTTTAGTCTAGTAAATCACTTCTTTATAATAATAACCTACTATTAGTAGGGCTATTATACGTTTATAAACAGGCGTCTCTTCTTAACCCTTCGCTATTCTTAATTAATCTTGTAGAATTATAGGCCTGAAATAAGTGCTTAGGAACCTAGGCTTATATAATAAGGTGCCCTAGGGACTATTTTACCTAAAAAATATATCCTTACTCGCACGTAAGACTAAGTATAGGGGATGTTTTTATATTACGTAAGGACTACCGACCTATAAGAAACCTTTAACAACTTTATATTTCCTACCCAAGAGTAGGCAAGAGCCCTATGACTCTCTTTTTCTCGCCTACTACCATCCCCATTTGTACACCACCATTTGTACTACTGAACGACTGTTGTAGTTAGCCTTTTTGTTTCTGTTTTTAGGAATAGGAATATGAATAGGAATGGAAAGAGCGTGTAGTACCCTGGGGCTCTCCAAACCCCAGGTGCTGGTCCTATATATGTGCCCTCTTCTCTCTCTTGACGTACTGGACAGGACGAACGTGAATATAAAAAGTAAAGATGTAAAGATGATTATTATTGAATCTTTTCGGTTACGGGTATACTTCGGCTGCTTCTAAGCGAAGCAACACATACCTACATTCTATCATCCTTATATTTTAATCGTTAATATTACTAGACTCATTTGAAACCTATACTACCTATCTAGTAATAAGAGGAAAACCAAAGAATACTATAGCCATATATAACAAGACTTGGAATTGAAGATAGAAGTGCAGGTACCTAAGTAGACAAATGTAAACATTACATAGACAGTTCATTCACAAACACCTTTGCATTCACCCCTTTAAAGTCTACCGAGGTAGGCTAACACAGAGAGGAGGTCGGAAGTCGGTGTTTTGTTTTGTTGATGTGTGGCATCGGATTATCTCTTTTCCAGAACTAGTAATAAAATTTCCCTCAAGCCGCGACAACACCTTCAACCCTACAACCACCATCCACCACCACGCACCACCACCGACCACCAACCACCACTCCCAACATTGCTCTGCGCGGCTGTTTTCTCTTGCAATAGCTTTCTGTACATGTAAGTACTCCTACCGACCTTTCTTTGAGATGAAATAGCCTGTCTTTCGCTTGCGAATTGATGCTAACACTGTCGCAAGCCCTATCAACCGATCACCACCACCATGACCTCTCCGACCCCCTCTCCATCCATCCCAACTTCTCCCTCTGGTAAGTTCAATTCCACATCCCAAACTAAGGAACGTACATATTCACTAACCCAAGTAGTCGAATATACGGACTCGGAGACCGCGTCGGAGGCTGGCGACTCTGGTAAGCAAGCACACCCACAATTACAATATCTACAAAATCTAATCAAGATAGCAGATACACCACGACAACAACCCACCAAGAGAGAGTGGGCCACCGTCGCAACCAACCATTCGCAATCACCAACCGCCGACATGGTTAGAACCAGACACTCCGCCCAACAGGAGGAGATCGACGAGCAAATTGGCTTCATGGAGGGTGCAGTGGTGAGCGGTGGCGTCGAGGGGCAGCCAGCTCGTCAAGGTGCGTTTAGCAGCGCCGATGACCTCTCCGCACGAAACGTTGTGACTAGCGGAGAGCGAGGCAACGAGGATGCTCGTGTTAACCACCAGGAGTTCTTGATGAGATTGGAAGCAGAGTACAATCAAATCATGGCTGCCTACCAGACCTACCGCGAGAGTCCACTGCACCAGGAGACTCTCCAAGGAACTCGCCCTGCCGATGACCCAGAAGTTCGGCTCTTCAAGGCCCAGCTTCTGGAGAGGATTGCGGCGATTCCTCACCTCCAGGTCCGGGCGCGGGTTCAGTACATTCTCTTTGATCACTGCCACCCCCAACTTGCCCATCTCTCGGTTGTAGACGAGCATGGACAACCTCCAAAGCTGCAAGCACGTCCTTGGCACCCATACCCGTACAACGAATCTTCCCGCGCTCGAGAAACAGAAGACATGGAGAACGACGCGCAATTGTACATTGAGGATGCTGCTGATGGATTCGCACCAGTTGCAGATGAGGGTCAGTAACCAATTCAACATCTCGGATACCTCCAAATCAAGTCCGTAGCTAATATTTGTGCCGCGCAGAAACACGTTACACTCACCCAAGTCAGGATATCGACGGTATTGCAGAAGAGCACGGATTTGATCACTCTGTCGAAGGCCTTTTGAGAGGTAACCTAGAACTTGCAAGAAATGATGACGACTATCCAAATGATGAGTTGGAGGACACTGTCCGTTTGACCAATACCGCCATCAATGTCCTCGAGTCGCTTCGCACCAACCTTCCCACCGCAGCTGGACCATCGGAAGCCGCTCAACCAGTCAACAATTCGAAGGTGATGCCCACGTTTCAAGAGCTTGCCATCGGTCATATCAAAGCAGCAAACCCAAGTTCCGACGACGCCGAAGAGCACTGCACATTCTGTACCTATGACTCCGATTTTGGTGTCTGGAATGAGAATGTTCTTCTCCCCGAGGACGCATCCAAAGGCTACTGCGTTGAGTGCAAGCATAAGACGATGGGTTTCATGACGGAATATACTGATATGTATAACATGGGGGGCGATTACTATGATACCATTCAAGACTTCGAGCAGGAGCACCAGATCGAGCAAACCAATGACCTCGAGGAGCTCGCCGATGACCCTGATCTCGTCGAAACCGCTGCCGAGTACCAAATCTGTGAACCAACTACCCACAACACTACCAGTAACCTCGATGGTCAAGACATCAGCCGTTTCCGTGGTATCATGTTCTGCCGTGGAAATTCAATGAGACAAGTAGATGTCACCAAGGCCAGAATTTGCAAGGAATGCCAGGTAGAGAAGATGGCTATCATGAACCACCGTCATCGTGAGTTTAGTCCTGCTATTCGGGACGAGCACACCACGGATAAGAATAAGCGATGCATGCTTTGCACTGGTATGGCGGAGGAGACATGCGATGGCTGTCCATTGAACCTTTGCTTCCTGTGTGTCATCAAGGTCAAGAAGGGTAAGTCTTTCCATTACCACAATGCTGAATTTTACTGATTGTTCGTTGTAGATGGAAAGGGTTGGACCAACAATGCAATCTACTCATTTGGCCGTGAGCATATCCGCAATGACGCGTTCTTGCTTCGCAGCGACGGTGGTGGATTTTAAGATGGAACCCTTGGTTACTGGCAGTTTGATCGATTCGTTTGGTCGTGATCATATTCGATATGACACATTCTTGCTTTGCAGCGACGAGGGTGGATCTAAGGGCGGAAACCTTGGACTTGTAAGATAGGATACGTTTTGTAGCTGAGAGACACCCAATGAGGAAATACCATTTGCAGATTTTGCCCTTTATTGAAGTAATAGACGTCGTGTGATTTTCATGGGGTGCCATCTTTGTCCTCTCTCAGCGCACCTTCGGCGACTCAATTACCACAGGATGAAGGTTTCTTTAATCCCCCGAGTTTAGATAAGATGGCTACCCATTGAGATATATAAATTTCAGACAAATGCCAATGAATGTAACACGAGCCTTCCAAGGTCATTCAAGTAAGGATGTCCGGCAATTGAGATGACTTCAATTCAATTCGACCAGCGTTTTCCTGGTTGGATCTGGAAAGTTTTGTCGTACCTTGTAATGGTCGTAGAAAGCCAGTCTCTACACTCAGGTTCGGCGATATCTTGGTTATCCTCTTCTGGACGTTGACATTGACGTTAAAATGCCAAGAAAGAACCACCCATCGGGACTCGCGTAAAAGCAGACACAGCAGCCGGAGCCTTTCTAGGTTCCGATGTTACCTCCGATTACTCGTCCGCCCGGGACAACCGCCCACCCTGCTCAACCGCCCACTCTACTACCTAGCCGTAGAAAATCAGAAATTCATAACTACTACCAACACTAAGAACTATATACTTTAACAGCTCAAATTGTAGCTTATAAAATCCTCTATATCTTCTACTAATTACTTTTTTGTTTTTAGTAATACTAAGACCTACTAAAATTTAGTATTTACCCTACTATAAAAGTTATTTCGAAAAACTAGATTTTCTAGAGTAAAAGAAATTATTTATACTCTAACCTTTTATTTGATGTTATTCTAGAGAATTTATATTATGTGGTTGTTTTTCTATTAATTAATTACAATAGTTTGTTTGGGCGGTTAGCCAGGGTGGGCGGTTGTCCGGGGCGGACGAGTACCCAAGTCCGGGTAGCACCTGGCTGCTTCATAGTGCGAGACCAAACTCAACAATATCCCGACCAAACCTCAAAATGAACAACATCTTCGATTGCCATTTGGCGCAAGGCAGGTATCGAATCAGACGATAGATGGTGGTCCGTACGACATAAACGCCGCGATCACGAGCTTTAGGGATCGACGCCGAATCCGCCATGAAGTATCTCGAACTTTTGGTCACAGGAAAACATTCATCGATCGCACAAGAGAGGGGTAAAGGAGCCTGGCAAAATATTGATGAAGGTTGGAAATATATGTCTGTTAGCGAAGGGGAAATACTAGGTACTGTTTCAATTTAGGATCGTTCAAGGTGACCGCCGGTAATCTGTGATGGATTTCCACGACAAGTCCAACAGAGCAGCATTCCCAATTGATTGTATGTCGAATATCGAAGCTGTAGGAAGCTCAACCTGCATAACCTTACTACTCACACAAGTTTTGCCAGGCAATACGACTGCGGCCGGCTTCATAGCGTTCTTCATTGGGAACCACCGGTACCTCAGCGAGGCTTGCCGCCTTTTTTTTACCTATTTCAATGCTTGTTTGATTTTTGTTTTTATTTGTGGCAAGCAGAGTTCAACTCTGCAGATTATTTAGGGCTTTCCATTGCTCTTTTTCTTTCATTCTGGTTCCACTTGGAGAGTAGGAACGCTCGTTCTCTGGCTATTCTTTGGCGCCTGCTCGAATCATCTTCTGGTCTCAGGTCATATCTTGGCGTGGGTCAGGACATTGAATGCGAGTTTTCATGACAACGTTCCTTCATCTTGTTAGCTCATATTGCTGCCCGGCTCAAGTTGGGTATGAAAATACCCATCTGACCAAAAAACTTCTCTGCACGACATCCACTTGGCGGTGTGCAGTCTTCAGCCTCAATGTGCATGTTACTTGGTAGCCAAGAAATGTTGTGCGGAGTATACCCGTTGTACTCCATGACGACGCAGCAGGTCCCGTAAAAGCGGACCGAAGTACTATTGCGAGTTGTTCGGCATTTCGTTGAGGTTGAGGCGGATAATGTCTTTCTTGGGTTGGGGCTTTTTTGGAAGGTAGGATTAGGACAGTGATGTTGTGCAATCCTGTTTTCTTGGTTCTAGCTGCTACCTGTAAGAATCTGAGTGGATATGAATCTTTCTAGGAAGGTAAATTCACATGTTGTTTATTGTCTTTTTGCCAAAATCGATCGTAATCTTTTATATTTTGCGTATGGAAATATCTCTGCATATCGCAAGCGGTATAGGTTGAAAATGACTCAAAACTCCATCAGTACTCCCAAACCTTCCCTTTCATTCCGAATAAACCCAATCAACCCTTGTTACACCAAACCATTCATCGGTATATCAAAAACCATTCCAAACAGTCGTAAATCATTATTCAGAAACTCAATCCTCTTCTTACCTCTCCGACCTTTATAATCCAACGCGTGCCTTGACGAATTGTGCGGCTTCTGGTGCGTTATTCCCATACTTTAGAGTATTAGCTTTATTGCAAAAACTTGGAAGTTTGATTCTTACTGTTGTATGAGGTCCGAGGATGAGAATACCACCATCGCAAATATTGTCACCGTCGTTGCAGAAAACTCGGACCTTGGATGTTGCAATTGTTCCGACAGCCGCTCCGTCATTTGGGTCACCGAAGAGGACGACTTTATGCCTTGGTTAGAGTTCGTTTGAGAAGAATAAATAATAGAGACTTACCGGCTGCGACTTTGTTAGTTGATGCAGCTGATATTTGCCTTGCTGCGTTGTGCACAATTTGAGCACCTTGGCTATTTGGAGTTAGTATATTTTCTATATCAGATACGAGAATGAAGAACTTACCTGAAGCCGGACATGACTACTTTGGTGTTTGGGCATTGTCTGTAAGCTTGCTCCACCAAGTTTGCCATCGTTGTTGATCCAGGTCCATCACCACCTTGCAAGAACCCCAGAATACTGGCAGAGTAGGTAACACCTTGGACAGCGAGGTTGTTTGTTCCGATGGCAGCAGCAACTGCTCTAAAGAAAATTGGACCAACAGATTCTGATGCTCCTACGTTTCCTGGTGCTGAAGTCCTATTCAAAGTTAGTATCGAGATTTCTTTGCGTAAAGATATGTATATCATGCTTACCCCCGTGCCCAGATGAGTGTCACAGGTGCACATGGAGCTCCATTGACGAGGTCATTTTGTGTATTCAAAGTCAAGTCACCGGCACGTTTGCCAAAGAGATTTAATGATATCGGAAAAGCAGTAGCAGAAGCTGCAAAGAGAGACAGAAGGGCTGGAGTGAACTTCATGGTGACAATTGATGCTAGCCTACTGAAGAGCAGAGCTGGAGAGGTGATAGAAGCTGAGGATGCTGCTGTTGAAAGAGAAGATCAACAGGGACCTAGTTCAATTTATAGAAAACCACCTCTTTCCCCTCACCAGATCATCAAGAGGGGCTTCCTTCGCCGATTCGCTGCCAAGTTGAAAGTCCAATTCCCAATCGGGCCGCAGAGGATGCTATTTTCCCCCATGATCATGGGTACAGTAACCGTACAGTTCCTATGACCGAGGTTCCAATCTTTGAAATACAACACGTTCTCACTAGAATTCGACTTCCAAGGAGGTCTGTGGCTCAGCGATTGGTAACCGGAAGTAGAAGTTTACAATCAGCCACCCAAAAATCCCCCGACAGGAACGCGGGGCACATATCCACTTGAACCCCTCATTGGATGAGGGGGGTGATCATACACATAAGCGATTTCCCATCCGGAAATATTGGCAAGGTGGGTATCAGACGCACGACTGTTAAACGCGCTGCTCTGATTGGCTAATGCAAAATTCATACTTTTTTCCATCCCTGGAAGGTAAGACAACCTCTCAATCTTCGTACCTGAACCGCGATTATTTCATCTAATAAGATCGTATCTGGTTAAGCGCTCGAAGCTTCTGCATGCTCTGGTGGTAGGTTGTGGCCGCGTGAGTACGAGTAAAGCTTCTGGGCAGATCCGGCCTTCCTCCCCTTGTCAATCTCTGATATACCTCCACAAGAATTGGACAGTCCAATTGGCTTGGAGGGCTATGTTGTGGGGTTATACCCTTCCTATAATAAGTCATGTACTGAGAAGGGGAGACGCAAGCTGACCAACCCGTTCATCGGTAAAGTCTTGGTGATGATGCAAATGCGGGGAATGCCGGTTAATATCAGGAACAAACATCTTGGTGGATTTGAGAATGCTTGCGACCCTCTTTTGTTTAACGTATCTTTTGGGGAGGTTACAGTACGGGGCTGGGAGAGTCTGAGTATGGGGAGGAGAATGCAGGTTTTTTCTCTGGTGCTGATGCAGTCAGGTCTTGTCCTTCCTCGTTCAACTCTCGTTATCATAAAGCTCTCCCGTCGTTTCCCAACTTGGCATCCCTTTTCGATTATGGCGCTTATCTGCTCTAGACCGCATGGTTGTGATAACTTACAATACTCGATCGTGGAACGTCACTCTCGCATTCCTAATTCCCATCATTCCAAAATCCAAGACTCTTAGCTTCCGTGCACCTTTATTTCATCATAGTTGATTCCGATTTGCAATTCTAAATAGAGTACTGAACTTGATCTTGAAAAGTGGATATATTAGTTAAGGAGGGGTTACTACGGACTACCTAATTTATACTATAGAACTATAACTAATGATTAACATAATCACCCTCCGAATCTGGACACCTACTATTCTAGATGGAGATGAATTTGTTATCAGAGTTTCCCGTTCATGGCTCTGGATACTATATCGATAGGAGATAAGCTTTTTGGTGGCCTACCCCAATCCCGCTTTAACTGTACAACTTCCATCGATGATCGATGAACGTCAGAGTTAGGACATATGTAGAAGTTGGATGGTCAAGCTAAGTTCCACACGATACTTTGAAGTCTAATATTTCGGCGTGGTGTGTCCTTCGAGACTGGGTAGCACAGTGGATAGACAAATGACACTCCTATACCCAGACACTCGACAGTGGACGGCAAATTATCGTCTTAATATATTTAGATTAGAAAAATGGAGTACTTCCTCGATGTTCCGAGGTATTACCAGATCCAGTTCATGATTTTAATTTAGGACTACCGCACTTTCCTATTTTGGATGGAATTACAACTGCCAGCGCAGAAAATGTCAGAGTTTTTAGATTCCCTTGTTTCTTTCTCTCTAGAAGCCATTATCTTGGTTACCCGACGAATTGCGTCTCCTGCACTTTTGATCAAAAAAAAAAATGTTTTGTTGTTTTGCTGTTCTCGGTTAATTTGTCCCGATGCTCAGTAGTCTCGACCTAAACTCGAAGATCCACATGCAGTTGAAAAGGACTTAAAAAGGATGCCTTTTACATATTCCAAATACTGCCTGAGTAAAGCTGATACAATCTTCAATACTCGGGCGGAGATTATCGTCAATCTCAAATCTGGTTGCTAATGAGTAAAGTCAAATCACACATTCAGTGGCAAGAGAAACCCAATAAATGAGAAGTCCGAATTCGAGTGCTGAAGAGATCTCTCCCCAAAGTCCGCAAGCTCCAAAAAACAGAATCTCCACGGGTATTTTCTACAGATTACCAATGAACTGTTGATTCAATTTTTGGATTATGGCCTCGTCGTATCATATGTATGATCTTACACCTAGGACTTTCGGTTTGAAATATCCACTTTTTGTCTTAGTAATCAATAATACTACTACTTGAGTGATGCGGAGCAGGTCGGACCAAGCCCCGTAGCGCGGCTAGGTATTATTCCGACCGGTCCGACCTCTCAAATTGGAAATCTCAAACTTGGAATCCCAGGTGTACATATAATACGACGAGGTAATATAATTTTCAGATAGTTGATTTTACATAATACAATTCTATAAACTATAACATATTTGTGAATGTTTATAAAGTTTTACGGAGGCGGAACTATAATGTTCTAAGCTAATGAATAACCACGTTTTACACCTAATACCTGTTAATACCATCTTTAGTTCTAGACCCTTAAGGTTTATTAGGTGTTAGTAAAGTAGCTTTAAGTAAAACTATAGAAGTCTTGAGGTTAATACTTCCTTATACGTAAAGATCCCCTCCCCTCTTCCCCCCTTCTCCCTTACAAATAGAATATCACGTGCTCTACATATATATGCACGCTCCCGGTGGACAAGCAAAGTGGCGGAGATCTCTTTTATCTTATCCTAACTTAGGTAAAAACCACTATATTATATTATCTATTTAGAAGAATTAAAATTATTTATCGAAATCGATAGTACAATAAAGGCAATTGTTCCAGATACTTTAAACATTTTAGTATTAAGAATTTACTTACGCTAATAGTTAAAAAATAGAATCTCTGCTACTTTTCTTGTCCACGTTGAAGAATTGTACATTTATTGTTTCATCACATATAATTCATGAATATCATCCGTCCCCAATTGTCAACTCATCTGATATTACGTTCGTAAACTTCGAGCGTTCGTAGTTTTTGCACATCTCAAGTTGCTACAAATCTCCAACCAACGCTCTAAAGACTGCACAACGCCGCTGACCACAAGAAGAAGCACAAACACACCCCACTGCAGACCTTATTCCTCATATCAGAACCTCAATTCCAATTGATGGATCTCCGCTTGACCGTTGCATTAGAATTGTCCTCCCCAACAACGACATGAATGCCAACATCAACATGAATCTCCAAAGCACCCTCTGATTTACAAAGGTTTTCAAGAAGGCCATCATCAACGTCGTCATGAATGCTCAAGCTTCGCATTGTAGCATCTTGCCAAATACCCTTGATCTCCTTCACTGTGATGTAATCCGTTGGTCCATTATATATCGGATCCAGTATCTCCTCAACTATGAACTTTTCGACTTTCGCTTGCATTTGTTTCTCTGGTGATGGAGCTTTTCTTCCGAGTTGAATGCAGATTTTGCTGGTCATATTGAATATTTCTTTGCAGATGACCCTAATGTAGAGGTCTATGGACGACATGGTGGTTCAGAAGTATGGTGGTGAACGACTTGGTATGGCGAAACTAACCTCTACTGTAAGCAAGTATTCATGACAGAGTTTTGGGAGAAAGCTACCTTTGTTGGTGTCTGCGGATTTGCTGGGTTATCAAAGCCGCACTGTTTGGTGTTGGAGTGCTGAGTTTCATCCGCTGACTCAACGCGCTTGAAGGCGTTATTTCTGATGATTCACAGCACAATTCACTTTTTTCTACCTACCGTGAATTGGAAAAGTTTAAAGGAGGTGTTTTGCGTATCGAGGGTGACTAAGCAAGCTTGCGTATATGCATATACCGTTTGATCTATTCGATCACTTATCCACAACAACAACAACAAATCCACTCATTGTTGTTGTACGCTCGCAAGAGTGGTCCTGAGACTCCTGTCTCAACAAATCCATCCTGAGGTTGTGTTCCTCCACTCGTAATCGATCCTCCAATGATAGTTGTCCTTGTACCACCTGTCCGATTGGTGGTAATTGTACTCCATGTTGAGGATTTACCACTCCAGGACCCTGTTGAGGATTTACCGCTCCAGCGCCCGTTTATGCTGGAAGTGACATCTTGTGGAATTATTGTATTGAATCTTTGAATGAGAGTGATTATTGGACGAAAGGACCAGCCTTTAAATAAGAAAACCACTCTTGCGAGCGTACAACAACAATCAGTGGATTTGTTGTTGTTGTTGTGGACAAGTGATTGGATAGATCAAACGGTATATGCATATACGCAAGGTTGCTTAGTCACCCTCGATACGCAAAACACCTCCTTTGCTCATACTCAGGTTCACGTGGGAGTTGTGGGATATATTATTTGGGTCAAACAGCCCCTGGGGCACTTGTGAGGCTATTTTTACCCCAACAAGTGGAGCCCAGGCTGCCAGACGAAGGCTGTGCCCAAATAATATGTGTGATTTGTATGTAAAGATTGGGTTGTAGCTTGTAGTGGTAGAAGTTGTATTTGTATGTGAGTTTGTAGTGCGAGTTTGTAGTGAGAGTTTGTATTGAAAGTTTGTATTGAGTGATTTGTGTGAGAGTTTGTATTGAAAGTTTGTATTGAGTGATTTGTGTGAGAGTTTGTATTGAAAGTTTGTATTGAGTGATTTGTGTGAGAGTTTGTATTGAAAGTTTGTATTAAGTGATTTGTACGTGTATTTGAAGATTGAATAAATTATTACCTAATCACATGAATAGAGGTACATCTGATGTACGTTGGATGTATGTACATCAGAGGGTAACCACGTAATAACAAGGCATACTATTTGTTAAGAGAGCCAAAGAGTCGATTCACGTTGGTATCAATCAGAGTTACTCTTAAAGAGCATGTTACTAGATATATTTATCTAGAATACATCCAAAAGCTCCATTAAGTAAGACTTTACTCAATACATCATTTGCTAGCCTTTGACTGAACAGACTTTACCCCTTATCACCGTAACAAGCCAATACACATAAACACAACTAAATCAATTATAATTGCGCAGGCCTTCGTTGTTCTTAATATCTGCTATAGAGTTATCTTCTACTAGCTCAACAGAATACTGCGGGGAGAAAGGTATCCAAATCTAATGCAGAGTATGTTCCTGCTAGGTTCTAAGCACGTATTAAAGGCACGCAATGTATGTATTGGGATGAAATGCACGCCTTGAAGTAATAAGTCACCACTGCCACATAGTCTACTACTATCGATGCACTGTGCTATAAACTAACGGGCATTCTAGACCTCCCCAACTGGGGTGCAGAAGAACTGAAATTAAGCACGATAATCAAATTTGGCCAACAGAGTTGCCCTATACACCAACAACAAAGGACATATCAACAAAAATACAGTGTTATACTTAGGATTACTTAAAAACCCTTTTTACCACCAATTGAAGTCCGTCTACTTAATTGATGTTAACTTGAGAGGGTCAGACACTTCTTTGTGATTGGACAACAGCCGAAAACGCGCCTCTATCCCTTAATTGGTAGAAAAAGGACACGTCACGAGGACCTTTGATAATATTTTCAGCTTTAGATATCCCTATGCTATCATTGGAACAGAAAATTGCCAGGCATAGTACTTCTGGATTAGCGAGTCTTTGCCTTGTGGCGGCAGACCTCCAATGGATAACTGTCACGTGATACTTTATTTTCCCCTTCAGCCACTTCTCCAGCAATTCATTTCAAGGTTTAGTTCCAACGTATGAGCAGTGTAATGGCTGAGAACATCTATTAGTAGATTTATCATATAGTAAGTGGAGTGGTCCTAAAGTCCGATGTTACTGTATTTACCCACAAAGTCAATCAGCTTCCACATTAGGAATAAGCCCGAATTCGCCATAGTTTGGTGGTATTTCGGAATTCGGGAGTGGAGACACTGCATCCCTCAATAGATTTCTTCTTCATTTTCCCCTTATAATTGATTCACAATGTAAATATCAGAATCTTTGTCTCAGAAGTTTCTCATTTTAGCCTTTTTCAAGGTCCAATATCTGATTTCACAATGGTATACACGTTAGAAGCCCAGCATGAACTCGCACCACAGAAGAGAATTTGGCATCGAACTACGTTTTTCAATGCATGCGTAATTGGAGGTGTTGGGTTCATAGCCCCTGGTCTTTGGAATGCGATGAATTCTCTTGGGGCAGGAGGAGCCCAAGCACCATATCTTGTTAATGCCGCCAATGCACTTGTTTTTGGACTGAGTAGGAATGGAAAATCTTTTTCTCGTTTATTACATTGCTGAAAAATCTAGTGGGGATATTCTGTTTACTTGGAGGGCCAATCGCTAACCGAATCGGTCTGAGTTACACGCTGCTTCTCGGTGCTGTTGGTTATCCGATTTACTCGTAAGACTCATGGAAATTTCTTGACGAGATACTTTAGAAAGAGAAAAGGGCTAATAGAGTTTACAGAGCTGGCTTATATGCAAATAACAGATATGCAAGGATAATCACACGCCCAAAGAAACAAACGAACGTTTACTGACCAATAGCAGGGAAACGTTTGGCTTGTGTTGGTTGGTGCCGTCACTTGTGGTGTTTCGTAAGTTGTGATACCTCCGTATCACGATGTTTGTCATATCTGACGGAATTTACAGTGCTGGCCTTTTTTGGGCCTCAGAGGGCGCAGTCGCACTGGGCTACCCAGAATCTTCGAAGAGAGGGAAATATTTGAAGTAAGAACATGATTCAGTCGTTGTTGAAATTGTTACTGACAAGAACTCAGCATTTGGCTTGTCTTTCGAACCGGAGGTCCCATAGTAGGAGGGGCAATTGTGTTGGCACTCAACCAGTATGAACCACCTCTTGCGTTACTTGAATGGCTAAGTTGATTTTTAAAATAGTGGTGCCAACCAAAAAGGCAAAGGCAAAGTGGGGTACCGTGAGTTTTGCTTCTTATACATATCAGATGATGCCTTTGACATTCAAACGTAGAGATTTACTTGATCTTCATTGCTTTGCAATGCGTCGCAACTCCACTTGCACTTGCACTCAGTCCTCCTGAAAAGGTCCAGCGAACCGATGGTACAAAAGTGAAGGTTGTGATGGAAAAGTCTTTTGCTGCTGAAATTCGAGCTTTAGGAAAAGCTTTGTGCAGACGTGATGTATGCCGCCGATTGTCTCATTTCAAGGGTACCAGGTTCTAAATTAGTGTCCTAGATTCTCCTATTATTGCCGATATTCTGGGCTGCTTACTTTAATCAATACCTTGGAAGTAAGCAGATTTGGAATTTTTGTTTAATAATTCGCTAATTAAACAGACTTCCAAACATATTATTTTGGTGTTCGTGCAAGAGCATTGATTGGATTCGTCGGTATGGTTCATTTGACACCGAAACATGGCCCTGGTCGTTAATATTAACAGGTAACTTTTCTAATCTGCTAGCCTCATTTTTGATGAGTTCCTTGCTCGATTATAAGAAGCTTCGCGTTCAGAAAAGAATCAGCATCGGGTAAGAGTTACCCCATGACTTATATCTTGGAACTGAGAACTAACATCCACACAGATTCTATTATGCCGTAGCCTTACACTTGGTTGCTTGGATATATGGTTGGGTTATCCAGGAGAAATACACTCGTACAAACCCAAGTTGGGACTGGGAAGAACCAGGATTTGTGGAAGGTTTCTTTGTGATAGTCCTCTGGAGTAAGTATTTGCTGGTTCAATACGACCTTGGAAACGAGCTTATAGTTGCTGCAGAGTTTTCCGAACAAAGCATTCAAAGCTGGATGTATTATTTTATATCAACAAAGACTGATAACATCTCCGAATTATGTAAGAGATACGCGATCTTCTCGGTTGTAGACAGAACTAATACCTCTGCAGCACGATTTACAGGAATTTTGCGGGGGCAAGAAAGTTTTGCCCAGGCAGTTTCGTTTGGCTTAAATAGCCGAAATTGGAAAGGTGGCCGCGTGCCACTCGCTGTGAATACTATCCTTCTCGGTAAGCCTTTGCAATAGTAAACAGTCTTGTAAATCATTGTAATCTTGACATCCCAATAGGTCTTGCTGTGGTTCCAACCTGGATTGCCTTGCGGGAACATGTACCGGTCGAGTCTGATAAGGCTTACGGGTTTGAAGCAACGAGCGATGAACAAGCTAAATCTGCAGAAGTTGTGTTTGGTAAGGAGACCGCGAGAGCCACGGCCCCATGAGATCTACGATACCATAGATGACCTGCCTATGAAATGGAAATTATTTTTCATATCTGAATTGACTAATCTTGGCACGATTCCAGACTTAGTTTTTAGCGCTGCCCATATTTGAGTTTGATAAAACTCAATCTACACTATACAGTGATATTACTGGTATTTTGTCAGGCGAATAGAGATCGTGGAGATCCTGTCAGCTATTATCTATCGCATCTATTTGATAATATCTTGTGAAAACAATTGAAATTCCCGTTTAAGTAAATGTAGTATATCTATACAAATCTTTTCAAGCTTCTACTTAACGAACATTGATTCAACATACTCTCCTTCAGACATAGAATTGGATACTTCCAGGTTTACAGCCACCATCAACGGCAGGTAGGTCACATGACCATAATAGAGAACATTCCCGGAAATCTCAGCTGAAGTTTGATTCGACTAAGTCACGAAATTCGAAATCATTTTCATTCAATTTTCGTTTTACTAAAATCTAGAATATCTTCGTACTCATGAAATTTGATGAAGGTCGGCACGTGATCCGATAATGAGGATGTCAAAGATGGTGATTTAGATGACCTCCTATTTATCTCACTTTACCATCGCCGAATTTACCCTTTTATCTGCTCTAAGACACTGTACGTTAAAGCCTGGTTCCAGAAAACGGGGACTCTTTGGATGAAGTAGTAGTGTGTTTTACTCAGCCCCACGGTCCTTCTAGGCCATGAATGTAAGTACGGTAGACCAACCCCCAACCAGAAGACTAGATCATACTGTACATAGAATTAACCGTTACAGTACGTCCAACTTGTACGGTTCCCAGAAAAGCTTTAACCAGACCAATTGTAGCAAACTTAGCTCACATATATATATAAAGAGTTAGTTCACTTATGATATATGTAGTCTTATAATTGGAAAGTTCCGATAAATCGCGGCTTTTAGAGAGCCAAGGGTCGTAACAAAGTACTCATGATCTGCATCTGAGAATACCCCTTTTTCGGAAACTACGAAGTGGCAGCGCGTTTTGAAAAACCAAGTGCGTCGCGCCATCCATTTTTCGTATCCGTGACACAATTCCCCAGGTGCTCGAGATAATTGATTGTAGTTAATTACAGTGATCATTTATATCCACAAGCTACCAAATCCCGAAGGACCTCTTGAATTTCGTTAAAATACTTCAAATTATCCCTTCTGTTCTACAATTGTCCCTCCATCTGTTCCCACTCTTGTAGCCACATACGGACCATCAAAGCAGCCTCAAGTGAACTGCCCGTTACTCAACATTGGACAACTTGGACTAGATGGGGTTGATTAATAAATGCAACTAACATGATTTGTTGGTAATTTGCAATATTGAAGCTCAACTACTGTATGTAGTGTGACTTTCCTAATCCATGTTTCGTTATCTGCTTCAAGCCTTGGCAAATGCAAGCCATCCCTGGAGAGAGAATGAACTAAACATCAGATGAACAAGATAAAAAGATGACACGAATCAAGAAATACTTACTTTTACTCGTAATTTTGTTGAAATACATTGTGGCAGTGGAAGAATTAAGATGGGAAAAGCATCCAAACCGTTGACACCGGTACGAATACCTACGGATACAGTGATTCAAGGCAATTACTTCGATGATAATGCGGTTTATCGCTCCATTCTGTTGAATCCGATGTTGAAGTTTGACGACGTTCTTGATCCGGTCAAATTGAAAACGTCGCTTGAAAGATTATTGACTCGGCATGATTGGAGGAAACTCGGTGGAAGAATAAGACTGAACGTACGTGAAATAGTCTTGTCTTGAGCGCTCAGTACTAAGAACAACTCAGGAAATTGGGAAGCTTGAGTTTCACGTCCCAAAGCAGTTCGACGAGTTGCGACCTGGTTTCTCATATTCTCACGAAAACTTCGATATTGATATCTCGGAGCATTCCATAGCATCGCAGATTCCCAAGGCAACGTCAAGACCAGCCGTTCTTGTGGAAGCGAAGAAATTCGTGAACCTGACCCGTCGTCCTGATGCACCTAGCAAACTTGAAGATTATCTTTACTCGGATGAACCTCAACTTGGGATTCACATAGTCTCATTTCGTGATGCTACTCTTGTATCGATACTTTGGCCCCATATTTGTGGAGATGCTTCAGCAGCGAAAGCTATATTTGATGCCTGGTCACTTGTACTTCAAGGTCGAGATGATGAAGTGCCTCCACTCCATGGATTCGATAACGATCCTTTGGCTCAATTGGGATCAAATCCCAGGGAGAAGTACAGCCTCGTCGCAAAGAGGCTTACTGTTTTCCAGATCATTGTCTTTTGGATCCGTCATCTCTTCGAAACGTTGTGGTGGGGTGACGAAGGCAGGGTGATGTGTGTACCGGCATCCTTCATAACGAGCCAACGAGAAAAGGCCCTGCAAGAATTGGCTTCAGGAGGTCACGGAAACGAGAAACAGTTTCTCAGCGAAGGCGATGTTCTCTGCGCATGGCTTGCGAAATTGAGCATCTCAGACCTTCCTAAGAGCTCAAATCGGACAGTCCTCATTTCAAATGCTCTCGATTTCCGGGGTCTTCTCGCAAAAGACCTTTTGCCTGGAAACGGTGTACATCTTGGAAATGCAGTAATGATTGTTCACGCCATGTCAACCGTTAGAGACGTATCCCGCATGCCCATTAGTGAGACTGCTTTAGCAATCCGTCGTGGAATTGAACACCTGGGCACGCGAGATCAGCTTGAAGCCCATCAGGCGCTTTTGAGGGAGTCCATTGACAAGACCAAGGTCCCTGTGGTATTTGGTGACGCAACAATGAATCTTATACCTTTTACGAACTGGTCGAAAGCTAAGTATTTTGAGACAAACTTTTCTGGGGCTGTGAGGAAGGTTGGAAAGCCATTGGAAGAACGGTCGAATGGAAAAGGAATACCATCATATGCTCAGAATTGTACATTGAACAGAGGACTATCGAAATTTGTGATTATGGGTAAAGATGTGGAAGGTAACTTTTGGGTGACTGGATTTCTGCGGAAAGGTCTGTGGGAGGATATTTCAAAGATGTTGGAAAGAAGTCCGTTGGGGTAGATATCGCAGTGATTAGGACTGAAAATTGTAGGATACCCGGTCGTTACTCTGTACACACTAGATAAAATGTTATTATACCAAGCTTCTAGTAGAAGTAAGATAATTATAATAGTATACCTAGGCTAATAAAAAGCAACGAAAAAAAATCATCCTAAGGTCTTTATATAATTAATTTAGTTGTACGGCCCTTTTGAAATAATTTTATTCTAGGAGAGGTGTATACAGAGTAACGACCGGGTATCTTACTTATACTAGCTCGTTTGTTTACAAAAGTAACGAAATATTCCTAGTAAATTGGCTGACCTATTAGAATGAGCCCTAGAACACCTTCAGCATCCCGGCTTTTTATCGCCACACAAAATATAGGGTTTATTTGTTTCAGGACCCCAAAGATGAGGAACTCGAGGTCTTTTCATGAATGCCTCCAAAACGATGCACTGAATGTCTGGATCATAAACAGTTGTCATTCGCCACAACATCTTGAGGCGCTCTTACAACTTATCCAAATCAGCCAGCGGACCAGAAAATAAATCGGTGATCAATGCATCTCCAAAGCGTCCCCATTGTCTAGTCACAGATTCTTCTTTTCTCTCCCATGCCCTTTCCGCGATGTCAACGTCCTCCTTCTTCTCCTCAACTTTTACCCTTATATTTAGAAAGGGTGCTGTTCCCTTAGCAATTCATAACTCGAGCAGAGGTAGTGTAAAGCGGTTATAGGCTTGATATGGTAAAAACAACAAATTTTGGGGAGATGGCTGAGTACTAGTCGCGGGCAAGATGTCAAGCCTTGAAATCTTACCATGGGCCTGCTCACCATAGATTCATTCTAGATCACCCTTGGATGATCTTCGGTCTCATGTAGTATGAGACATCGAAGCTTGCCTACACTTTCGACGCTTACAGAATTTTCGACACTAAAATCTTCGAATCTAGAAAAAGCCGGTCAATGCGGTCATATGGCGAAGTAAGATATCACAGATGCGGTAACTAAATGACTGTTCCCATATCCTCCATAGAAGAAGCGGAGTAATATACCATAGTGTCATATTAAACACCAAGAACATGTCCGAGCGAAGCATGTAATTGTGGGTCTAAATTTTGGGAAAGTCTTGATGGGTGGATAAGTGAGGGACGAAGATATTTAAAGATAGGAAGAAATAACTTGTCCTCCAAACGTATATACTTTAGTATCAGTAGAGCCGCGAAGTTAGTCTTAATTTAAATTAAACAGTTCGTTGGCTATTTCTATGAGGACGTCTTAGCTAAAACCCATTATATTCTGCCATCTTGCCTGGCCCTATACTTAATAGTCTATTTCTTCATATATTGATTGGCAACCTCGCACATCGAGCTTCCCAAACATTAAGTTCTCACCTCTGATCGCATTCGAATATCTACCTCCAATACAGCTTCATAGCCTCCACACACATCAAACACCCTTCAACAACATGCAACAGCCAAGAGATTACATAGCAAAAATTATAAGTCCTCAATCCCAGTGTTGAGCTGTTCTGAAGGATATTCATATCCTCAAATACTAGAACCAGCCATCAAAACACGAATACCCAACCTTCAAGCGTCGATTTCTAAACATGACGCAGCAACACTCAATAAATATCCTTCAACAAGCCAGGGAAGCTTGCGTATAATCATAAACTTGATGCGCAGCTTAAACAAAACAATTTCATCAAATATGTTTAACTTTTGGAAGTAACTAGTATATATAATAAGCAATTCGCAACGGAGAGATTGGTATCCACAACGAAAGTGAAGCTGGAGATAACTGTTACTATGGCTTCCCAGCTTTCCGAAGGATTTGAGATGATACGTGAAAGTTGAAGATTTGTAGGCAGATCATTTTAAAGACCATCTTCACTTTGGTCCATGGTTTCAAATATTCGATCCGTGGAGAAGTACTAAGCATATAAGCTAGACAATCGACGACAAACGAAAAATCGACAGCAAGACCAAAACCTCGGTACTTTACTAACTCACTCCCCTGGTTTGGTCCCATGATATGTGATAATGTGACGAAGGATGGAAATTCATGGTAGATATTTAGTAAGATAGTAACACGTCTACTTACCAACATCTAACAACCTCAAAAGGAAAACAGGAAATAAACACATGACATTTCACATTAATCTCAAAAACGCACTCACTCACTCACTCACTCACTCACTCACTCACTCACCCACTCACCCACTCACCCACTCACCCACTCACCCACTCACCCACTCACCCACTCACCCACTCACCCACACACCCACACCCCCGGACACCAAAAACAAACCCTACCTCAAATAACCTTTCCTTCCCTCCTTCCTCTCCCCCTCACCCCTCCCTCCTTCTATCCACTTCCCCATACTACACCCAAGACTCCAATCTTCCCGGGCACCCAAAGCCCACAATCCGATCCCCAGTAGTTAACAAGAACCCGACTAAAAAGTCGAGATACCCGAGCAAGGAAGGTATGGATGGAGGAGGGGAGGTATTTATATTATACTATGTTTACTTTAATCATATTACTAGTCGTATAGCTATACGCAGTAGAGGTACAGTACTGTCTGAAGCCCGTGGGGGAGGATACTTGGACTTGGAACTTGGGTTTAGAGGGTGTATTTATAGTAGCTTTCGTTCTTTCTATACTCTAATTATAGTTTGACCATAAGATTTAATTCTCTAATCTCAATTCACAAGAAATGACGAGACTCTCAAGACTCCCAACAGAAAGATAGAACCAAAGTAATAAGTAAAACTACATGTAAAAAAAGAAACGAATTCATATCTCATATCACTATCATACATACCCCATTTCCCCCCTTCCCACTTTCCCACCAAGCCTCTATATAAAATGCCAGGGTATCCCATACTAGTTGGCTTCGGAGTATATAATAAATAAGTCTTTATAGTGATATGTTATTTTGTTATTACGTAATAACTTTTCGACCTTTTCGATTAAAATTTTTTTTTCGGATTTTTTAGTAACTACCTAAGGTGGTTAGTACTAGTAAGCTAGACTTCCACTAAGCTAGATTCCTTATCTTATTCTCTATAACTAATATTAAAATAATAATATAGTCTTTTTATATAATTTTTATATATAAATAATCGTAAAAACTAGCTTAATATAACTACTATCTTATATTTTTAATTACGCTTAATTATTATAGTATTTCGTTAATATTTATATCGTAGGTTAAAATTTTAGTAGGTTAGCAAGGGCCGCTATACGGGCTATATATACTAAAAATAGATAGTTTTATATTACTTTATCTTATATAGACGTTAGTACTTCTATACTTTTAACCTTTAAAAGTATAGAACGATTATTTAATATAGTACGCCTAAAAAAGGCTCTTATATAATAAGAAAGTAAAAAAGAACTTATAAAACAACTACGTATAGTTCCTATATACTAATAAGCAGCGTATCTAGTATAAGAAGAGTAAATAGTAGAAGTAATTCGAGCCTACTAAGACCCTACAAATATAGATATTATAATACCTATAATCGCTACCGGCGTATACGATATACCTCTCTTAATATTTAAATATTATAAGGCTAGCCGTAGAACTACTACTAATTATAGTAGCTATAATCGTCTATTAAATAAGGCCTAAGAAGGTACTTTAATTAAGTACTATTTCTATACTAAAGAGGGTAGATATCTACTTAATTATATATTAGTTACGTAAGCGGCTTCTATAATTTTATAATCAGTAGGTAAGGATAAACTAATAGGACCTAATTAAATAAATCGATAGATAAAGTAAATAGTAAAAGAGGGTCGATTTAAAACACTTAATATAACTCTAATAGATATTCTTAGGTAGAATACCTTAACGTAAGAGAATATTTAAGGGTATTTTAATCGATTATTTATAGTAATCGACAAGTATAATATCTAGTTATATAATATATATAATATAGATAAGGCGGGGTTTCGAATCGGTTATATAAAAAGTACTATAGTTATAGCCTATATATCTACTTTGTAAGTACGTTATATAATATATCCTAGCCTATAACACATACTAATATATTATAATTAGTTTTATACTAACGATCCTATAGCTTACGAGTCTATTATAGTTATCGAGTATATTAATACTACCGGGGGAGTAATCGATCCATTCCTTATTATACTAGGAAAAGTGTTTTTAGGTAAACACTTTAATAATAACCTACCCCCTAGTACGTTAATTAAACTAAGTAAAACTAGTTATACTACGGATAAGATTATAATATTATACCTATTATACTTTAACTAACAAATAAGGGCTAAGCGAAGGGGTAAATATTAAATACTTATATTTAACGGTTATAGGAGTTATATAATATACAAGTTTGTTAAAAGGTATTAGTATTTAGATATTATACTATATTATCTTATTTTGTATTTAACTTACGCTTATTAACCTTTAGATATAGTTATATTTAGGTAAGAAAAACACTACTATAGTATAGCCTTAGAAAGTACTATTCAGAGTAGAAAAGACTACTTTAATAAGTATAACTTTTTACGTATTTTTTAGGGTGTTCGAGAGAAGACTTTTATATAATCGAACGTATTAGCGGTATAGAATAAGGCTAGAATTAATCTACGAAACCCTTAAAAGGTAATCGAGTTTATAAAGCTAGCGACGAACGAACGAGATTAATAAGATATAAACAATAGTTTATATACTTACCGAGAGTATAATCCTAATCTAAATAATCCTAGGTCTAGGAGTATTTAAGTTCTTACTAGTAATAAGTAGAGATCGAGGGCTTTATACGAGCTAGATATCCTATTATTACTAGTACGGAAATAACCTTTATTAAATCCTAGCGTACGGTCGCCTACCCCTAATGAATTCTATTATAAATAGGATAACTAGGAGCTTCTAGCTATAGTTAACAACTACGACTTCCCTTCTTCACTACTATAAGAACTAACTTTATTGTTTCTACGCTTTTATACGCCTACCCCTAATAAGTTTCCTTATAAATAGGATAACGACGAGCTTAGAGCTTTACCGTTACTAACTTTACCTATAGCTAGACTACTACTACTTCGACCTCGTACGCCTAACTATACTCGAGAGACTATTTTAACGGATCCGGATAATCCTAAATAGTATAAAGATACTCCTTTTATATTAACTTCTCACACTACTCGCGGTATATTACTCTACTCCTAGTTCTTTTAAAAGTATAAATATAAAATGTTATCTTTATCGCGCGAACTTTATAACTATAAGTTTTATAAAGGAGCTAAAATAATAGCTATCTAATAAGGCGTTATATAGGAACGGCTCTAGTAGCTAAATAATAAGGATTTATATAGTCTAGAAGTACTAATTATTAACCCTCGCGACTAGTGTAAATAGATTCTAAAGCCGACGGCTAGGGGCAAAGTTATAACTATAGATAGTAGATTACGTAAGATGCTAAAGAGATGTTAGGAGGAGGATCTTACGGATCTATAAAAGGCTACCTAGGAGGCTAAAAGAGCTAAAAGACACCTTAAGGAAGAGTACGAAAAGGAGTTAAAACGATATAAAACTATTAAAAAAAAGGCGGCTAACGAGCTAGCTAAAAAGGAGCGTTTATAGGACAAGGCTATAAAGGAGAGAGAAAGGCTCGAAAAAGACGAAGCTAGGGCGTACGAAAGGGAGTAAAGGAGACTACGTAAAGTATATAAGGAAGCGGAAAAACTACGTAAAAGACAAGATCTAATATCTTAGGGTAAAAAGCTACGTAGACGACCGCTAAAAGTTAAGTTTAAGCCTTAAATAGTAGGTGGAATAGTAGGTAGAATAGTAGGTGAAAATAAGGCTATTCGGGCCCTTGAATAGCTCGGTTATATCGACCCTATATATAGCCCTCCTTTTACTTCTGTTCCTACCTTAATGGTGGCTACTATAAAAGAAGAAGATAATTCGATCGTAATTACTCGTTTATAGGATGTTCCGGAGTTTATTAATTAGTTTAAATAGTAAAATAATTATATTTGTTATTGTTTTATTGGGTTTATATAGGTCTTCTTATTTATAATGAATATAACGTAAAGTGGTAGTCTTAGTACGGCCGAGCTTCGTCTAACTAAAGGACTACTACCTTTATATGTATATTATAATAACGAACTATTTAAATTACTATTTAATTGTAAATCTATTACTTTATAATTAATAGACGATATTCGAGTTAAAATTATATGTTTCCAACCGTTAGTTGTTAAGTAATTAATTATTTAAGTTACGAGGTCCGGCTTACTAGAAGTCCGGCTTACTAGTGCTAACCACCTTCGGTAGTTGTTAAAAAATCCAAAAAAACAAAATTTAATCGAAAAAAAGTTATTACGTAATAACTATCGAAAAGTTATTACGTAATAACTAAACAACAAAACTATACTACTCTATAAGGATTACTTTCTATATACTCCGAAACCAACTAGTACCAACAAACCAAAAATCCACAAAGCACAAATCATCATAATAAACCCAAGAATCCCAAAGAGAAAAAGAAAAAGAACGTTAAAAAGCAATCCAACCACCATCTCAACCCCTCAAACTAGCCTCAATAGCCAACTTCAAAGCCTCCTCATCAGCTTTACTCTCCCCCATTCCCTCTCCCTCCCGCCCTCCACTCTCACTCTTCGTAGCAGCCTTCGCACCAGCGGTGGCAATCGGATCCTCGTCCGCTTTAGTATTCATAGACGTCAACGAGACGTCCCCACTCCCACTTTCACTCTCCTCAGTAACCAAACTCCTCGGCACCGAATCATTTGTACGACCTCTCCTCTCCACCCCAGCACTGCCCACCCCATTCTTCCTTTTCTCCTCTTCCAACAAACTCTCACTCAAAACCCTCTGCAAATCCTTATCCTCCAAACTCGGTTTATACTTATGCGAAGCAGCCGGCGGGGCATGCTCCTTCTTGCTCTTCTCAATCGCCAGGAGAATCGCATCATCGATCTCCTCCGGCTTAGGCAGTGGAGGTTTCTCTTCTTTACTAAGCTGAATAGCCAATTTAACCGCCTCGTCATCATCACTCACAAGCTCCTCGCTCTCGGAACCCCTTGGAGAATCGCCTTGTCTAAAAGATCTTAGACTCTCGTGAATGGCTTGTTCTAACCTTGCTTCATGTTCGTAATCCTGTTCAGCGGTAGGACTTTGCTTCGTCTCCACGATACTCGCCTGAATAGCGCGTTCGAGGAGCGCTTCATCGTCTAGCGTCGAGGAGGTACCACTTTGGAGTTCGCGCACACTAGCTCGAATAGCGCGTTCGATCATCTCATCTTCTTCCTTATTTCCGCGTGATGTAGCAGCAACAGAAGTGTGAATTGCTTGTTCAAAAACATCATTGGTTTCTGTTTGAGTATGAGCATGCGACATGACCAGACTAACCACCGGCATTTCCTGTAGATCTCTCGGAGTATGACGATGTGCATGTCCTCTCCGACAGAAAGGACAATTGAAGGGAGACTTCGAGGTGGTGATAACCTCATTGATTTTGATCTCGCGACGTTTAGCAACCCGATCTTCGTGGAGCCGTTTATGGAGCTGTTTTCTTTCGTCCGGGGTGAGATGTTTGGCTTGCTTGTATCCCCTTGGTGAAAGATATCCATGTTCCGTGACTTCAGGTCCTTGTTCCTTGATCTTCATTCGCATGTTTTGATACTCATCTTTATGCTTATTCCATTTTTGGATGATCTCCGCGCGTTCTTCGGGTGTACAAGCCTGAGCATCTTCGAAACCTTTGGCTGTTTGGGCAGCGATGATGTAATTCAAGACGCTGGAACCAAACAACTTTTTGATTTCCTTGTTGACTCCCATGAAAGCATATCCTGGAAGACCCCAAATAGCTGTTGTCATTACAATTAGCGAGTACCTCAGTATGGAAGCTGGAATTTACTTACCTGCGCCTGGCTTGAGGATGACACCTCCAATACCTTTTCCGATACCTTTGACAAATCCCGCCACTCCTTCCTTTTCTGCTCCTCGAATAGGTTGGGTTACAAGACCAGTAATTCCATCGTAGAACCCATACCCGAATTCCTACACGAAATTAGATATAATCCCAATGTCTTTAACATCATAACTTACTTTGCCTGCAGCTTTCAACCCACTCTGGAAATCCGTCACCTTCTCTTGAGGTCGAACAGTATCATCACCATACAACTTAGGAGCATTATGAAATCCTCTCGCAATACCCAAGGTGAAATCCATCGGCGATTTCAGTCCAGCAGAAACAATCCTACTAATACCTTTCGTAGCCTTCCCAGCATTTTCAATCGTCATTTTACTTGGATCAAATGTATTGGAATTCTTTCGAGAATGTCTAGGCGGGGATTCTCCACCAATCAGACGGGCCTTTGGATCTCTTGAATCGGATCTTGAATGTGTGCCTCGATCTCTAGACAGAGAGCGAGAAAGAGATCTATTACCCCGTAATGCTTCCTTCAATGAACTTCCTCCTCTTGAGAAAGCAGAAATGGTTGTCGCATTTGTGGAAACATGGGAAATACTTCCAGGCTCGGTAGTAAATGAAGCTGTGGTTGGGACGGTACTCGAGGAAATGTTGGAGGCATTAGCTCCAAGCTGATTAGATGATCCAGTGCTTTCATACGACGTCTTTGATAAAGCAGTCGATTGGGTCGGTGGCCTAGGAGACACAGCACCACTTCCTGGTAGGGGTGGAGAAGGAGTACTTCGTTCGCTGAGGTCGACTGAAGTTGATGCTCTTGAAGTTTTTGGAGACTTTTCGCCGTTTTCCTTGTTAGAATTTGTTCGTGCCTTGATTGCATCGGTTCCAGTTTTGGCCTTTTTGAAGATTTCTATTGGAAAATCGGCTACACCCATCGACAGGCTAGCAATTGTGCCTATCAATGCTGATGCTCCTCCAGTAATTGGGTCCCACGGGCCATCATCAGTCTCATATTCCCTGGCTCGATACCTATAGCTTGTTAGACCATATCAAGAGCAGAATAGAAAGAGCTTACAGTTTTAGATCTCCGAAATCCAACAAACCTTCAGCTGCCAATACATTTGCAGCCAGAGCACTAAGTCGAGTCTTTGTCTTTTTCAACCTCCATACAGCAACCCGATCAGGAGCAACAGAGCATCTCAAACTGTCAACATCCAAGAGATCATGAAAGCTCTTGGCACCAACCTCAGTACCCTTTTCTTCCTTGATACGAGCACCTAACTCCTTTGCTTTTGCCGAAGTCTCTGGTTTAAGTGCCTCTAGTAAAGCAGCTGACAATTTATCGGCAGTAAGTTGCTTATATGGAATCGGAGGAGGGCCAGCACCGGCTCTTGCCACCATTGCTCCCCAGAAAGGCTGATCACCAAAGAACGGCACAACAACCGTTGGTTTACCAGTCGCAATACCGGCAGCAGTTGTACCAGCACCTCCGTGATGAACGACAGCCGATACATGATGAAACAACCAATCATGAGGTACATTTCCAAGCATGAAGACGCCTTCTGGCACACTCAGATCGTCACCTCCGAGGCCTCCCCAGCCTTTTGAAACCAAAGCTCGACAACCAGTCTTTTTGAC
Source organism: Hymenoscyphus fraxineus (assembly GCA_900184765.1). Lineage (NCBI taxonomy): Eukaryota > Fungi > Ascomycota > Leotiomycetes > Helotiales > Helotiaceae > Hymenoscyphus > Hymenoscyphus fraxineus. Next base: position 1,390,779 of record LT855424.1, on the reverse strand, counting down.
AGCCTCAAAAATCATGGTCGTCATGGCATTTGGGTCATCTACCACAATAGAGCCAAATCCAATATACACTGGTGGTGGCCCAGCTGCGAGAAATGCAGCAAGTTCGGGTGCTGGAGTGTAAGAAGAGGCTAAAGAGAGAAAGTAGAAACCAGATATGGAAATATGCCGGCCCCAATCATTGGGTTTGGGGATAAGTGCCGGAGACCTGGACTTTTTATTAGCAGAGATGATAACAGGTAAAACTGACAAACTGACCAGCAGTAAGTATATGGCACTTTTAGACGACTCAGCATTCCAGGTGCCCAAATCAAACTTATAGGATCAAGTCCAAGAGCACGCTCTCTAAATCGGTTAATCACATCTCCCAGGCCTTGCCAAGTCATCATTTCTACTAGCGCATAGGAGACAAAATTCGTCATATTTACATCGGCGTTGGAGGACTGAATATTTGCTAAAGGATGGGGAAAAGATTGCGTAGGTGACCAGGGCATTCTAAGTGGGTTGTCAGAATTTGTTGGAGTATAGATAGCAACATAACATACGTAAACATCATATGAAGGGGAATACCCATTTTCTCTGCGATATGAACATGAGCAAAACTTGGAGGATTAGCAATGATAGCATCTGCGATAAAAGGTCGATCGGAAGGATCGGTGTCCATGTTGATTCCAGCGTCGAGTCCAAGAGATTCTTGGCTTCCCGTAGGAATTGGTGCTCCAAGACCATTACCGGCTTCGACACAGGATCTCCAACATCCTAAAACAATTTCCTCCATTCCTTTTCGTCGTTTTCCAACCTCTCCACTGGTCAGAGCATCCATTCCAGGCATCAAACCAGGATTCTTGACCATGAAAGCCATGAGTTCTGATGGATCTCCTCCAATACTAAAGAACTCGAGGCCATTCTCTTCCACGAAGCCTTGAAATGTAGGATGGGTTGCCAAACGAACTCGATGACCATATGTAGCCTTCAAAGTCTTTCCCAACGCCACAAACGGCTGAACATCTCCTCTTGAGCCCACGACATGTATAACAACATTTAGTTTTGGTGGAGGAGTTTGTCCAGGCAGTCCTCCCAAGGCTTCCGGAATATAACCCGCAGGTAATGGTTCTTCATTTTCAACCAAAGAAAGTTGACTTCTCAACGCCGGAACCAACAAATCGGAAAGTTTCTTGGTCTTTTGGTTGATGTTTATATTGATTCGACCATCAGAAGTGACGTTAGCTTTTGTGTCCAACCCATCTTGGCTCATTTGGATTTCATCGTGCCGGTCGCCATACGCGGGAGGAGCTTCGGTCGCGGAATCTTGCGGAACATGTAGATGTGTATTTCCGGTGGGGTTTCTATGGCAGAGTATGAGCTGTTGAACGATTAATTCTGGTAAACATGGACTTACGATGGCCCACCATATTGGTGCTGTGATGCGCGGGAACTTCTTCTCCCATGTCTACTTTCAATATTTCCCAAAATTGCGGCTTGCGCTTGAGCTACGAGGTGGGCGGGAATGGAAGTTGCATCTGCCTGTTGCCCGCTGCCACTGCCAGTGCCACCGCTGCCGCTTGGGTTCGAAGGCATATTTGTTTAGGCGCTGTGTGAAATATCTCGCGGAGACGGAAAAGCTCCTAAAGGTAAAGTTGGAGAGTTTCTGCCAACATGAAGCGATCAAGAATGAATATATTTCGGTACGAGTGGGCCAATGTTGAAGTGAGTACCGGTATGCTTCTGATAATGTGGCTGAGGGGGTTCAGGGTCCTTGGAGTACGAGTACACGCGCAGTGCAATCGGGAAAGTGAATGGATGTGACGGGTTGCCCGATCTGATTGCGTCATAAGGATCTAGAACAAATACCGAGCAAAGTTTCTTCAGTTGTTTACTTTCATCGTGCTATCAACAAATGCAGGTACCGCGCAGGAAAAGATTGGATACGTCCGCTGGCATCGTATGGCGATAATGTGGTGGTGATGGTTGCTCGATGATGTATTTGTTGATGGTTGTAACCGCGGGGCAGCTGGGAGCTTCCAAGTGATTGAGGGGAACAACGCTATCGTGCACCCAATCAGGCAGGGAAGACGACAAAGGGGCCAATATAAAAAGCTTGGCTTGGGATGACTTATGCCAGTCAACATGGGACAATCCAGAAAGGACGGATGACATACGATCGAGATTCCCCGATTTCGATTTCGCGATGTATGAGGGGAGCAGTTCGTCCGATGTGAAACCAGATCAAGTAAAGTGGTTTCAATGCTCGACACATGCAGGTGGGACTGTTTATAATGATATGGGTTTGAGAGGGTCGATGCATGATATTCGGCCATTTGCTACATCTGGCATATGTGTATTGGAGGCCACATATAGGGGCGTTATTACTAATAACAACGCAGAAGCCTACAACTTTACCAGAATGCTCAAAAATAGATTGATACGGTGTCGTGAATCGGAGTTGATGAGGGAGAGGTAGTTTGTGATTAAGTTGGAGTTAAAGCCAATCGAATCATCGATACAAATATCTCTTATCGTGACAAATTATACGAAGCGCAGGCTGACGAAACTAGGTATCTACGAGCACCAGCGAGTACTTACTGTTAGGTTGTGTATTCGGAGTCATTGATATCATTGGCCAAGAGTAGGCGCATCACGTGCCATCTACCCAACTTTCAAAATGCACTTTAAAGTCTTTCTAAAACTCTTTTAAATTCCTTAATAGAGTAAATAAACATAAAATATTTCAGTTATAAAGTTGAAAATAGTATTAACTTAATAAAAACCTAAGTTAAAATAAAACTAAATTACCTTAAAAGCATAAGTAAACAATACATCTCCTAACCCACGCTAATATTTCAAGAACAAGCATATATCATATATCCAAATAACAAAAGATTTCATAATCATAATTATATTTCTCCTCCGTCCCTCGTATACTATCTACTACTACTTTTCTTCCTCCCTTCTTTCCTTCCCTCCATCTACACCCCTTCCCCCACCCCTTATTGTTCCCCCCCTCTCCACATAAAAACAATTTAACAATGAAAAAAAAAGTAAGAATAAAAGAGGAAGAATAAAGAATAATAAAGGTAAGAATGTCTATCCCGAAATAAATAGATACAGGCCCGCCATAAGAAAAAGATAAGAAATAAGAAATAAAAATAAAATAAAGCTTCCTTCGCATCAAGGGGAATCAACTAAAACAAGGAAAAGAAAAAAAAGAAACGCAGTATTCAAAAAAGGAAAGAATCGAGAAAGGGAAAAGAAAAGAGACGCTCATGAATTAAACTACTTTTCCACCACCCATCGATTCGTTATTATGTCGCAACTTTCCAAAGCCCATCATCCATCCCATTAATGCTCGCATGCTCAACAATCCCATCAAGAAACTCCTTCCGTTGGCATGCATGCTCCCATTCCCCTGTACCCATTTCCATAACATTCCTTCCCATTAAATCATAAAAAAGAATAAAAGAAACAAAGACGTATCGTATCGTATGGATCAGAGAGAATATGCAAAAAGAAAAGTCGTAAAGGTAATCCGTCATTTGTACGTATGTGCCAGACCGAGAAGAGCAGTAACTACAAATTGTGATTGCAATCGAATCGTTGATGCCGCATCGAGTATGTATGTGTGTTGTATTTGACTTATGTGGAAGAGAGGATCGTATGTCGAGTTCGCATTGTACTTTTTGTTTGTGAAAATTTGGATTGAGAAGAGAACTGTGCAGTTGTAGTGGCAGTGAGACCTTTGAGATTGAGATCATGATGCCGGGGATTGCCATTTCAGAGGAGTGTAGTTGCGTGTATTTGGATCGATATCAAGAAATAGTTACCTCTTGCCTTTTTGGAACATTGGCATCGCTTCTCACATTTCCATTGGACTCGGAGAACTAGGCTCCTTGAAAGAAGGGGGGCATGGTGAGTGGTTGAATCCAGAATTGGCCCCCCGGCGTCTCGGTAGGTAGATATCGGTGTAATATGTGCTGGGAAACAATATACAAACAAAACCACCAACTTTCTTTTCCTTTCGTCGCTTTGCTGATACATTGTAGAGCATTGAAAGGCATTTCGTCAGGGCTTTGTTGATAATAACCGATACAAGCCAATATCGAAATCAGCTCATTCCATTTGCTTCCAATCCCTGAATTGCCGCATACGAGTATGGGAAATCAACGAGACCATCAAGCATCCAATTCAAGGGATCGAAGACTTCGTAATTATTCTCGCTGTAGCTCACACCTCCCAACATGGCGGCCGACGGAAGTCCGTTGTTGGGTGTGATGACACCAGTGCTGACTGGAACAGCCAAGAGTTGGGTTTGAATTTGATGAGATGGTGGCATGAGATTGTTTTCCATGTGGTGAGTAGAGGAGTTGGAGGATTCGGCTGCACTGTCGGGCTTGGTAGGATTCTTCATGGCTGCTGTATGTGAGTGGTGTTAGTAACTTCGGGAAGATTGTGATACGCAACAAAGGATGTAAGAAGAGTGGGGATATGGATATATGAATTTCATAAAAGGTAAATCGGCTGACCTTCCAAGTTTCCTCGTCCTTGAGCCTGGAACTCTTCTCGCCAACGCCAAATTGAGTCAAACATCAAACTCATACTCATTCTGCATCGAACCTTGAGTTGTAGGCTATCATCAATGACAGTCCTATGATCATCTGAGCCACCATTGCTGTTCCCTCCATTTTGCAGAGCACTACGAGCTTCCACTCGCGCTCCGTTCCACATTTGTACCATGAGTTCGGCCAATCTCCATGGGAGATCATTGTTAATGACACTCATACTTCTAATGACCGTGATGGTATGATGGAAAAGTTGACGTCCTCTCTCAAATTCAATCTCTTTGGCAAAGAAAGAACTTAACAATTTAAGAAGAGTAAAGCACGCAGCTATAATCATTTGCATGATATAGTTGGTGGCATAACGCAACATACCTCCAGACACACCTTTGGTTTGTGATTCTAGATCAAATACCAAATCCAAGAATGCCAGTGCTGCTCTCCACAAACTCATAAGATCATCTATATATCCTTGAGTTGTGCTGGAATCAAAAAATGCCGAAAGACGGAGATGTAAACCAGCAGCTTTCAAGTGTAGATTGACAATCGGTGACAGAATTTGTTTTGACATGATAGAAGCAGAAAGTTCGCCATATTCTCTTCGATAAACTCTTGCAAGCATAGCTCTCAACTCATCACCAGCTACCCCACGGGGATCACTCGCATTACTGTACATCTCTTTCGAGATCTTGTCGCAGAAACGCTCAATCTGAAGTCGGGCTTCAAGTTCTGGTGATAAAGTGAATGGGCCATCATCTCCCGGTCGAACAGCAAGTGTCCAATCATATAGAGTTGAGGCAGGCTGCCCATATCCTGTACCTACGCTTTGCGCAACAATGTTGCACACAGCCCAAGTAGTAACTCTATCATGTAGTTGTTCCTTGTTCAAATCAACAGAAACCCGGGAAAAGTCTTGGGTGTGGTTGGGACGATGAAGACCAATGCCAGTGGCAGACTTCATCATGACACCACATATGATGTGAGTTGGGTCAGTGGAAGTGGTGCTTGTTGGCAAGGGCCAGCAACATAGCAAGCACAATGCCTTGACCACATGGTAGCTCTGCGGTACCTCCCCTATTGTAGTCCAAAGAAGTCTTGACAGAGGACCCGCAAGAGCTGTCAGCATTGTTGGATCCAATGTGTAGCGACGAGACGCAATTGCTACGATGACCCAAAATAGCAACGGGTGATACTGATAGTATTGCTCCGGAGTTTGGATAGGATCCAAGAAAGGCAAGTATGGATGATAGTAGGTCCAGAACTCATTGAAAAGATGATTCATCGCCTCTTCCGTCAATCCCACATTCTCAATCTCCTTGACATAGCGCGGTATAGTGTAAGCTCCTCCTTGTTTGAGATGTAGCAAGCTGGAAACTGCCTCCTCTGATCCCATAAAATTCTGATTATTCCTGGAATATGCCCCGTTCGCGATCGGTGACTGTATATCGTCGTTTGTATCTACCACAAATCCTTGCGCCCGAGCTTCTTCTAACTTTCGTTGCAGATTCTCAATTGTTTTTTCCATTTCGGCGTGTTTACTACGTTTCCCGACTCGCTTGAAATTGGATTCGATTTTGCACTCGAGCTTCAGTCGGTTGCATCGCGAGCAGGTGGTGAAAGGGTCTTGGACAACATCGCATCGAAGCTATAGAAATCTTGATTAGCATAGCTTCTCAAACGCGTTTGCGATTCGGACTCGAAGGCGGTATGGCGGGATCACTATGAGATGAAATTTGTGCCGCAATTACTCACCTTCTGTTGCCGACATTCATTACAAGCTCTCTTTACACCAGGCTGTCTCCGACGTTCATGCTCATCCTCCTCTCCCTCCACGGCACTACCAGGACTACTCTCAAAATCGGGACCGCTCCTCTTCCGTTTGTAGCTGGAGCTGGTACCCGGACGAGTAGCAGTAGTCGGACTAATAGCGCCTCCGCCCATGATACCCTGAGTGTTATCCATGAGTACGAGTACGGCTATGCCTATGCCTATGCCGGCAGCCTCTCCCTCTGCCTTTCCCCTTCCCCTCTGACTGTAACCGCTGGTACCAATAAAATCCGCTCGGCGGTTTTTCTGCAACGCACCCGAACCTGGATCGCAAGGCGCCAACCCAGATTTTGCGGGCCGTGTTTTTGTTTGAAAGCGACGGCACCTTAATCGGATCCTTTGAGGCGCGGTGATTTGTGCTGTGCTGTGATCTGCTGCTGGGACTGCGTCAACTTGAGGCCGGTTTCGCTCCGTCTGTTCTTGATGCCGTTTTCGGAGGGCGGGGTGATGGAGAAGAGGTGCGAGTCCAAGTCACCCATTTCTCCACTTGGGGCGGTGTTGGAGAGGTGCTTGCTTACAAATGGAATGGCGGCGAGAGATGCCCGTGCACGTGTAGACATGGGTTTATTGGGCGAGGAACATGAGGGGATGGGAATGGGAATAGTGAACTTTATGGAGATGTTGAACTTCACAAAAGATGGAAAGAAAATTGACTTACTTTGAATTGTATTCTTTGGTCTATCAACGATAATAGATATTTTGGTAACGATATGATATGGATAGGTAAGAATGTTTTTGTTGATGGTTGTGGTTGTACGTGAATAGTCCCAAGGTCTCTGAGAGTTGAGGTGTGCTTGAATCCACGGTTCACCGAGGATTATCCAGGACCTACGGCTAAAGTTTCCTCAATCAGCTATTATCTCACTAAGGTTCTCTGTTGAGCAACAATAGGCGAACTGACACAATAAGCACCTGCACAAGCTCAAGATGCTAGAAGCTCCGCGCCTCAAGCCAAAACTGAAGCCACCAGTGTACAAACCAACTCTTATTTCAACAACAACTATTCAACCATCTCTACAATATATAATCCTCAGCAGTAGAGACAACCCCAACCAATGAACCCAAACCCCAAAACACTCATCCCCAAGCGTCCTCTCCAACCGCCCAAACCCCGTCCAACAACCTCGTCACACAGTCAAAAACTCGCCTCAAAAGATGAAGTCACGGTGAAGCTGCAGAAAGGAAAAAGTATACCAGGTATGTATGTACCTATGTCACTCGGAAGCTGGGTACTTATGTATGAAGTGTGGTGATCAAGGGATGCACACGATCAGATGTATTGGCTGCAGATGTAGCTAGAGATGTTTGAGGATACTATGCTATAAGTTATGATCGCTGATATCGCTCTTTTGCAGTGCACCTGTGCAATTTCCAAGCTACCCCACAGCCATTTCTGGACTGGGGAGTGGAACGAGGTTCGGAGGTAGAGGCGGAGGAGGTGGGGAAGAAAGAGGAAGAGGGAAGCTAGAGGCCTATACATGATCCTGGTGTCTTATATAGGACCTAGGGGATTCAGTCTGAGTACATCTTTCCGGCATATGAAGTATGACTTCTTGCTCAAAATGGAACCTTGACTTTCGAATACCTCAACACGTGAGATCTCTACCGCTCCGCCCTGCCTCTCCTCCAAATCAAGCTCCCCATCAACACCACGCCTCCAGGGTATGACATACTTCTACATGCCATGACACAGTGGCTTTTCGCACATCTGTACTTCTGTCGCATCGCACCTTCTTCCCATCATGTGTTCCCTTTCCTGCCTTTTTTTGTAGGTAATAGGGTCCCACTGTTCGTGGCGGAAAACGCGGGGTACATGAGCCCCAACCCCACGATCTACGGGCGCGGGGCCATCGTTTTTTTGTCCCGCCAGCGTTGAACGGGGCGCACCGGGGGGCAGAGCTCATGACCTAGATTATGGAAATACACTTGGGCATTTAAGAACCTCCAGCGGTGTGCTCTAGTATGGTCCATTGTTAGGATTTGGCCTGATGACGTTTCAACGATAGTGGACCTACAAATTGTAGAAACAGTAAAGTATGTTCCCCCACGATGGAACGGACGAACGAATTGTGTGCGAGTAGTTGTCATTCCCACTTGAGTTCCATTTACAATGGTATACACCACACCCTCGAGACACCCTTCACACTGACTCGTATGATGCGGCTGACAGTCATCAAGTCATTTCAGCTGGTAACTGGTCCAATTGAAAATCAAGAGTCCACTCATAAGGCAGGTCGTGGAGCATCACGATTACTTAACTGCTCAAGATTTCTTTCCGCTCTTCAAAATTGGCCAATCGCCTAGAGATATTCGGTTTCTTACGTCAGTGTGAATGAGAATGAAAACTGCTTACTTGCTTTTTGGATGGCTGACTGGATGGTACTGTACAGTACCTTGTCCATATTTGCATCGGTTTGGTGATCTTCCGAATTCCTTGCTTTTTATACTGTGCGTTGAGAGAAGACAAGACCGAGACGGACTTGTAGGTATATTGTTCTTGTATACTGCGAGGTTAGACAGTTACCAAACTTCCCTTCATCAACAATCCTTACAAAATATTTCCCCGAACTCATCAAGGTTCCCGGGAAGTATATGTGTTTCTAGCCGGACGACTTAGACCGTAAAGACGTACACCAACCCAAGACATGGCGCTACAACGGGACAAGCAATACAAGCAATAGTCCAGAAGGCGAAAAGATCCCAAGATTCCTTGGCTATATGTACCAACCTCATTCAAACACCAACCACAATCAAAGAACACCAAAGCAGTAAAAGGACCGAATTCAGCAGTCTCGATGATCACCTGAATTCTCTACCAGTGAAATACATTGAAAACTACACGTATGACCCAAATATTCAACGATGACGCCAAAATCGACGGTGCTGACCTGGGGAAGACGGAAGACCTCGGCTACCACAGCTGACAACGGTTGATTGGATTGGTGTTGTTGTTGTCACCTAATCGCCACGGGAAAAATGCTTGTTTGGTGTTCTGATGTCCCACTGGTATCCCTCTGGCAGCTGTGTGACCCGATGGCGCAGGGGTTATGAGCGACTAGAACAGATTCGGCTCCCTTTCAGCAGCCGAGTGACAGCTGGCGTTCAAGTTGGAAGTGACTACCTGACAACCTAGCAACGACGTTTCTTTGAGTGAGGCGACTCTTTTCCAACTTGCTGTTGTTTCTTCAGCCTATATCGTCACCAGTCACTTTGCTATACGAATTGCTTCTACTGTTCTACCTGTTACTAATGCTGAAGAAGGGCTCGAATAAAACAAGTCCACGCAATCACCAAACAACACCCCTCATGGACTGGAAATTCTCCGTTTCCGTTACCGATCTTAATATCTCCCATGCAAGAGATACCCGACATGACCAGCTCGCTAGCCGCATGCATGGCATCAAACCCCTTGGATCCTGAGAGATTGAATCATACCACCCACACGCTCCACTAGAAGACACACTATCTGGTGCCATGTAGTGTCCTATATCGTAGCACCGCACAGCAGATCCCCATGAGATCACCCCATGAACCAAGCGTTGCCCAGTGGATTGACTGGACTTCCCATAAGCTCATGGCTTGAGTGCCTCGGTCATGACCGCTGGACTTCTTTTTTGTATTCTTTTGTCATTTGCACTGATTCATTGGCCGGTCGTGGAGGATACAAGGAATGAGACTTCATCACTCGGGGGTTTGTATGCACGGCATGTCACATTGATTCCACGTTGGCGGGGAGGTAAGGAGGTCGGGGGTGGGGAAAGAAGAAATATTGGTATTGGTATTGGTAGGAGGGAGCGTACCTTCCTCGTACTTAAATACTGCTCCTTCCCCCTACCCATCACGGATATTGGTCATCCAATTGAAATTCTGCCGAGTTGATTTGGAAATTCTGTTCATGGGCTTTTTTGGATAAAACTTGTTGGATGTCTTAATCTGAATCCAAACATAATATTTCTTCTCCCACACCACACACCATGGGTCTCCTCAACACCTTCACGCTGGCTGTAGCCTGTTTGTCCGCCGTGGAAGCAACACCACTGTACATCTCCCTCCCTTCCCATAGCCTCCACCTTGCCCTCTCGTACTAACCAAACAAAGCAAACGCGCACCCACCTTCAACTTTGACAGCGAAAAGGTCCGCGGCGTCAACCTCGGCGGTTGGTTCGTCCTCGAACCATGGATCACTCCCTCAATGTTTCAACAATGGGAATATGGCGGTGGCGTCGTCGATGAATACACCATGACGGCTGCTTTGGGTAAATCGGCGGCGCAGAACTATTTAAGTGCGCATTGGGATACTTTCATTACTGAGGCAGATTTCAAGGAGATTGCTAGTTTCGGGTTGAATCATGTGAGGATTCCAGTTGGGTCTTGGGCTTTTCATCCAGTGGACGGGGAGCCTTATGTTCAGGGTGAGTGGTTTGCTATCTTTGTTTATTGGGGGAGTTGATTCAAGAGGGGGGAAACCACTTACAGTTTCCAATTCTATGAGCTTGTGTTGTAATTGAGGAAAGCTGCTAGGCCAAGCTAATTCGAAATCGCCAATAGGTCAATTGCCATATCTCGACAGAGCAATTCAATGGGCTAGGAACGCAGGGCTACGCGTGATGTTAGACGTTCACGGAGGTATTTCCACTTTTCCCCTCTCAACTTTACAAGACCTAATACTCTACCTCGCAGCACCCGGTTCCCAAAACGGCTTCGATAATAGCGGAAGATACGGCAATATAAACTGGCAATCAGGATCCAATGTCCCCAATACCCTCCTCGCAATCAGAGCCCTCGCAGACCGCTACAAAGGGGACACCGACGTAGTAACTTCCATCGAGCTTCTCAATGAACCTGCAAATTGGGGAAACGATATGGGCCTCGTGAAGAAATTCTACTACGATGGGTGGGGAACCGTACGAGATTACCATCCCACAACAGCGGTGGTTATCCATGATGCCTTCCTTGATGTACAAAGTTACTGGAATGGATTCATGAACGCGGATAGTGGCGTCTATGATGTGATTCTGGATACACACATCTACCAAATCTTCTCCCAAGGAGAAGTCGCCATGAAACCATGTCAACATGTTCAAACGGCTTGCGGTGCCGGACCAAAAGTCAAGGGAACCGATAAATGGCTCATTGTAGGCGAATGGACAGGAGCACAAACCGACTGCGCGAAATGGCTGAATGGACTCGGAAAAGGCGCACGTTACGATGGGACGTTACCAGCTTCCTCACAGGGGTACTACGGTAGTTGCGACAAGAAGTATCAAGGGACGGTGGAGGGAATGATGGATGTTGACAAGGTTAATCTGGAGTATTATATTGAAGCTCAGTTGGATGCTTATGAACAACACACCGGCTGGGTCTTCTGGACTTGGAAGACGGAGAGTGCACCCGAGTGGCACTTTCAAAATTTGACGCGGGCGGGTCTTATTCCTCAGCCGCTCACAAGTCGGAAGCATCCGAATCAATGTGCTACCAGTCAGTGTTTGATACCGGGGAACTAGGGAGGGAGGTCATGCATATAGGTTGTGTGAGGGGATCTTGGACGACCAAATTATGATTTATGATTCAGATGATATTGAACAATTCGATATAACACAAAAAGAAGAGTGGAGCGGATGGAGGACAAGCGAGAGTAATTTGGAATTGGACATTGGAGTTTGCAAGTTTGGGATGGATGGAATTAGCATTGTTAAAGATACCCCTCATTCTCTCGGAGTATTTTGAATTTTTGGCACTGTAAGGGAAGGTAAGGGAAGGGATGGAGAAGTCGAATACTCCGTTGCAAGTTCGGTAGGTAATAGCTTGAGCATAGCGACAATCGAAAAACCTCTGATGAAACTCTTTTGTAATTGCCATTCGATGTGTGCTAATGTTTACAGTTCACTATCTGAACTTCCTTGTTTGACCGAGACTAATCAAGACTCGAATGCTCTATTCCAAAAACAACGAAAAGTCTGTCTGTACCGACCGACATTCAAATCAAATTCCGAGCAACAATCCTTCTTTGCATCATACTAGCTACTGTTCATCACTCCCGCATCTTGTAACATATTATACCACTTCATCTCTCCTTGTCAAATTGCATCATAAAGAAATAAAAAAGATAAAAAAGAAATAATAGGAGTGGTGGGGGTGCGTATCACAGATCGTCAGGAGAACACGGGTAGATGCCGTAAGATTTCTTGGCGATATCCTGTGATACTGTGGCGGTGTTGGTGTCTTTGGTGTTTGTTTGGGTATGGATCATTGTATTGTGAGGGTACGAAGGTGGGAATTTGATGCGTCAAGATATTGGTGGTACGGGTATTGGTACTGATTTACACTCAGTCGGGATTAGGGTGGAATGATTGTTAGTATGATTAGACTCTTCCATGTCTTAATATAAAATTTAGTATATTTTATATTAAAGATGATTAGTGGTGTGAATTTAGAATTCTTTGGATATTGTGATTAGAGATGTTTCTTGTGTCTAGTTCTTTTGTGTGGGTTTGTGGATTGTGGTCTTACTTGAATGGTCTGTGAGAATAGTATCAAGCGTTTCTACCGAACAGTTTTCTGAGATTGAGATTATTTATATCATGAATCCGTTCATGAGTACTGGGGGGCGGGGGGAGGGGGGGAGGCAAGCCCGATGTTTTGCTAGACGACATATGATCATGAGATACTACTAGTTGATAATAGCACGTGGAATCATTCATTCTAACACTTTCTGATTTAGTGATTACGTAAGAATTCGTTGTTTGGTTCCTTTTAAATAGAGAGGTTTATTGTTTAGGCTTGCGCTATATACTTTGTAGGGGAAGGAATTGGATTTTAGTGGTTTCTAATTAAGTGATTATATAAGAATTTGTTATTTAGTTTATTTTAAGTAAAGAAGTTTACTATTTAAGCTTACGTTAAATATATTATAGGAGAGTAAATTAGATTCTAGTAGTTTCTAATTAAGTACTATATATAAGAATTTGTTATTTAGTTTCTTTAGAATAAAGAAGTTTATTATTTAAACTTACGCTAAATACTCTAATTAAGTGCTATATATAAGAATTTGTTATTTAGTCCCCTTTATTTAAAGAAGTTAATTATTAAAGTTTACGCTAAATAATATATAGGGGAACAAATCAATCCGAGGGGATCGATCATTCTTTCGGTCAGTTGGTTACCCATACAGGGAGTACTAAGAAAAGAAGTGTAATCCGTAGAAATATTATAAGCGTAGCGTAAGAATAAATTAATTACTTAATCGATTAGTAATTAACTAAATTATAAATGAATTAATTTAAATTAAATTAGAACTTTTAGGTAATTAAATAAATTAAGAGGCGTTTAGTTAATTAAACTAATTAGAATAATAGTATATATTCTAAAGTACTACTTATATACTTAGAGAACGTATAAAGAGGCTAAAAAAGAGGGAAAATAAAAGAAAATAAATAATAAACAATATAATAACTTAGTCTTTAAAAGGCTAAAGTTAGATTTAGGGGTATAAATTAGGAACGTCCTAGTTAAGATAAGTACAAGAATTATACCGTATATACGATATAGGGGCTCTCGCTTAGGTCGCACGTTATACGCCGAACACCCTCCGAGCCCTCGGTCCGCCGCTCCGAGGCTTCGGCCCGTATTAATCGATTTAACTAGATTATATAGTTGATCAAGTGATTAAATAAGATTAGGAGGTCCAGTTGATTAGAATAACTTAGATTAAGAGCTCGTTGGTTAGTCTAATCTAATCCTTTCTCACGCTGTATGATAAGCGAATTCGACAGGTTAGTGTAGCATAAAACACACATTCAGATAAAACTCGTTACAAGAAGACGTATGTAATTATGTTAGACAAGAACTAGGCTCTGCTACAATTTACGATGGGAAACAAACACAGCAACCCGAAAATCCATACTATGACCTCTTACCAACCCCTGGCAGAATCCTAACACATAAACCATTACTCCTTCCATTCCAAAAATCCCTCAGTAGCAACCCATGACCAAGTATACTGCGATCCACCCCAGTGATGTTTTGGAATATAGATTTTCGGCTCACTGGGCAAACAGTGACCATTGATCTCATAAACATCCATCTCCTTGAATAGGGGCGCAACCTCTAGTGCAATCGTAATCCGATCAATCATTTCCCTAATCCAATTCCTATGCTCGGCTTTGTGTGGTGGTTCCACATCATACCGACGATGATGTTCGAGGTTTTCTTCGTGGGTAATGGAGAGTCGCTTCAAATGATGCTTCTTAGCCAGACAGATCATCACTTGGAAGTCCTCCATTACTTGGTCTCTGCCGTAGACATCAATAGACATGTGTAAATCAACGAGAGCGGGGAAGTACGGATACTTGTTTTTGTCGGGTAGAGAGAAGGCATATGATCGTAAGTCTTCACGGCGTGGGTAGAGTTGAGTTTCAGGAAGATTTGGTACTTTTTCCTTGCTTCTAATCAAACTTTAGTAAAATCCTTTTGTGAGATGTGCAGTAACATACCGTAATGAAAGTTGTCGAACCCACTGAAATGGGATCTTGTTACCATCTAAATCTTCTGGGAGTGACAAACGAAAGAGGAAGTTCTTGGCAAAAACCTCCAGAGCTTCTTTGTACAGAATTGGCTCCCCGCGCAAGGCTTTGATCAGATTGGGTTTCTGAGATCGTGGAGGGCTGTATCCGTATCTTCTATAATCGTGAAGACTGAAGTGACCGATAATGTAATCAAAAATACGCATTCGAACCTCTGCGGGTAGCGGGGATAGCGAAAAACCCGAAGGACGGTATTTGACGACTTTGCCATCTTCGATACATGCCTTGATGCTGCAGCGAACATATGTACATTCTTCCAATCGACTGCCACGAACTTCCGAATAACGAAGGCTGCATTTATCCGCGGCGACATGTGTGAGGACTGAGATGTAAAAGCTGCACCCTGTGGTGGTTCCACTGTAGATTTTCGAAGACGCGATGGGTATATTCTCTATGAAGGATCCAATAATTTTGCAGTCGACAAGTTCCACCGTGTCAGCGTTCAATGCGTATATTTGGAGTGCGTCAGTGCTGAGATAAAGCTCTTCAGGTGGAAAGATGTCGAGACTTTTGTCCCATTCGCTAAAGTCTGCTTCTGTCGGGATAACGAAATCGTAATCTGAGCCAGTTGTGTTTGTGACTCTGCAGTTGACGAGCGTACAGTATACCAAATGGCATCCCATGACCACACAATCATACAAGTCCGCATAGTGGATCCTAGAATCAATGATAGTGGTGTTTCGTAATACTGCACGACGCATCGGATTGGCCGAACAGAACACATAACCCCCAGAAGATATGCATTTATCCACTGAGCAAGCAATAATCGCGCTTTCTGCAAATATACAGCTTTCTATGTGACAGTCTTTCAGGTATCCTTCTAGAAACTTGATATCTCGATGGTTTTCT
Source organism: Hymenoscyphus fraxineus (assembly GCA_900184765.1). Classification (NCBI taxonomy): domain Eukaryota; kingdom Fungi; phylum Ascomycota; class Leotiomycetes; order Helotiales; family Helotiaceae; genus Hymenoscyphus; species Hymenoscyphus fraxineus. The sequence goes on along the minus strand of LT855424.1, from coordinate 1,374,971 downwards.
CCGTTAAAGGATTGTCCTCTGAAGTCTTTTGGACGGCTGGGCAATCCTGGAGGAATAGCTGACGAAGGTGTGACGGACATTTTCGTTGTGACCATGCTATTCTGGGATCAGGTCTTGTTGAGAAGGAGTGGTAGAGTAGTCGATCGTAGTAGATTAAAGTAGATGAGTTGTACGACAGATGAAGACAGGAGGAAGCGGTTGCTAAACTTAATCTCTAAGGAGTAGTACATAGTTATTTGTACCTATGGATACGCTAGCAAGATACTAATGGTCTGTGCTGTGTGTCTGGGGCAGAGAGTTAGTGAAAGCATGTAGTACATGGAAACAACAGGCGCGTGAATATAACAAGAACTTATTAGAGCAGCTTCACTCTAATAAAGTATTTTTGCTTACATTCTATAGTACTATTTCCAATCTACAAAGCACAAAACTATCGTTCTATAACAGTGAATAGTTATTAGCTAGCTTCACTCCTTTAAGCCTCGCTTGCTCCGCTCCTTTGGGAATAGCGTATATGGGATATTTTTATATCACGTGATTATGGCTGATCTTATTGTGAGCCAAGCACAGAAAGAAGTATGGCTAAAGAAGACATCCCAGACACAAGGTAGCCGAGGGAGGTAGGAATTATTAACAACTTTACGTTTCCTGTCCAAGGGACGAAAGCGTATGGCTAGGGCTATCTTTTGCCTACCACTATTCTCCTTTGTATACTACCATTTGTATTAACTTAGTATTGACATACCTTTTTGTGTGTATCTTCTCCATGGATCTTCTCACGCGGGAAACGAATCTGTCGAATCTGTCGCACGCAAGAAAAAGCCAGAGGGGAAGGGGAACAGGGTAGCTCTGATTGGATTCTTTGATTGGTTGATTCAGCCTCATATTTACAAACAAAATTGTCCTTAAATTTACATCTCATGACCCACGTCTTTCCCATTTTCAACGACGGTTACCAAAGTTCATCTTCTAGTGGTCAGAGTCCCACCGTTAACACTACTCACCCCTTTCCAAACCAGCTTCTTTGGTACAAACTTCTGCATGATGCCCAACCCTAAGTCGCAAACTGGGTTAGCTCTATCAAATGAAGACACAATAATAAGCAGAAAAAGGTCAAAACTTACAAACAGTTTCATACATCCCTGGTCCTCCATCCGCCGCCTTGCTCGTTGGCTCCAAGCTTCCCCATTGCTTAGAATCAGCACAGCAAGCACTGTTAGCACCCCAGAAAGGACCAGCAGCCCATGCGGTCCAGCCAATATACTCAGGGTTATCCCTCATGTATCCTAGGATTCCTTCGAGGTATGGCTGGCATTGAGTACCATTTGCTGCCCCAAATTCAGTGATCATGGCTTTGAATGAGTTGGCTTTGAGCCATGATGTGAGATCTGCAAGATTGGTGTCTGCTGGTGAGGCACACTCTGAATGAGATCCCGAGAAATCTATGTCGAGATATTCATGGACATCAAATGCTAGATTCTTAAGTGGGTCTGTGAGGTTTACGAGAGCTTCAGCAGAAGAAGGCGAGTACCCGACCCAACTTTGGGTGAAGCTATGCCCTCCAGACCATTGATTTCCGGGAGCCAGAATTCTGCAATTGTGTGAGTTCTGATTGTTTATAGGAGTGTTAAAATTCTTACAATTGCTTTGCCCCAGCCGATCTGATTCCATCCACAGCTGCTTGGTTATTAGCGAGTACCAAACTGGTTTCCATATCATGTGGCTATTCAATTCCGTCAGCAACATGCCAGAACTCCCATTGAAAACATAGATGGATACCTCATTCATAATAGAAAATATGACCCTCTCATTATGCTTAAATCTACTGGCTAGCTCCTTCCAAAATTCTCCAAACTGCTTTGTGGTTGCAGCCGTAACGTCGCTTGAATTTCCAATCACACTACCTGACATGGGTTGTGAACTGGGATCATTGTAGCGCATGTAATTGTGAGGATCCAGAATGGCATATGCTCCCTTGGTCTTGGTTATGTAATGTACTGCATCGGCGTAATAGTCGAAATGCTATTAAATTAAATCAGCCCCGAATACCGGGTAAGTGGAAGCAATACTTACAGTTTCATTGAACTTGGCACCTAAACCGTAGCTCAGAGGGCACATCCTTTCAAGAAGAAACGCGATACGAAAGGTGTTGATCTGGCACAGAATATCAGTATAGCTGGGAAATCATCTTCAGTTCTGTATTGTCATGGGTGCAGGTGTGATGGTTGAAAAAAAACACGTGATATTGGATTTGGGGAAGCAATAAGATCTACTCACTTTATTGGTATCAACAAAGATATCAATGGCGCTCTTGTCGATAAACGAATAATCAACTCCAAACCTTCCGGGAAGTCCAGTGCCTTTGGTTCCAGTTGCACCTGAGACACGTTAGACGATATTCAATCTCGTCCCTCCTTCCTTCTCTGTGGCTGCTATATTTCATTGAAAGGTGACATTTCAGTGCCTAACTTTCCATGTACTGTCTATCGTCCATGCATGGAAGTCTGCAAACAGGTATAAGTGTACTTACTCCATACTCCAAATTCCCCAGAACTTTCAGAGACTCCTGCATAGAATATCGTGGCTGCAGCCTTTTCTATTGCGACAATTGCCAGCGCGGTGAGGGCTTTCACGAGCAACATATTGAAAAGGGGACCTAGTGCGAGTATTTACAATATTAAACAACGATACAGAATCCAAAGAAAATTCCAAACAGAAAAACTCCTAGTGCTGGCTGCATACTTTATACTCGAAGTCACTCTCCCACCGAACGCCTAAACGCGTCCATACGAGCAAGAAACTGATCTAAATCTATTAAGTTTACTAGAAATAATTTATCCATTCCCACTTTCCCCTCAAAAAAGGGAATTAACCACCAAACTCAGAGCCTCGGTGCCGATCCACTCGGAACGCAAAAACTTTATGAGCCGTCGTATGGGGAAAATAATTTTCACCGGTCGACATATATCCCAGATTTGAGGCTGAGTTGCTTCAATTGCCACGTTAGCTGTTACCATGTTCATCGCAAAATGATGAAATGAGGAAGGAAATTGTGGTTTTAGGAGGACCGGCCCGAAAGTGTTGGGGGTGGGATGCGGAGGCCTTGCTTCCGCATGCTATATGCATGTTAGACTGTTAGTTAGTTTACCAAGGCTTCTTATTTATTTCCACCATTGATTGAGTTTGTGAACGCGGATAATCTCTCCGTTAGCACGAGAAATCCAGTACCTCGGTAATTGGAAGTACCGGTATTCCATATCTCATATTGATAAGCTTCCAATCTCGCCTGTTTATATAGAGATCAAGTACCATTGTCTTTTTATTGCACACAAAATATCCCCGGTATAGTGGTCGCATACACTAAAATAGAGACTCAAGGCGGATATCCAAAGGACGGTGAGGTTGGGAGTGTCATTCTAACTGAATATATGTATATGAGGATTTGTGGCTGGCAAAACAAAAGATTGTATCTTGCTGGAGTCAAGATCTACTGGTTGTTTCCCAAATTAATGTCGTTTCCCATGTCTTGATTGCACCCTATTTCTCCATACCTCTGACTCCCAGACATTATTGAGACTCATGTTCTGCTCAACAAGCCCTGTGATGATCATCTTTCTCAACCATTTCCAAAGACGGCAGCCCTTGCGAACTGTGAACTGCATCATAGAGTTCCAAGACGGCTGACAGCATCACAGTTTTCCCTTCGTGTCAACTGCACCAACAGCAATCCAGAGTGCCTCTGCCTTTGCTGCTACAATTCCCGAGCTATCCTTTAATGTGGCTTCGAGAAAGATTTTCCGTCCTTCGATTATCTTGATTGTCGATGTAAGAATTACTGTTTGTGGAGTGGAGAGCGGTGCCATGTACTTCACATTCATACTGGCCGTAAGTGCGCTTCCGATTGGAGGACTCGTCACCCGCTGTTTATTTAACAGTAACAAAGTCCCCATAACCTCATCAAAAAGCACGGCAATGAAGCCACCATGAGCTACGTGAGGAAATCCGTTGACCTTATGCTCCAGAGTGACGATCATGTTGACTTGACGGATGACGTCCGAATCCGACTTCGCCTTATCGTGAAAGGTCACACAATCGCTGATTGTATCTTTGGTCTTTAATGTTTCAGCGAATAAAGAATCTTCTGTGCTCTCTTTGTATATACGTGATGGAGTTTGGGCTATCGTGATGTTTGGATTTGCAAGCAACCTTGCACACCATGGGATTTTCGATATGATGCGTCCGTCGGCCTCCATGGCGGGTAATTAGTATGTGGCGTATCTTCTTGGGGATTTTTGAATATTTATCAATACAAAATTGTAGCCGAAGGGTGATTCTTCATGAACAAACAGAGGCGGCACGTTCAATAGACGGGGAATCGAAAACAGGATATTTTACTGTCTTCATGGAAGTATGGCAGGATTGTACCTACCCCTCTCGGTATTCACGTGCCAAGAATAAAGTTTCACTTATTCACGTTATTGTGGAAGTCGTGATAGTGTGAACTGCGGTGGTACGAGTAATTCGCCAATCCAAAATTTTCCATATGATTATTAGGCTGTTCAGTGAAAGTTTTGCCTTGAATAGAGGTCCTTACTCGTAGTGAATAGTAGATCTGGATATGGTTATCTTGAGCCAAGTGAGGCACTCCAGTACGGTAACTCCGAAACTCGGTCCTTCTACTGCATAAGTCCGATGTTGAGTCGTCATCATTTTTCGGGATTTGATAACGCCCATTGATTTACTTCAGCTGTTTTTACAACGTCCCAAAAAAACAAATCATGGTATCCCCCCAAACAAACCGGGCTCTCCGATTCAATCGAATTGGTGGGGATCTATTTGTAGACGAAGAAGAGATCCCGCCGCCTCCCTCAAATGAACTTCTGGTGAAGGTTCACGCAGCCTCAGTAAACCCAGTTGATATCCAATTATGGCGATCGGGGCTTGTGGGGGTGGTAGCTGGTAACAAGGGCATGGGAAGAGATTTCTCAGGAACTGTGGTTGCTGTAGGAAGTGATGTTAAAGGTTGGAAGGAAGGCGAGGATATTTTTGGGTTATTATTTCATGTGGTGGGTTTATTCCCAAATTCCTTGCGTCGATTTTGGCTTTTTTTGTTACAACTTTTTATCACTCCTTTACCAGAGTGTAGTTTCTTCTGTTCGTTTGTTATTGAAAGCCATAAATATACATAAATATCATGACTGATGAATTTCCTAGTTTGGGCAAGGCACCTTCAGCCAGTACATTAATGTCAACCCAGCCTCAGACCCCGTAGCAAAGAAACCAACCAGTCTCACACATGAGCAAGCTTCTTCCATACCCCTTGTAGCCATGACTGCCTTCTCTTGCTTGGAGTGGTTGCCACAGCTACTGCCTAGTTCTACCAGTTCTAGAAAAGTTGCCATCAGAGGTGCCTCAGGAGGAACTGGGATGTGGCTAGTCCAACGTGAGATCTCATTTCTTATTTCAATCAAGATTTTAATTTAGAATGTCAAGGCTCAAGGCTGATTGTTACACAGTCGCTAAAGTTGTCTATGACTGCCACGTAACTGCAATATGTTCAACCCGGAATGCCGAGTTTGTCCGAGAACTGGGTGCTGATCAGGTCATCGACTATACCAAAGAGGATGTTGCCTCTGCTCTTGGTTCCCAACGGACGCTTACGAAGCAAGACTATGACTTGATTGTTGATTGCGTTGGAGGAACCGATCTTCTCTCAACATATGTATGTTATTGCACCATCTTTCCGACCAGCTCAAGTCTGACCTTAATCTAGCCCCAAATTGTTAATCCCAAAGGAGCATACGTAACTATAGTGGGAGACAAGACCAATGTCAAAACCATCGGTGGCCCTATCACATATTTTACAAGCCCTGGTCAAATCTGGAGGTATATCCACGGGTGGATTTGGGGACCTCGTTATGGCTGTATCGCGCTTTATATGAAGACAGCATATGTTGAGCAAGTCGCTCGACTCGCAGATCGAGGCGAAGTAAAAGTTGAGATTCAAGAAGTGATTGAAGGAGCTTTTGATGAGAGGGAGGGCTGGAGGAAAGCCATTAAACTTATGGAAGAAGGACGCGTTCGTGGTAAAGTAGTTTTGGCAATACCATGAGGGTTGTACGAAAGTATAAATTTAATTGTCACGAATATTGCTCTGCATACAGTCAGTATAAATATAATTTTTCAAAAAAGACTCATACACGCGCTTCTCTTTTCCTGCAAGAAGTCATCGTTGTTGGGGCAGGAGCGAACCTAGCCAGTATGGCGTACATATAGCTGAGCCATGGGCTCCACCCTCCTAGACCAATACAACCACATCCACACCCTTGACTTACATCGTATAGCTCAGCCAATATACAATCAAAAATCAGGCCAGACAAACAATAGAAAACAATCCGTCCTGGGCCCTTGCCAAAAACTCGCCCCATTCGGCAAATTGAAACCGTACCGGGTATCGGCATGATTGCGGTTCTCAAAAATCATACATTCTAATTTTCGCACAAATGGTTCACTATTAACTGGAGCTTTTATCATGGTGGTTCTGGTCGGAATTTCATGCTTCGAAGTCGTTGGTGTCTACAAATTTGTATGGAGAAAAATTCTTTCTCGCCCACTACTCAGGGTGGAGTCGTCAGCATAGAAAGGGTTTCCGTATGCCCATGGGTATTATTGCAAGATTCAAGACTCAGCATCATTTCCTATATAGTTCGCCATTGATACACAACAATGGTTTTATTTAAAATTGTGAGCTTTGGTCTGGCAGCAAAATCTTCTAGTTCTTACTCGATTGCTTTTTCTCTACAGTAGCCCGCACCATACTTCAAAAACGACATCACCATCCTTCAAAGAATGTTACATTCGCACTGCCTAGAGATTTCCAAGTCCGGGAAGAGAAGAATGGAAAAACTGATTTCATCCATGGCCTCTGATCGAGAATCTCTAGGATATACAATGAGAAACCGGTGGTAGCTTTGGGAATGGGAAAAAACAAGGAGCAGTAGAAGCAGTATAGGAAAGCTTAGGTTGTAACGTTTTAGTGAACTATACTAGTATGTGAAGGTATAATATACGAAGCAAACAACCCTTTCGTGTGAATGATGAAAATTTTTACACTTGAGGTCATGGGCAGGTTCAAGAGAAAGAGGGCGAATGCTAAAGTGACAGAGATTGAAACGAGGTAGATATTTTCTCGAAGTAATCATATATTCGCGCACTCTTTTATATAGAACTTCATTAATAGATATAAGCGAGCGAAAGATCACTTTTATGTTCTACTTTCTCTCCTCTACTATAACTCCTATCCTCTACTAAAACAGTATATGGTATTTCCCCTCCGTGGTTCTCCCCGCCACTCCTATCCTACGGAATCTCCGTTCCTATCCGTACGAATTAGAGCGTACTCCTTCCTACTCTAATCCTAACTAATTAGTACTCCTTATCCTCGNACTCCTAAGGCTAGGTATAGTAGGTTTTAGTAGGTCTAATATAGGTCTAAAATATAGTAGTAAAACAAGTAGAAATTAGTTTAAATACTATACTAGATATAACTAATAACTTATCTATATTATAACTAAAAGTTCGAGATCTATAGGGGTTAGCGTTTCTTAGGAATTTAGCGTCCTTTTACTTACTTAATCCCTCTATTAAATCTACTAAATAATCTACTATATATTCTACTATATAATCTACTATATATTCTACTATATATTCTACTATATATTCTACTATATATTCTATTATATAATCTATTTAAAACTCTTATTTTTAATATACCTAGCCCTAATAATAGAACGTTCTTTAGTAAGAATAAACTCTTATATAGTATAGCTCCCTCGGCTACGCCTATACTTCGCCTAGTAAATAATAATAATCCTAATTTAAGGCTATCTCTAATACCTTTATAATTATAACCTATATTTATTAATATACTAGAATCTAATAAGAAGGACCTAGTATATAATAATCTACTAGGTATAAAAGATAATACTATCTTAATATCCTCTACCTTAACTTCCTTATATACTAGTAATACTCTAACTAATATAAACTTTACTTATAGACCTATTACCCTAGAGCGATTAATTAAGGCTAAAATAAATATCGAATATATCTTAATAATTAACTCGATTTTATAGGATTTAAAGGTAAAAATTAGTAAGAATTAATATATATTTTAGAAGACCTTTATTCTTAAAACCTTAAAAAAGTTAGTCTAGTACTAGGAGTATAGAATAGAGCTTCTTTATATATTAGACAGTTAGTTTTCTATCTTCTTCTACCTTTAGGTATTCCTTACTAAATTTCCTAGCTAAAACCTAAAAGAAGAAGCCTAATAGAAATCGACTCTTTTAGTAATATAAGTACTATAAGAACATCTAGGGCTTGACCGATAATACTATAAATAAGGAATAATACCTCCTAAGAGAGTATAGTATATTAAAGTATAGTAGGAAGATATTAAATATATTATTCCTTTAATATAATTAAGACTCTAATACTACTATTTAAAGTAGCGACGCTATAAGAGAGTAATTACTTTAAGTAGAAAAAGAGGGGTATATAAACCTTATAATAATAGTTTAATTAATTCCTTTTTAAGAGGTTTTTATAACCTAGATTATACTTTACTAGCTAGTACTATTACTTATAATTAATAACCTTTTTATTAAGTTTTTTTAGGTAGTATTACTTAGGGCTAAGAAACTAATTCCTAGGTATAGTAAAACTATTTAAGGCTAGATTAGCCTATCTTTTAACTTATAGATATTACTAAATTACTTAGTATTAATAGATATTATTATATATTATATTAATAAAAGTAGTATAAATTAGTTAGTAAGTTAAGCCTTAACCTTACTAAGACTAGAAAGTATACTATCTTTATAATACTATAACTTTAATTATTTACTATATATTTATAATGTTTTTAATTCTTTAGAAAGCTTTAACTTAGGGCTTTCTAAAGAACTAAAAATATTATAAATATAATAATTATTACTTCTAATCTTTTATATAGAAGTTTTATTAGTTTCTACCCTAGCTAAGGTTATACTAGTATATTTATAAATAGTTTTTTAGAGAAACTATTTCTAATCTTTTTAATAATATAATAATAGCTCTTTATTATAATTTAATAACTTTATAGTACTTATACTAGTAAGAACTAAGTAGAAATAATTATTAAAGTTATTAAAGATTATAATTTATAGTATTATCTTAGATTTTTTATTATAAATAATATACTAAATAATAATACCTATTTATATATTATTAATATAAAATACTTCTTAAAACTTACGCTTAAATAATAAGAAAAATGTTAACTATAGTACCTTAGTTATATTATAAACCTAGCTAGGAAAGCCTTCTTATTTAGTACTACTTTTAACTTATTTAAAAAGGAATCTAAAGAACTTAAGTATAACCTAGAGCTTATAAAAGAGCTTTAACTTTAATATTAGTAAGGACTTATTAGATAACTCTATAATATTATTACTTTTATATCTTAAACGCCTTAATACTATAGATAATTTAAAGCGATTAAGGGAATAGAAGGTAATAAATTAGATAAGCTAGGATTTAATTACCTTTCTTTTATATATAATAATACTACTTAGTAGAACTTCTTATACTCTATAATTAAATAAGCGCTTAAACTCTATTCTTAAATTAATTAATTCTACTTCTTAAATAGCTATACTAACTATAGACTAAAAGGGTATAAAAGGAACCCTATAGAGATAGAGAAAGAGTATCTAATTTTATAGGATATTCTTACTATAAAAGATTAGAATATTTTAACTAAAGTTCTATTAATTTTAAAGCTTTTATATACTTTAATAAAACGTACTAAAGGGACTATAATAACTAGTAACTAAAAAACACTTTTAGACTATCTACGAACACTTAATAAGCTCCTAACTTACTTCTAAGAGCGTTAAAATAACCTATAAATTTATATAGTAGATAAGATACTTTAAGATAAATAATTAGACTACTTATATATCTATATAGCTAATAGTTAATTAAAACTTAACAAGTACTTTACTAAAGTTAATACTATACCTACTTTATATACTACTATTATTATAATACTATACTATAGATAGAAGTACTTCGAGTATACCTAGAAAGACGCGGATTTATAGGAGGATTTAAGTACTATATACTAGTAGCTAGTAGATAGAAAGAAGGTGTTATTTAAACTTTAGAAGGCTAAGTATAAATACCTTCTAATTAATACTAGAGATATTATATCTATAGATATTAAAAGAGGGTATTTACTAGATATATTTAACTAGGATAATAATATATCTATTCTTTATACTAACTAGGAAGATATAATAAACGAGCTAGAGTATTAGATTAGCTAGCTACCTTAAAGGATTAAAGATAAAACTCTTACTTAATTTTAGATCTATTAATTAAAGTCTCTATTAATATAATAGTTAGCTAAATTAGCCCTAGATATACTAGTAATACCTACTATATTAAGTAATTATAAATAAGTATTCTTATAAGCTAAACTATTAATTATAGGTTAAAGGGATTATTTTTAACTTAATATAATTAAAGTAATATAGTATTTATAAATATAGTTAATATTTAATAGGTAAAGGGCTAGTATATAGAAAGGTCGAGACAATTAAAGTACTCCTAGAGAGCTTATAGTAGATATATAATATTTAGTTAAATTTTAGATTTATAAATAGCCTTATTTTTATACCTTATTTTAGCTACTCCTTCCTACTCCTCTCCTGAGTCCTACCTCTCCTTATCTACTCCTTTCTAGATAAGTGACCTATTATCTACTCCTACTTCGCGCTAAAGATTCGGCTCTCCTGCTCCGCTCCTAGTAGCTAGGAGAGGAAAGGAGGGGAGATACTAAACACTATACTAAAATTTATCTTAATATATAATAAACAGCTAGTAGAATATACCTTTATTACTATATACTATTTATAAAGGTTTTTACTTTATAGTTCTTATAGGTTTGTTTTCTAGTATATAGGAATAATTTACTAGAGTAGATATAGTAAGTAAATACTTTAACTTTACCTACTAAGTATATAAGTAAAGAAAGATACTATATAAATAGGTAGTATAGTAACTTTTATTATCTTAATTTTATCTCTAGATTTTAGTTTTATTATATACTTAGAGTAATAATAAAGTATAGATTTAATTATATAAATATTAAAGTTTATTAAATAATATATTTATTTAAACTTTAATTTTTAAATATTATTAGATTAATTATTTAGAAGAAAGAAGTCTTTTTTTAATACTTAGATATATATTAATCCTAATTATATAATTTATTTAATTTAATCTATTTATAATAGTTTTAGTTTTCCTAACTAAATAAAAGATTATTATATAGGATAACTACTTATATTATTATATAAATACTTTAGATTAACTTAATATAATTAATTATTTAGAAGTTTATTTATAAATTTACTTATACTAAATCGTTAGAAAAAGACTTTTATATTTATTATACTACTATATCAACTCTTCTACATAATATAAAGCACTAGCTAAGTTCTCTGATAATTACGTTCTAGCTAATGAAATAATTCTCTGCTTTAGGTACAATTCCGCGATATTATACTCTATGCGGCCCCAAGTTGAGGGGGTCCTAGTCTCTAGAGTTTACTCGGTCCACGAACTTTTAGGAACCAGATTCCAGATAAGCGGAGAACTGAACATTACCGATGCATTCACAGGCCAAAAGCAGGTTCACAGGACTATTGAGCCAAGTTCCAAAAAGTCACCACCACCAGAACATGAAGCCAGATTATCTTACTCCTGCTGCCTATGAACATGGCAAAACAACGTATGCCACAATCACAGGGAGAAGAAAAGCGGAAGCCAGAGAATATCTCAAACCCAATGGTTTCGAGGTTACAAGGGTTCATTCAGGAACCGAGATCAACGAATTGAGAAAGTGGGAGAATACGAGGTGGCAATGCAATGCAACCATCCATCTCTCCTCACACCTCCCATCGAAGCAGCCCTTAAGGAAGCGAAGCTTCGCTTCGCCATGAGACTCCAAACAGTGGACAAGGAACACCCACTCGTACGCAGAATCGAGGTTCCCGTCATTAGTAGAGGGAGGGGGAGAGGTACAAAGTAACGCGACCTCTCTAAAGTGTAACAGCTAGGCAAGACGTTCCCAACTGTCTTACGTCCTCGCCTAGTCCTACTATACTATAGCCCCGGATGTAGGACAGACCCTATAGAGGGGATTTAAAAGAAGGAGGCCGCGGAAACCTTTAAGACCTAGTAGAAGGGCCTCGACAGTAATAAGGTTACTATTTTCTCGGACGAGTCTAAGTAGTATATCGACGGAGTTAAGTACGTCGGATACGGCTACGCTATCTACTAGAACGTAAGGTAAATCGCTAAAGGATATAGAGCGATTAACACCCTCTCCTATATCTTTAACGCCGAGGCTATCGGCGCCTAGCGCGGGCTATAAAAGCTTATAACTATGCCCCCGGAGATCGTCTCTTAAAGGATTACTCTCTATATTAATAGTACCTCTATTATATAGTATATACGAGGTAACGCCTCTCCTATATTATAATAGGCCTTCCTAAACCTATAAGAAGGTATAGCTCGCCTTAAGGTTTAAGTACGATAGTCCCTAGGATATATAGGTATTAAAGGTAATAAAGTAGTAGATCGACTAGCGGACAAGGGCGTAAAGGAATAATACAACGTCGGCCTAGCAGGATTACCTACTATTAGTAGTATCTACTTAATCTATAGAGACCTACGCTAGAAGGCTAGGGAAAAGTAGTAGGATTACTACTCCCCTAAGCTCTCTAACTAGTATAAGAATTTTAATATAATATACGTAATTAAATCCCTCCTATATCTTAACCTCCCCCGAAACTACCTTTATCGACTACTCGCTATTCGGTCCTACTATAGAGACTTCGCCTAGTATTACTAACGGTATAAATATAATACTAACCTTCTCTATACGTACAGCTATAAGAAGACGCCCGACCACCTCGTCTACTACTACAAGGCAGCCCGCTAGTATATATAGTAGCTACTTAACCTACGCCTACTACCCCTTAGTAGAGCGGAGGGCCTCGACTATCTCTCGCGTCTTATAGCAGCCTTTAAGGAGTTCGCTAAACTCCTTAAGGTAACGGAGTTCTACTCTAAGATCTATCCTCGCTAATAGATAGTACCGCCCGCGTAATATATATATTACTAACTTTTCTTAGCTTTTAGGGACTCGGGGACTTTTTACTTTAGGACTAGGGATAATATCTTTTATCGGGCGTTAGGGACTTAACACATTTATTCTAAAAATATAAAAACACTTTTCTTTTATTAAAGGCCCTCCGGGCTATACTACAGGCGCTATTACGTAGCTATACAAATACGGCGGGATAGCTAACCCTCTTACTATAAGAGTAAAAACCCTTACTAGGGAAACCCTAATTGAACCTCTAGTGCTCGTCCTAACTAGCGTAGAAGAGTTATACCTGATAGGCTTTTAAGCCGCAGCCTAGCGTATATAATACTTTCTCCGGTTACCGCAGAGGAGCACTCTCTCTTTATATATAATTCCGTAGCTTAGTACGCCCCTATACCCCTCGGGAGGTCACAGGAGACCCGGCTTTCGCTGGTAATCCGCCCGGCGCAAAAATACTACTACTACTACTACTACTACCTCCCATCGAAGCAACAACTCGGGAAATTTTGTTAGTCTAGGAAGGTATTTGCAACCACGGTCATTAAACACCTTCCTGTGTGGCTGAACCGATACACTAATCAAGTTCTTACCAGGTCTGAAGCAACTAATCATGGATACAAGACCCTAACCTCAGACACCTTCTCGGGCCTTCTCACTATTGTATTCCGGGTTACAATACTTGCTGCCTATTCTCTTGTTACTCATACTTAACCTTAATTCTCCAATTTCTTCGACTTCCGTTCATCTTTACATGTACAACTCCCGTAAATCGAAATAAGCAACGACCTCTCGGTAGATGACGGTCACCGGAATACATATAAGAGTCATACATACTCTAATTCCACCCATCAGCCTATCCCGTTAAGTATTCCACACAAATGTCAAGGCAGCCGTTCAAAAATGCTGCTTCTTCAGTTAAACCATGCAAGGTAAATTTCCCAACCCGTGGAAACACGGTTAAGATCCAAAAAAGAAGATGTACCTTCCGTAAAGGGCAAAGAGTTCCACTAATCCTCTGAACACAGAGAACATCCTTCGAGGATCACAATGCACAGGTAAAAAGAATGTTTCAGAGAGTGCCCACACAATTCCGACTGTGTTGGATGAGAAGAGGTTTGAATTTAATGCGAGGAATACTGTTTGATTGGTTGGGTTCTTGCCTCGTCAAGATATTTCTCCGCAATCTTGGTACAAAGACGTTAACTCTGCTAATAGAGAACTAAAACGAAGTCAGGGTTGATGTTTGGAACTCACGTTTACGGGCTCGATGTAGATGTCTTTTGTGAATTATTGAAGTGTTGAGACTTTTTATCCTAATATCTACTAATCAACAGTATAAACCACTCTTCTCGACCATCTAGTATTGCCCAGCAAAGCGAACCCCTTACTCTATTGTATTTTAAATGTACAAAATGACTTGACGCAAACGAAACACATTGATATCATCTCCAAAACACCACAAAAACAATGCCTTCGCTCTCCCAACAAAAAACTAAAATGCCATCCAAACGCCAGAACATGCAAAGTGTATGTAAAAAGAACATCGCGCGTCACGTCAAGCAAACCCATCCCCAAGACCTTCCGCACTCCTAATACCCAGCCCAACACCAGCAAATAAGCCCTCCGCCTCACAAATCCCCCAATACGTCCTCCTCCAGCTCTCCCCAAGTACAACATCCTGTTCCAGATCCGCAAAACCCGCACAGTTCATCCCCAGCTCGACTGCCATCCAAGTTGCACGCTCCAACACCCCCTTTGCTGCCTCGATTTTATTGTCGCAATGCAGCGCAAGGGCAGTTAGTAACAGTGTTTGAACCGAAAATCCATTCACGGGAAGTGAAAAGGCGTCGATTTGGGCGAGTGCCTGATCTCTGAATGGGGTAGAAGTGATGGAGGGATCGTAGAGGGAACCAATGTAGGAGATTACTGTGACAAGGTGGGCGAGAGATAGAGGGTCGTTTTGTAGACGGGTGAGGAGGTAGAAGCGGGGAAGAACGAATGGGTGGGCTTTGTAGAAGTATCTGGGTATTTTTAGTCAAATTTAAGATTTTCATGGGTATATAGGACATACGTATAGAATAAATCGATTAATCTCCTCGTACTTGTAGACTGTGCATCCTCCAACGCGCTCACAAATGTCCCATCAAGACTTCCAGAAATTGAACTTGCCGCACTCGAATTTTGGGTTTGAGTCCTCCATGGCTCATTCACAAGACTGTAATTTCCAAATACCAAGTTTTCATGAGGCTGTGCTTGTCGAAAGTCAGGAGACGGAGATACTTGGTCAGAAATTGATGTTGCTTTCTTGGGTGCATTTCGATCACGCATTCCTCTCCGGGATTTGGCATAGAAGCATGGTTTATCGTCCGTTTGACAGCGTGAGCAGGCGGGTGTCTCGGCACCACACTTCACATGACGACTTCGACACTAAATCGGATGATTAGTTGCGTGCTTAGAAGCGTGCGGTGGAGTGAGAAGTTCTGCTTACTGGTATACAGGCAAGTGACACTCGAATCCCTCCTCTAGGTGCCGTGGTATTTGTCGTGGGTTTTGAGGGTGGAGGAGAAGTTACACGAGTAGGAGAGGGTGTATTCATGGTGGGGAAATCGTCGTCGAAAGATGGAGGCGGAGAGTCAAAGTCAAAGAACATGGAAATGGAATCGTCCGATTCGCCTATCTCAAAAGTATCGGAGTATGGGATTTCGAAAGTGGTCATGATGGGGCGGGAGTGAACAAGCGCAAACGTGGGTGGTATTTAACAGCGACTCCCAAATGTATATTGATTAATACACAAGGTCTGTGGGGTAAGGATTCGAGGATGAGATGCTTGGTTTTTGTTGTTAGGAAGGAGGAGGATTGGGCATGTATTAATAATGAAACACTTGAAGCGAAAGAGAACCAGAAAACTCCGTAGATCATTTGAAGCGGGAGCAATATGTACTTAACGATCTACGTTCCCGCCAACACCCGTTTAGCTCAAGTGCTCATTGATTCATGCATCCCATGGCGATGATGGGATACCAATATCACCCCAGAACGGCTTTGGCTGCTTGCCAAGGACCGTCAGCTCTATTGTAAGCAGGGGAAGCACCTTGTCAGCAAAGGAAAAAAAGCCAGTCAAGGCACTCCAAACAATTCTTTTTGAATACGTATCCCAAATTCAATATCAAGTCATCTTTCTATTCGATCCTTGGCCCCTGTGTCCACTCCACTGAAAATAGAGTTATTCCGACCCTCTCCCCACGAGCATGCAGAGGGCCGCAGATTCGGTAGAAAGTTCAGCCCTGTGTACAACTTGCTCTCCATTATTAAGATTTATTCACACTTGCCACGACAATTACAAACTCGATAAATTGCCATCATGAGGCTGGTGGAGGCGGTGTAATGTAACGTTTGAAAGGTATCGTGGAGGAGAGAATAATACGGGCGTATTGGCGTTCGATATCCTACTGGAATATTACTCATTCCACAGTATATCGGGATTTGAGTGAGCAATGTAAAAAATGTAAGACTCAAATTTGTTATCTGTAAAACAAATTGAGACGAAACATACGACGCCGTGGAAGGCGTTTATTTGAGGTTTCGTACTGTAAGATCCAGTTTACCCAAGGTATACATTGCTAATTACCTTCGCCTTTTCCCAGACATATTCCAAGCAGGCGAGCGATTAGATTCAGCGGTATAAACTTTGAGAAGTACATTTTACGACAAGCGACGCCCTACAGCCTTCTTCTCCACAACAAAAGTAGGATGACAGCGTAAATTACCGGAGTTGGATTTGAAATTCAGATCTGGCCCCCAAATCCAGAAAGAGAGAAATGAGCTTGATTACCCTTTAAGTAGACACCCATGGTCAAAGATGTCGGTTTCTCTAAGACGGTTGGGTAGGTAACAAATATCGTAGATATGTTTAATAAATTCTGTGACTTAGAAACTATACACGCATAAATCCCTTGCGAGCAGAACTGACACATAAATTAGAAAGGTACTCTTGTCTGCTCGGTTCTTCATGGATTCAATTCTTGGTACTGCGGGGAATAAGGGAAATGGAACCACATGGCAAACATATCAAGGGCAAGCATGCGCCAAGGCTTATCCTTACGAGATTCTCTCTTCATAACAACAATGCGTGCATAGCGGTTCGTAAAACGGTTTGCCAATTTGGTGTCAGGCGAGCTTCTTCAGGTGCAAAGTCTCCCGGAAAATCTTGCCGACGGAAAGATGTACCTGCATGTAGGATTCGCCTGTGGCCCGAGTGAAACTAGAGGGATTCAAAAATACAAGCATCGCAATGAGTCGTTTGCTCCTTCCCGTATCAGCAAGGGACCCAAATCGAAATCCATTTCCTCACGTGGATTTTTTCGTTGTGGGAAATGTACAAAAACGGCCGATATGACGCCGATGTCGACTTATTTTCCTATTTGGGAAAATGCACTTTACCAATCTGCGTGGGACAAGATGCTTAATAGGGCCCTGCCAAGTCTGTAACACGGTGACATTTTGGGACGACGAGAGCGGGGACTGTCGGTCGCTGTACCTCCTCTCTTGATTGGCCCCTCGTGAGGGAGCCAAGGTGAACCCCAAGATAGTCTAATTCTTAATTGAACATCAGAGAGTCCCAGGAGTCTCTGTCAGGCGTAAATCATCACAATCAGGCTACAGTATATCTCCTGCCGATGAAAGCTCGTATTTGAAAGAGGCGATCAAAACGAGTTAAAGGCGTCGCTTAGAACCCTGGCGAAGCCGGTTCTCTACATAGTAAACCAATGAAGAGGTCAATTCGAAGGCTTCACCATTAGGGAGGATTCCGCCCCATTCTCGTTCCTTCGTCCAAGCTTCAAAGTCACAGAATAATCAATATGTGCTCATTCGACAGGCGAAAATTGGATGTCGTCGATCGGCCATTCCGGTATGATTCTCGGATTAATTGGTTCAACGAGCGCGCGTCTGGTGGTGCATGTAAGCAGCCGTTTCTATATGCAGGGCAAAGGATTTTTGTCATCGATAAGACCATTAGTAATGAGGATTCTGCTGCATGCTAGTCGGTACATGTAGAGGCAATAGAGAGGCACAACGCGAGGCGGTCTGGAGAAAAAGGCTGCAGGTGGTAAAGTGAATAAAAAAACATGAGGTTGAACTTTTCGATGCCGGAAATGTGGCGCAATAGTCGTAGTAACTTCTAGCCCAGGTATGTGACATCTTCAACGCCTTTATAACACAGTAATCATCGTGCATTTCTGCTGTACCGCAGGTGGGTAAGAAAACGACCGTAAATAACTCGCTCGCATCTATTCCTTCAGTCTCTCTTCTGATTGCTACTGCTCTTCGCAAGCAAGCAGGCGCTCTCCTAGCATCTTCGGCTCTGACCTTCCTCCTCGACGTCGTAGTCACCCGACAAGTCTTGGTACCGCATAGGGCGGTGGTTGGGATATAGTAGCTGATGTACAAGTTTGTGTTCTGTCGTCAGCATCGTAAGAGTATGGTTACAGTTGCTTGTATCATGCGCTAGAAATGTATGGTCTCGGTTCTAGAACTCCGTATTACCACAACCAAAGAAGCGTTCTTGGTGAACATTGCTGACACCCTAACACGTGGGAAAATGCACATCCTAGCACTTAGGTAAGATTTGTCTTGTTAGATAAGACCACCATCAGCTGTAAGGCTGCGGAGATATGACCACGTTGGAACGGCGATTGGGCGGGTCGTAGCTTTGGCGTTGGCGACAGAAAACCGAGGATTGAGGATGCAGTCAGCATCAAAATTTCCTAATACAGAAACGTCGAGGTTATCTTGTTGACTTCAATGGTGATAGAATACCTTGGTGTTGTCAACACGATGCCGAACTGGTCCGAAAGTATTGTCTTGTCTCATCTAGAAAAATATTAAAAATAAAAAAGAGAAAAATAGCAAAGAAATCGCCAAAAAATCCACACCCTCAAAGAAGGCGGTCTAGGACAAATAACCAGACGAACTGAGTTTTTTGCGGTTTGACTAGTCAATCTACAAGTAAAGCTCTCACTAACGTTTCCATTGAGTTACGCAGGCATGTACCGGACGACTTGGTGTGAGATGTGTTACTTGAGGTTGTGAATGTGAGAGAGGTGAATGTAGTGAATGTTATTTTAGGTAATGGAAGAAATAAAATGATAAGGGGTGTTATATCTAGGCCTTTTTGATGTAGGGTACCTTGGCGGTCCTTTTGGCCTTAGCCTTAAACGTATCAGCGCTACTCTGCTGTACTAGTACAGCTGACGATGAATATATTTCACTGATCAAATGATAGAATTCGAAAGAAAGTTGCAAATACGGAACGCCTTGTTCTTACTCATTTGTATTTGTGTAAACGATGAGTTGTCCCATGACCGTTTTGTAAAGTTTTACCTTTCGACTTCTATGCTCTCGTCTAGTTCCGAAAACAAGACAAGATGTCTGTATGAGACTGGTAAATTGAAACTTTAGTAAGAATAGCTTAGTATTCAACAACGATTAAGTGAAATCAATTCTACATCCTGAGCATAACATTGGCGTCTGAGCGCCAGTAACCTTCGCTTAAATACCCCTGAATACAAGACTATTAACCTACGAGGTCGAGTTGAGTGTCTTTATAGCAATTTTAAGTAGTATTTACTCCAGATTATGATAAGATAAATAGAGATTCATGACTGGTTTATACCGTATGCAAAATTGCGCAAGGAATTACCTGGTATAGTTAACTCACAAATTCCAAAATATTCTATGGATACTGAACGGACATGGGCGGATCAAACTTAACATTTAATTACAAACAAGTCTCTTATGAGTATACGGATTCTTATATATGTTAGAGGAGCTATAGTAACTGTCGCCTGTAAGAGACGTAGGTAGTCGTTACTTCATATACCTCTCTTTTAGAATGAAATTATTCTAAAAGTGCCGTATAACTGAAATAGCTATATAAAGCTATATAAAAAGTTTAGAATAATTGTTAACGTTTCCCTTTGTCTGTCTAGGTATAGTAATATCTTTATTTTATTTATATTAGAAGGTTAATATAATTACCTTTTATTAAGAATAAATAGAGAAATACTTATAAGAGTTACCTTCTATAATATAATTGTAAGGATAGTAAGAGTAGAGGTTCTTTAAGTACTTACGTAATTGTTTGTTATCAAACGTTTAGTGAATCTGTGCCTGATCTGCCTATGTCTCTTCCGTACATAGAGTATACTTCTAACACCAAGAACTGTTCTAATCTACACCGCATCCGCTATCCAAGCTCACCTTCGCATTTCTGTGGCGCCTTAGTGATATTTGTTCCTGAAACTACAATGTCTAAATGTGAAAGAAGAAAGCTGCCAACAAACAATAATATTGATGATACAAAGCAAACCTTATAAAGGAACGTCTTTTCTTTGTCTTAGCAGAAAGAAAATTCAGATAAACGAGAATCGCCCTTTTGTATAAATTTTTGGAAAGTACACTTACTTTCTAAAGTGCCATTTACTGATTCTCGTACGTAGATCCCAAGGTGTGTACGTCTGAAATTTTCACACCTAAACAGAATAAGAAGCTCAAGATGGATAAAGTAGTCCAGCTCTTAAGCCATGTAAGAAAGGCATTCACTAATCAAGAAGGCTCCAAAAGCCCCAGGTTGACTATTAGCACAGAGTCCCAAGGATTCAAAATTGCAAAAGACGGCACAAAAATAGTTAACTTTCTACCTCTGAACATTCACGACGTCCTGCCACCAGATCACCCCCGGATAGGTGAGTACCACGAAGAGGCATTCTTCAATATCAAAGGTTACTCCGCACTAGAAGTAAGTTCATTCCTCAAAGTCCAAGTAGAAAACTTCCCTCTCTCCGATGCCCTCCTCAGCACTCTCAGAACCCCAATTTCTGCCACAAAGTCCGACAAAGACCTCCTAGATCTCCTTCAAAGATGGAAAGAAATCTTCGACGAGTGGTTCTTCGCGAGAATTATGGTAGGTCGATACAGCCTCAAATTCCGACACATGGATCCCTCGAATGCGGGCCAGTATGACAGTACCACCAGTACCATTATCCTGAATCCCTCTGCTGACCTCATGTTGACAGATCCACACTCCACAAATTCCAAAGAGGAATTCCTCATTCAGACACTTCTACATGAGCAGGTACACGCTTTCATCGCGTTGTCTTGCTGTGGAAAAGAGTGTTGTAAGCAGATTTATGACAACCCTTCGCTTGGGGGACCAGGTGAAGATGGTCACGGACCTGTTTGGGCGGATTCTATGATCATTTTGACGGATACTTTGAGGAAGCAGGTAAGTTGGCATGTCAATTCGATATTCGGGGAGAACGTTGCGCAGAGCATGGCTGTTGGGGCGTGGCAACCGACAGTTGAGCAGCTTAAGTATTGGGGTGTTGGGGTCACTCGGGAGGAGGTGATGTATTGGAGTGATATTGGGAAATGGGATAAACGGCGATTGTCGATCTTGCAGCACGAAAGAAAGACCGAGGGAATCCAGCCTCCAGGTTTCAAGGCGCAGACGCGCTGCTTCGAGGTCATTTAGGATTATTTTCTTCTGAGAACTTGGCAGACATCTGTGAATGCATTTCTGAAATCCAGGGTTCCTAGACTGAACTCCAAGATACGTGGTCGTTACTCTGTACACACCTCTCTTAGAATAAAATTATCTTAAAAGGGTCGTACAACTAAATTGATTATATAAAAACCTTAGAATAATCTTTATTCGTCACTTTTTATTAGCCTAAGTATACTACTATAATTATCTTACTTGTACTAGAAGCTTAGTATAATTACATTTAATCTAGTGTGTACTGAGTAACTACCAGGTATCTTACACATCTAAATACGCTCTTGATTCGAACCACTCGGGGGATAACTTCCATCTCCTTCTTCTTTGATACTACACATAAATACAATAAATATATCCCTATAAAATCAGACTATTCAACAGCAGTGGAGACACCCTTGTAACTTAAGGCTTCTGCGGGTTCTTAAAACCCTCACGCATACTTTACGCAGCATAACTAAAAGGTAATCATGACCAGCAATGTCATTCCTATGTAATGCTAGAAAACCTTGAGTCTAAACGCTCATTAAACAAGAATAACTCGACCAAAACGCTCAAGACACTAAGCATTCACAGTACAGAAAAAAACCACCAATACGGAGTAGGTCAGGTATCAAAAATGAAAATGATGGAAATTTTGACGCTTGGATTCTTGACTGCCACTGTACATTTATATCATCTATGCCTCCGGCTTATCGTCGGGCCGTTTGGCTTCAATCGACCTCGGCTCCCCGTCTTAAGCTTCGCTCTCCTCTCACTCATGTTCACTAAACCAAAGACAAAACAACTTCCCAACAATACCGTACCATCTAATGTTTTAGTTCCCTGTTCCACGATAGCCCTAGCCCTAGCATGGTCTCCGACGACTTCGCTCTTGCGCAACAGCGCCTCGCTGCGCGACGAGAAGCCCGAGAACGCGATGCCCAAGCGCGCATGACCGCTCAACAAGATGCTTCACGAGCAGCTCAACAACTCCGCCAACTTCCTTATCCACTCGGACGACTAGGCCAAGCGGGACTTACAACCTGGGATAGTATAAAAGGTCGAGAGGGGACGCGACCGGCGTTCAGAGTCGGCCAGGTTGATGCAGAGCTGCTGGACGAGGAGTTACTAGATCTGCTAAAAGGGCAGGTCGGGGACGCTTTGAAATATTACGGTTCGCATCTACAGGATGACTGGTCTGCTGAGATATTACTGGCCTTGAGGGCGGTGCTATTCAAACTCACGATTTGGGATCATGATGCGACGTACGGTGCAGCTTTACAGAATCTGAAGTTTACGGATGCGAGGAATAAAGGGCCAGTATTGGTCTCACCGTCACGATGGCAGAAGTCTTTATATGGATTATTTACAGTGGGAGGGAGGTATGCTTGGACTAAGTGGGAGAACTGGCTGGTGGATAACGACAACGGATACGATGATCCCAGTCCTTTGATGCGGAAGCTGTCGCGGTTATCAGACAGCATATCGACCATCCACTCGACGGCCGCTTTTGTTTCTTTTCTAGTCTTTCTGGTGAACGGTAGATATCGCACGATCTTGGACCGGATTCTGAGATTACGATTAGCTCCTCCCACGAGTCAGGTCAGCCGGGAAGTCTCTTTTGAGTACCTAAATCGACAACTAGTTTGGCATGCCTTTACGGAATTCTTGCTGTTTGTTTTACCACTAGTCGGTATTAGCAGGTGGCGAAAATGGCTTGCAAGGATTTGGCGGAAAACCAAATCAGTCATGAACAGCGGTGGGGAGGATGAGGATACTGTCAAAACCGGAGAATTCTCATTCTTGCCTGAAAGGACTTGCGCGATATGTTATCAAGATCAGAATGCACCGACGTCTACCGAAGCAGAAGCTCTAGCTGCATCTTCTGGGGTCGTTGGATCCGCGCAGACAGATATCACGAATCCATATGAGACTATCCCATGTGGTTGTATATACTGCTTTGTATGTCTTGCGAGCAGACTTGAGGCTGAAGAGGGAGAAGGATGGACATGTTTGAGATGTGGCGAAGAAGTCAAAGAATGCAAACCTTGGAACGGAGATGTTATTGAAGAGAACAGCAAACCATCAACATCCACCAAGACCGTGGGTTTCAAAGAAGAGCCCAAGAAAATGTCTACAATAGAGCCACGAGCCGAAGAGGAGTCTTCAGATGTGCCCAACTCTCCAAGAGGTGATGTCTCTTCTCCAAGTAATGCCTCGGAGCTGGGAGATGAAGAGGCGTTTGATGAAGAAGCTGAAGGAGAGATTGAATATGATGATTGAGATGATGAACTTATTAATATTTTGGGCCTTGGTCTTTGTAACATCAGTTTGGGAGGTGGCTTAGCATTGGGGACGGCGTTGGGAGGGGAAATACACAGTCGGTATCTATTCCGGGATTCATTTTGGTGTATTTCTAGCTTGAGAAAGAATTGCTAATATCATGGTATGGTCACTCAATTTATTATACAGCTTATTGACCTATTTTCACCTTTAAACTTTCCATTTCATAATTTTATTCTCTCTATTCTGATCGTTATTATTATGATCATGCTCCATAATATTTTGTCACCTTTCATGACATCATGATATGGAATGCGCTAAGCAGCCAGACCCTCACGCAACACTTCACTTTGCTTTTCCCAAAACAACCACTCATACTCTTCACTATTTCCTTCAGTCACTTAGCTGTCTCACCACACATCGTTGCTACCCCTTAAACTCGCTTACACTTCTTGCCATGTGGCAGCAACTAGAAATCACTGGCCCTCACATCACATACCTAACCTTCGCCCTCTTCCTAATTGCCTACGCCCTCCTCAGCATCCCCATCCGCAACACTCTGCACCTCTCTGAACCCCCTCTCGCCGTCCTCTATGGCATTCTACTAGGTCCCTACTCGCTCTCCTGGATCACACCCCACAAATGGGGCTTCACAGACGAAACCATCCAAGAGGTTACCCGCGTAATCGTGGGTATCCAATGTTTCGCCGTCGGCATTGAACTCCCAAAGTTCTACTTTAGACGCCATTGGAAATCTGTGGTTTGGTTCCTGGGCCCGGTTATGGGGTTTAGTTGGGGTATCACGAGTGTGTTTGCGTACTTGGTGTTGGGGATGGGAGGCTTAGGAATAGGATGGCGAACCGCCGCGGTGGTTGGTGCTTGTTTGTCCCCCACGGATCCGGTGTTAGCTGCTAGCGTGCTTTCGAATTCTCGCTTCAGTGGGCGGGTTCCTCGACGGTTGAGACATCTTCTTGGGGCGGAGAGTGCGTGTAATGATGGTATTTCGTTTCCTTTTTTGTATATTGGGATTGTGGCGTTTAAATACTCGACGACTGTGGAAGCGTTCAAGGAATGGGTGTTGGTTACTGTTTTGTGGCAGTGTGTACTAGGGATTTGTTTGGGATTGGTCATTGGAACGGTGGCTAATAGGGTGTTGAGGTTCTCGGAGGCGAGGGAGTGGATTAGTCAGAGTTCTTTTGTGGTTTTTTACTTGTTGCTTGCTGTTTTCTCGCTGGGTGTTGGGTCGATGTTGGGTTCTGATGATTTTCTCGTTGCCTTTGGGGCGGGTGTTGGTTTCGCTCATGATGGCTGGTTTTCCAAAAAGACGAGGAGCTTACCGTTCCCTACTATCATCGATATGATTCTCAACTCTGGATTATTCATCTTCTTCGGCTCCATCATCCCTTTCAAAGAGTTCGTCGACGTTGGAGTAGGGAAACTCCTCGGCTTCTTCCTCCTCGTCATTCTATTCCGACGAATCCCCATCGTCCTTGCACTAAAAAGGTTCATTCCGGACATCAGAACCTACAGAGAAGCACTGTTTTGCGGACACTTCGGGCCCATGGGTGTCGGTGCTCTATTCCTGGCGATAGAAGCGCGGGCTCAATTAGAGACCGGGACCTCGATACCCAAGCCTAGCCCAGATATTAAACCCGGACCCGATTTGGATGAAAAGCAAAAAGCGACTTTATATATTTGGCCAATTATCTGTTTTGTTGTGCTGGGAAGTACAATGGTTCATGGGGTGAGTACTGCTGGTATTAGTGTTGCGGGCCATTTCTCGAGAGATGTGGGAGAGAGGAGTCGATTGCTGGGAGGTGAGACGGAGGGGCTTGGGGGAATGGTGCATGAGGGGGGTGGTGGAGAGAGTGAGCCGGAGGTTAGTGGGGAAGAGGAGGATGAGAGTGAGTATGAAAGATGATACGAAAGAGGATGAACGGTTGCAGGAGTAGAGAATACTATGGCAAGTCGTATCCTTTATTTGGTGGTGGGAAAATCCATTAAAATCAACACTTGGATATCTTTTGTTTACAGTAGCTGTTAGATGTACAAAATCTTGTCAAAACTTAAGAATCCCTAAAAACAGGCACGGCACCCGATGTAAGAACCGCTGTAAGTCCGTGGCATTTACGTCCCACATACCCAAGCGAATATGATTGCAATTGTAGATGGGAGGGTTGCATCATCGAATCCAGCAATGACGTACAAGCAAACAAAAATGCTAAAGTCGCTTTCGCATACATAGCCTGAGATGGATTCTAGGGAAGTTTCCCTGAATTCAAAAAGATGGGCGGCCGAACGCATCGCTACTTCCGCCCCCGCTACAGTAAGACTCGCTTAATGTGCGGAGGCGGAACTGTTAACTGGCACCGATACTTGAATTATGTCACTGTAGCTTGTATCGAATTGGCTCTGGAAAGGTTCTGAACTACCTGGGTAATTTGTGTATTTGGAGTTAACCAGGTTGTTAATAAACAGAGAATCAAAATAATATCAAATCGGTCATTCAAATTGAGTAAAGTATTCTTTGAAGTCTTTCGCGTTGACGTTGAACTAAATTGGTGTCAATGGATGAGATGTACTCGTAGGCCTTTTCGTATCCTTCAAACTCTCTCATCTTCCGATGCGAGTGCGAGTCCGAGTCCAGTCACTCTTGGAGGTCATACAGATATTGGCACTATAACAATGATATTTACCACAGCTGGTGGCCTTCAGGTATTGCCTGCTGGGGCTGAGAACGTCAGCGAGAACTGGAGATTTATTCGCCCCCAGGTGCGTCCTTTCAATTGCTCGTTTCTACCTCTTCTTTTAAGCAGACCAATAAATTCTTCCTTTCCCCAACACTGTCAAGGCTCTTCTTAATTATGACTGCAAATAGTGATGCTAACTTAGAGATCTCTTAAATAGCCTAGATGTGCGGTCATCAATATCGGAGACACTCTTGTAGAATGGACGGGTAGACTTCTGCGTAGAGTACCCGGAAAACAACTTGAAAGTTCTCGTCTAAGTTTAGCTTGTTTAGTTCGTCTAAACCCAAAAGGTTCGATGGGGAGGCTCAAGAGAAACGGTATAATACCAGCTCTCGTTCGTTTGGGATCATTTACATCATACATCTATTCATGAGTATGGGTGGGCAATCTAACGTTTTGCCGCGGACAACATATAAGATACTACTAGTTAATAATAGTACGTGAAATTATTCTACCACTTTCTGATTAAGTGGTTATATAAGAATTCGTTATTTAGTTCCTTTGGAATAAAGAAGTTTATTGTTTAGGCTTGCGCTATATACTTTGTAGGGGAAGGAATTAGGTTTTAGTAGTTTCTTATTAAGTAATTATATAAGAATTTATTATTTAGTTTATTTTAAATAATAAAGTTAATTATTTAAGCTTACGCTAAATATAGTTTAGAGGAATAAATCGGATTCTAGTACTTTTTAATTAAATACTTTATATAATAATTTATTTCTTAGTTTAATTTAAATAAAGAAGCTTATTATTTAAGCTTACGCTAAATACTATACAGGGGAACACTCTTGTAGAATGGACGGGTGGACTTCTGCGTAGCTCACTCCATCGTGTGGCCCTAGTACCCGGAAAACAACTTCAAAGTTCTCGTCTAAGTTTAGCTTATTTAGTTCGTCCAAATCCAAAAGTTTCGATGGGGAGGCTCAAGAGAAACGGTATAATACCAGCTCTCGCGGAGGGTGAAGAAGAAGAGACACGTTCTGTAGACGAATGGGCAGCTTGGAGGCTGAAAGAAATAATGAGTGGTAAACTCAAACAGCAGGCTAGAGGGGTAATAGCTGTATAGTTGAGTACTTGCAGCAGGAATCACGGTATACTTAAGAACTGCCGAACTCAAGGTTTGAAAAATGTATATTGTGTAAAGCTCTTTTTGGGGGAATTCCCGACATGAATTAACAGGCCATTTGCTCAATACAATAACAAATTAATAAAATATATAACGTCCACTGGTATCTCAAAAACTCTTTCCATAAAAACATTGCTGCCAACTTAAATCACCAAGCTTCCTTGCCATCCTACGCTTACAAGAATTTACTTTGGCGAGTTTGAATCAGATTTGCAATAGCGAGAGCAGTTTGAGTGTGACCTGCTGGCTTTGGGTGAAAGACGGAACGAACTTGAATTTGATCGGGTGGAAGTGTCCCATTGATGCTTGAAGGCGACTCCTCAAGTTTGCTTACGAAGGAAAAAATCCAGACATCATCATTGTCGGGGTCTCCAAGTGCTGCTGGCACGGGAATCTGCTGTGTCGGCTCGCAGAAGCGGTGCCCTTCAAATGCGGGGTCAATGTCGAAGAATTCAACTTTGTTGGAGTTTAAAGACGCCACCATTTCTTTGGTTTTTGAGTTGACTTGGTCGACTAGACTATTCATTGTGTCTCTAGTGGACTTGTGTAGCTGTGAAGATAGTCTAGTTAGAATGATATATTTGCGATTTCTCACAGGAGAACGTAACAATGAAAAACAGTATAGCTTGAAGCTTTGGAAATAGTGACTTACAATATTGGTGACAACAGTAACTCCCGGCTGTGGTCCTTGAAGCGGGAAACGTCTCCAGCCACAAACGCTGTCATCGTCATTCTTTGCGAAGAACTTCATGTAACCCGTGATGATCAAGAAGGATTCTTTGAGATCATTCAAGTTTTCATCCACGATCTTAGTCACTTCTTGCTTGAATTTATCCCAGACTTCAGTACCATTAACGATCACTTGGGAGGCTTTCAATGCCATCGCGCATTGCGCATCCTTCATGGGATCATCTCCACGACCGTTATATATGCAGGCATTGATCGCGTCGCTAAACCCAAAGTCGTTACCGCCGATGGAAAGTGTAACTACATCGGCATTCTTGAAGTGACTGTCGGATGTGCTCGTTTGATTGACTAAATCTGGTAATTCGTCCCCACCGCAAGCAACAAAGTCAAAGCTGACAGCCTTATCGAGACTGATACTGGGAATTAACTCCGCAACCTGATTTGGATAACTGCCGCTGAAGCGACCGCATTGTCGATCATCCGCATTGTCGCTAAAGAACTTTCCAGCGCCAACTCCTGATGCATAGCTATCCCCCAACGCAACATAAGTGGCTGGCCATGGGTTTTGAGCTGGCATTCCTTGGCGTTGATGTATGGCAGCACCTGAGGCCGAACTCAACAAGAGAGAAAATACTGTCGCTTTGATTGCCGTCATGTTGGATAAAGATTGTATGTGATTATGAGAAATTTGAAAAGATCAGTGAGTGACAGTCGATATTAAAAGAACGAAACGAGAGCAAAGAGAGCTGCTGCTTGGAAGTCTTGTGAGAGAGGGGAAAGGCTGATATATTAAAGGTGCTGGTGCTATAAATATCGTAAAGCGATCTGAACTCAAAACGCCTCCAAAATAGGAATGTCTCCGTCCCAGGATCAACAAATATTATTGGTGAGATTACGAGTGGATTTTAACCATAGCCCTGCTATTTAATTGCCCAGATAGGCTATCAACTGCAAAGAAGATTGACGTCACAGATTGATTTAAATCAGTCATGCGAATCATGTGCATTCTTCCAGTGCCACCAGTGTTGACGTTGGATACCGGTATACGAATGTCGTGGCAATATAAGTAAGTTACTTGATATTTGGTGTTCCTTATTTAAGGTTTGTCTCGAAGTTTGATTATCGGTTATGAGGCTGTTTTCTATACTTGGCGCGAATTGTACCCGAGCACGGCTCGCTAGGTAGCATTGAATATTGATCTTTTGGCGGTAGAAGATCGGGAGTCGTTTGAGCTCCTACCTCTTGCAGTACTCTTGGCCGGAAATGATCTTCATAGGGTTGCTTTCCCAAATTCCCATGAATTAGTTTTTCATTGAGGGTTCTTACCTTCTATTGATCAATTTGCTTTGACTGTTGAAAGTCAGCTGCTTTGCCGCCACTGTTTACTTTATTAGGTCCTTGCCCGATATTCTCGCTTGTTAAAAAAGCCAGGTTCACCCTTCGAGAGCGCCGGCATCTCGGTATTACTTTATGCTAGATTAGTAATACTCATACTCCTAATTAAGTGTCTCTAAGTAGGCTGAGTCTATATGACAGATATTTTTCATCAGATTCCTTTGAGCCAATTATCTACTTCCACCATGTTGTTGACTCGTGACGTTATGCGGCTCAATTAAGATTTGCGTGGAAAGATTTATCACATTCTACCCTGACAGTGAGAGTGACGCCAAATTGCATAACGCTGATAAGATACTGTACCCCGCCGTTGCATGCACGTCTTTAAAAAGGTAAATGTAAAGTT
Organism: Hymenoscyphus fraxineus; assembly: GCA_900184765.1. Classification (NCBI taxonomy): domain Eukaryota; kingdom Fungi; phylum Ascomycota; class Leotiomycetes; order Helotiales; family Helotiaceae; genus Hymenoscyphus; species Hymenoscyphus fraxineus. Next base: position 1,344,620 of record LT855424.1, on the reverse strand, counting down.
TAGATCAACGCCACTACACAAGGATGCGTTTACAGGGTCCAATCCCAATTCCTCAATGTATTACTCTACTTGTTACCACATCAACTAAAATGCACAGCCACTATACTCGTATTTCGTATAAGTAAGCTGTGAATGGTTAGACCTTATTGCGTGCTATTCGAAGAATTTTGAGTGGTGCGTTTGTGAATAGCAATATTTGCTTCTTAAATTTTATGTGGACTTTAGATATATTAATTCTATAAAGGATGTGGAAGAAGAATGTGTGATTGAATGATTGGATTTGGGCCAGTTGTACCAAAGTTTCCAAAGGACATCTGCCAAGTGCTTATTTCTACTACATATACACCTTCCAAGTCTGAGTTTCACACTCCCACTTCGGAAATAAGCAGTTTATCACAGGGTAGTGTTAAGGAGATTCATGGCTGCTAGAATAGTGTTACTCTCCCTAACCTAGCAGTAGAATTGGATTACACACGTAGTCATCGCATGAGCCTTAACAAAACTCAATAAAGCTACTTAGTGGTTTTTTTTTCAGTGCATATGAACAAAACACCGTCATGCTATTATAAGTATGACTCATTGATGGAAAAGACACAATCTATTTCGCTTACTCGATAAGATAATCTAAAGGCACTTTCTTGTTACTTTCATCGTGCTTCGTTTGTCGGAGGAAAACATATAGCGAGCTTCACTTGAGATATTGCCCTTCAACACATGGGGATCAAGCCTTGCCCTCTGCTTAAACCATTTGGTATATCCCAAAATCTAAGTGTAACACAAAATCTCGCCTTGGATATCTGCCAAGTGCAACAATCCATACCTTTTACTTGGCATCCCAGCTATTCCAGCAAATCGTGTAACCTCTGTTTATCAAGGACCTAGGAAGGTTAATCACAGCCACTAAATATGTAACAAGAGGACAACCTCAGCTGGGAAACTTGGCTAAGTGGGGGAATAAGTTCTCGACATGCAACAAAGTACTTCTCAGACTCGGCGTCCAATCTATTTCAGCAGATTGCGCAACGCGTTATCTTCATTTCGGTTAGTCAAAGTCTTGCGATTTGCAACAAAAGAGTATGAAACTTGGTTGAATGATTCAAAGGAGAGTTCAATGAATGTGAATCACAGATGTCCCCACACATGCGAAGAGCAACAATCAGGAGTTCAGATGGAATTATCGGATAATATGAGCTATTAACGAACAAGAATAGCATGGATTTGTTCCGGAGAATGCGTAGCGAATCAGCTAAGAGTTCAGAGAGAAGTTGGCGGAGAAGTTAGTAGTGGGAGTGTGAGACTCAGACTTGGAAGGGTATATGTATTAGAAATAAGCATTTGGCAGACGTCCTTTGGGACACTTTGGTACAACTGGCACAAAATCATTCATTCAAACAACTATCTCTCTGTTAGTACGATATGCTCTTTTTGCCTCCTCCAATTGAAAATTTCTTGATTAGACAAATACAATCTAAGCATTGAGTCGAGTAGGAAGAGAGTAAGGCACCACGTGCTTCACTACCCGAAAGTCAATCTCAACCGACAGAAAAAGATATTCGTCTGTGAGGACTACCGAATAATACACTTCCTCTAAGAGTTTACCACGGCCTATCGATGAGCGAACAAAAGCCTTTGTAAGCTTGTCATCTTATGTTGGAGATCGATATAGAAAATAAGTTCCTTAACACAGATCTCCCCACGAATGTGACGCGCAACAAAGTTGAAGTTAAGACGACAACATCAGACAAGCTATACTACTTTCCCAACAAGAACATGAACATTTGAACAGGAGAATTCCATGCCATTTTAAGCGGCACGTTGTTGAATGCTTGCATGTTTCTCTACCTGGTGGTTCTGCCTAGACAATTAAAAATGATTTTCATTTCACTCGGAAATAACCTTTGAACGAATCTTATGAACGTGATCTATTCCCACTGTCTTAAGCTATCACCTTAAATCTGATGAGGTGGTAGTTTAAGAGAAGATACACCGCAGTTCGCAGTTGTAAAGTGCCGAGGAAAAGTATTCGAACTTGAGATAAATAATCACTTTATCTACTTCTTTGTGTTTCTCGCGAACAAGAAACGAAAAAGGATACAACTTACTGTAGTAAGGATCTGGAAAAAAAGAATCTCGTTGATAATTCTTCAATATCTACTTTGAACTTTCACAACAAAAAAGAAGGACGAAACACAACAAGTCCAGGAAACCAAAAAGGAGAGGCCATATCCCAACCACCAGTTCCAATTGAAAAGCCCCGCCATGATTCGAAACCCTATTCAACACCTCCAACCAATAACAAGCCAACAAGTCAACAAGCTATGTAAATATGGATCATTGCATTGCATACCCGCCCGTTTTACCCCTCAGCTGAACAAGGATACTAAGCTTCCGTGACAGAGACCCCCGCAATTACGTGGGCCTTGACGTCAAACTGCGACAACACCTCATACGCTTTTGTAGAAAAAGGCAATGTTATTCTGAATTTAGCTGATTCGGAATTGTTACTCACCACGAAGATTTATATTCAATCTTTCTCTGGAATTCACGGAAGAGATCACAAATCCCAATACAAAAAGGTAGGTGAAGCTTTCTATTTATCCTTCCCATATTACTGGTACCCCTCCAAAACTCTTGCCCCTCCAACAACACAGCTACCCCGCTAACACATCACCACTCCACCTCAGCTCTACAACGCCAGGTTCGATACCGAAAAACCCAAATCTAATCGAACCACATAAAAACCACCGCAAAGCAAAACAAAACATGTCCGGAGAAGCAAAAGAATACTACTCAGGAGCCAGCATGGAATCCTCCAACCCCAACCCCAACACTAGCAAAAAAGATGACTACGACTCGGACGACGAGACGATGCAATCCGCAAGCCGCCACGCAGAGCAACACGCCGGCAGCAGTGGAAGCATAGACATGTTCACAAGCATCGTCAGTTCTCTCGTAGGAAACAAGCAAGAAATAGCTCAACAACCTATTGATGAACAACGTATGTCCATCCCTATCCTCCCCTCCTCTTCCCAATGAAATAAAACAAAACAAAATAGAATCCATCAACTAACCCCTCACAGACGCCGTAAAATCCCACCAACAATTCTTCTCCTCCTCATCATCCACCACCGAAGCATCCTCCGCATCCATGGGATCCGCCGCCGCAATGCAAGCTCTAAAGATGTTCGTCGGCGGCTCGGAGTCGGGCAGTGGAGGTGGCGAACAGAAACAATCGCAAAACGCATTTGTCGGCATGGCGATGGCGCAAGCTAGCAAGCTTTTTGACAACCAGGCCGCGGCGGGTAAAGTGGCGAGCGGGGAGAAGAAGGAAAGTGCCGTGCAGCAGGCGGGGGAGATGGCATTGAAGATGTACTTGCAGAGTGGTGGGAAGGGTGGTAGTGGGAGTGGTGGCTTGATGGGGATTGCTAGTAAGTTCTTGTAGAGGTGGAGAGGGGGGGGGATATTCTGCGGGCAGAATAGAGGAAAAGTTAGGTATGAAATTGTGATTATTGATGATGAAGCTTTCCAGTGTGCAATGTTTTCTTCTATGTTTATCTCTGTAGTATTGGTACTATTGGTACTATTGGTACTATTGATGAAAGAGAAGCCATATTCAAGGGGGTTTGAGTTTCTTTTGGCGGATATATTCAAATTGACCTTACCTAGAGATCAAGAAGAGGATTCTAGATCATAGGTCCAAAATAGTAGCGGTCAAGTAGAGACAGTTTTACGCGAGATTTCATAGGTACTCTAATACTTATGTGGTACTCAATTACTCGAAACATTTCTCTCCTAGCACAATATCTTTGTACTCTTCGAGACGGGAGCTTAGAATTTCAACGATAAAGCTTCGACGTTTAGACTTACAATCTTTACGTAGGCACAAGGGAAGATGTTATCTATATCCAGCATCTTCAATCAACACAACGGATAACCAAAATTCTATTTTTCTATGCCTTAATAACTCCTGCACATAGTTTCTAAGATTCATAAACTCTAGCCTTCCTCCGTCTTAATAACTCACCCAAGGGAATATCATCCTCATCCTCCGCCTCTTCATCCACGCCAAAATCTCGTAATCTTTCGCCTTCAGAATTCGTCCATTCACCTTTCACATCTCCATCAACTCTGGTCTCCAATTCATCATCATCCTCCTCTTCATCAGCAAACATATTGGACGTCGACCTGTATTCAACACCTTCAAAAGTATAAACACCCCCCCTCGCTTTGAAATCCTCCTCCTGCCTCCTTTTAAACGCCTCCTTCTCCTCTTCTCTAGTATCCAGCTCCAAAAATCCCCTTCCATCCACCCTTCTTCTAGAACTAGAAGACATCTTATCAGGATCCAAAGGCGGCCACATAGTCCCCTCATCCTCGAAACCATTATCTTCCCACATCCCCGCTTCAATCTTGGGCGTCGGTCCAAACGGCATAAACCAAAATATGGGGTTAGAGCTTCCCATACCTGCTACGAGATTCTTCCATATCCCGATATCATAAGGAAACTCCTGGCTCACGATCCTCACTTTAACGCCGCTATTTGTCGTAATCCAACCACCATTTCTTTTCGCGCGAGAAAGGAGAGCAGCATGACGATCTACTTCCCAGCCCTCTATTTGAGTCGTGTTTGTACATAGGCTGTGAGTTGCGTGAATGAATAAAAGAAGGAGAGCTATTAATATCATAGTATTGGTTGCTGTAAGAACTAGGAGATGAAAGAGGGCGAAAAAAGAGGGTCCTAGGTAGGAAGGTAGAGAGCGTTGGTCCCATAAGATGTGCAGGCGGACCCAGAGGTGACGTTCGAGTATGCATATTGAGAGGAGAGCGTAGAAGACGAAGCGGAGAAAGTGAGGAAACGTGGTGGAGGAGACGCAATTGGATGTCCAAGGGCAGTGGTGGTCCATTTTGGGGATGCAGCTGGGGGTAGAATGTTAGTGAGGTTTGGGGGCTTGAATTGGGAGGAAGCGTACCGAGAGCATTTCTTGCAATGGTGTGCTCGTGGAGGTTTGATAGCTTTGCATTTCTTGCACCAGCGCATGCCTTTTGGTATCTTCACCTCCTCCTGCTCCTCTTCCACCTCCTCAGAAGAACTTTCCTCACTCCCAACATTCTCCCTTAGCCCAATATCGGCGCGCTCGCTGTCCTGCTTCATGACCTGGTCGACAACCCGATTTACCCATCCCCTTGGTGCGGGATCAACTGTACAAGCTCGATCATACGTCCACCATATACACAACACAAACCCATTGAACCATAATGTCTCCTCCCACGATAAAGGACCGGGTTCGAGGTAATGAAATAGAACCCTATGACCAGAAAGTGTCAGAGAGTTAGGGAGAAGGTGAGTAAGCTGGCTTACTGGGAGGTATAGGAGAGGAAGAAGATGAGGGTACAGACTGCTGGGATGGCGAGGTCTTCTAGGGAGGAGGGGATTTTGAGGAGAGCCATGGTGGCCTCTGCCTATTTACACGTGGAAGTATGACGTATGCCAGATTCGTAGATTTAGTTATGGGCTAGCGGTGTTTGTTCAGAAGGCCTCGGAATTTAGATGCGGACTTTATTTGGTGTTGATGCTGGAGTGAGTTTCGGTGGTAGCCTTGTAGCCTTGTTTATCGTTGGTTATTTTTAGCCAGCCTTGTTGTCATGATAAATGACTTTAGCGAAAGCAGCACCCATATTTTCTGGAAGAGTTTGATTTCCTCTTTCGTTTTGACATGACTATATTTTCAAAGCTCTCTCTCAAAATTCTTAGAGATATCAACTTCACTTCTCCGGGGTCTAGAAATTTTCTTATATTATTCATACAAAGCGATCAAACACAACCACCCGCCTCAGTCCTTACTGCCGCTTTTGAAAAAGGAATGAAGCAATGCGGTCTCGCCGCGCTCCTTCATCGGAGCGGAGGAATCGAGCCCCGACTTTTCGCATTTCGGACCCATGGTGGACGTAGCCTATCCGGGATTAGTTCCTTACAGTATCAAGCTTTGCTTCTGTGGACCNTAGTGTGTGTTTGGCTCAGATGCACGTGCAACCGAGTTCACGGAGGCGTAACCTACTTTTTATAAAACTCAAGTGATTTTAGCAAGTCCGAACGAGTGTACACTTGAGTGTGCTCTCTAGTGGAATACTGTTTGGCTCAAATATAGAATCTTTGTAGTAGATTTTTATAAATAATAGTTTTTTACTCCTCTATAATATATAGAAAATCTTTATTTGGGAGGCATCATAGGGGGTATCATAGGGGTTATACAAGGGGGTATACAAGGGGGAGAGGGGCTATATAAAGGGTACTCAAGTAGTATTAATATTAAGTGTACTAAGCGAGTTCACAGAGTGTGCACGTTAGAACAGGGTTTTGACAGCATCGTCCATTTTGTATGGTGCATCCAAAAGGAAGACAGATCGCGCATTCGGACAAGTAGTTTCCTTTTCATTCAATGTGCGAGCCAAACAGTCCTGTCACTCGTTGCGAGTCAAGCACTTCATCGGGGTGGTGCACCCATATTTAGTATGGTACACCCCGGTGCGAGGCCCGAGCCAAACAGACCCTTATTCTCCTCTCCCGCTTCCCATTCAGATCGATAAGCCTAGATAAGGTTATTCGTCGAGACAGATTTCTAAGGATATACGTCCGTAACGGGCGGATAATCTTAAATCCAGTTTCCTTACATTCAGATCTGTCTGTGCCTACCAACGTACTCGTAGCCTATCTGGTCTTAGTGTGGACATTTATGCCCCCCTCTCCCGCTTCCCATAAGCGAAAGCGATGATTCACAAAGAAAAAATACCGTCGCCTCCTCGGCCCAAAGTCACACCGCGAGGCCCAACCACGAGGGGCATTCCTTTGGTTGTGGAAATGGGCGTTTTGAATCACATTTGGTGGCCGCGGAATCCGTGGATTCGTGAAGGCTGAGGATGAAAGGCCTTAGTGGGTCAGAGCCTATAGGCAGAGACGATGTGAGCGGTACAACTTTCCTCCTTTTAGTGCTTTGAAAGTTATGTGCCGTTTTTACATGACGACTTCAATTGCTACGTAGGCTGGGGTAAGGCTGTATATAGTATTGACGTTGCACACACGCACTACTTTCTCTCTCTCATTCCAGTTCTTCTTTAGTTACGGTATCCATTCGTCATCTCGCCTTGGTGTCACAGCTGTCAACACCAAGCTATCTGTTTGTTTATTCTACATTCTTACAACAACAATTTGTGTCCAGACACAAAATTACCCCTATAGTCTGGTTGTATTTCAAATCCGAATCAATTCTGGCCAACAGGAACGATGGCGTCAGAAACTACGAAACCAGTCGATTTCTCGACTTCCCCCTCCATCAATTCAAGCGTTCTCACTACCTCACCAGATCAACACAAAGGTGCTACTACTGATAACCCCCTCCCACCTCTCGAGAATCCGGATTCAGGCGACTTCAAACCCTCTCGAAATTTCATGCTCGCTTTTCTATCAATATGTATTATCACCCTAGCTGCAGCGCTCGACGCAACATCTCTAAGCATAGCGCTTCCAATGATAGCGGAAAAGTTACATGGTACAGCTATAGAAGCATTCTGGTCTGGAACGAGCTTCCTTTTGACTAGTGCTGTTTTTCAACCTGTTATTGCAGGGTTGTCTCATGTTTTTGGTCGGAAAGAGGTGAGTTACTTTCCCTGTACCGTGATTGAGATTTATGATGTTAATTCCATTTGGACAGATTATTCTTATTTCCGCATTGTTGTTTGCAGTCGGGTCAATTGTTGCGGCTGTGGCCAAGGATTTTACTTATATGTAAGTCAGTAATTCTTTGCATACACACAATCCACTAATATATTTGTAGGCTTGTGGGACGCTCAATCCAAGGCATTGGAGGTGGTGGGATTCTAGCCCTTGGAGAAATACTCGTCACAGATCTCGTACCTTTAAAAGTTCGAGGAGGTAAACGGCTTTCTCCCCTCTATCAGTTTAATACTAATACTACATAGCTTGGTTTGGATATCTCGGTGCTGTATGGGCGTTGGGTTCCGTCACGGGCCCATTAATGGGCGGTGCATTCGCTCAAAACGTCAGTTGGCGCTGGATCTTTTGGATCAACCTTCCTATTATAGGCATTGGAGCCACTGCAATCATTCTCTTCATGAAGCTTGATAAATTACCTGGCACCATTGCGACCAAGATCAAGCAATTTGATTGGATTGGAAGTTTTATCTTTATCGGAAGCACTGTTTCATTCTTGATTCCTGTTACATGGGGTAAGTTCATCCTTCCCAGATTATATATAAAATTCTTCTAATCGGTATCACAGGTGGTGTAATGTACCCCTGGGACTCATGGCGTGTCCTCTTTCCCCTCCTTTTCGGCGTCGCTACCATGGTAGTTTTCGCATTATGGGAACGCCACCTCTCAAAGCAAGCCTTCGACGCAGATGGTATCCCTCGAGAAGGCAATTTCATCGAACCCATCATCCGTCGAACAATCTTCAACAATAGATCCATGCTCATCACATACCTCGGCACCATCCTTCACGGCATAATCCTTTGGTCCCTCCTCTACTTCCTACCTCTCTACTACGAAGCAGTCAAAGGCTACACACCCATCATCTCCGGCGTTGCCATGCTCCCAGAATCCGGGTTCGTGGCACCTATGGCTGTCGTTGTTGGTGTCGCATGTGCGATCACAGGTCGTTATCGATGGGCTATATGGGTCGGGTGGTTACTTACTACTCTCGGCTCAGGCTTGTTACTTTTACTTGATCCTCAAAGTAGTATACCCCATTGGCTTTTCCTAAACATCGTCGTGAGTATCGGGACAGGAATGCTCTTCCCCGCCATGGGCCTCGGAGTCCAAGCAGCAGGTCGACCCCGAGACGCCGGCCACGCCGCAGCATTCTACTCCTTTGCTCGCGTCTTCGGACAATCCATCGGCGTGGCAATCTCAGGCGTGGCATTCCAGAACCAAATTAAATCAAAACTCCTTTCTTATCCTGACTTGGCTCCCTTTGCCTCACAATACTCCAAGGATGCCGCCGCTCTCGTGACAGTTATTAAGAGCATGCCCGTGGGACAGATGAGAACTGATCTGGTACAGGCGTACTCGGATGCGCTTGGGAGTATTTGGATTCTTATGACTGCTCTGGCGGCGGTGGGACTGATCAGTAGTGCGTTCACGAAGGGGTATACGTTGAATCAGGAGTTGGATACGAAACAGAGGTTTAATGGGGATGTGAAGATCGTTGATCAGGAGAGTGGGAATAGTGGGAAGAGTGTTGTTATTGAGGAGAAGTAGGTACGTAACGTTAGGGTGGTTGGTCAAGTGGAGGTTTTCGGTTGATGTAAATCTCTTGTTTTATGATAGGCGCTTTGGTGTTGGGCGTTGGAGTTTGGTGTATGCCAATGGCATTATGTTTAGATTAGAGGCTGGAAATTACATATAGATATAGACGTCAGTATATATACCTAGATAGGTAGATATTTTGTAATAGTAACTCACAACTCATGTTATACTTCTATAGGTATGTTCTTCATTTTTTGTGTTGTAGACTATTCAAAAGCGATTTAATATACTTGAGTAATTCTGAGAACAATTTCTACACTCTAGAATATCTTAGTAGTACTATTGACCTCTTTAGGTACGTTGTTATAATAACATGTCCTGAACTTGGCAGAATACTAGGTTATATAGGACCATGGTGTCCCATGATCTACGTGGCTTATAATAATATTATTCTAGTAGCCTTCATACAACGAAAATAGATTTATAAAAAGTTCAGAATAGTTAATAAATTCGACTTCTTATTTCCTACAGATACTAAGATAACTATCTTAATTATACCAAAGATTTGGTATAATAAATATTTATAGTTTGCATAGAGTATTATTAACCAGCTGCAGGTTTCCTACCAAACACGTGAGAAAAATGATTATAAATAAGAAATCTATTCGCGAAGCCAAGTTCTCCCAGGCGGCGATGATCTATGAAGAATATATTGAATACCTGTCTATATTACGATGCGCCGTTCGTTAGAATCGTTACCCACTGTATCACGTAAAGATACAACCAACCAGCGCAACCAACCAACTGCCATGGTTGTTGGTCAACCAACCACATAACACCCACTCTTTCTCAGTTCCAAAAATCTTTCTTCAGCATTCCAATTTCACATCAACATGATTTTTGAATCGAGTGCGCAGTTTGTCAAGTCGGTCTTCCATGTCAACGACAGCGACTCCAAAGCAACCCCGTTCTCCCCACCATTTTTATTCGTCGTTCTCGTAATTACATGGGCAACATGGAGATTTTGGAAATTCACCTTGAAGCCAGCGCTCAATCCAGGAGACCCAAAAGAATATCCATACTGGATTCCAGGTATAACATGACTTCATTGACTGTCGTTCCGATGTACTAACGGCTACTGTAGTACTTGGTAAATATATTATGTGCCATGAGAAGAAAACCGATCGAATTATGTAGTAACCAACAGCACAGGACAAGCCCCAAAATTCATGAAGGATAGTCAAGGCTTATTTAGCGAGGCCAGGTATGTCTTATTCAAAGTACGCATGTATCATGTCGTAATATCTTTACAGAGAATACTTTGGCAACACTCGCGAGCCGTTCGCCATCACAATCATGGGTCAATTAATATACGTGATCACTAATCCAGAGGACTTACAAACTTTGTACAAGAGCACTTCGACACTTACTTTTGATGGTTTCATCAAAGACTTCTTCAAGAAAGAAGGCGTTACTTCAGAAGCAGTAGAGATAATGTTTACCAAGCAAGCCAAACGCCAGAAGAAGGTCGTCGCACACGCGGGAGAGGACTTCTTTAAACAACAACTTCAGCCCGGTGGACATCTCCAGCCACTCTTTGCTACGATCCAAGCAAAAATCAGTGATTGTATCCAATTGGACAGTCTATCGCCTAAAACAGTAGTCTCAACTACCGAAAGCTCAAAAACCATCTCACTTTTAGAATTCTGCCACGCCGTTCTAGTAAAGCCTGTATCGACAGCAGTCTTCGGGAATGTACTGTATGAAGTCGAACCAAAGCTGAGTGAAATCTTTCGAAAGTTTGACGACAACAGCTGGAAGATGAATTATGAGCTTCCTAGACTTGTAGCGCCAGATGTTTACGCCGCGAAAGATGAGATTCGGGCGGCAATGTTACGTTATATCAAACTCCCCAGCGAGACTCGACAAGATGCCGCTTGGATTATTCATGCTCTGGAGGATGAACTCAGAAGCGCAGGCATAAGCGAGGAAGATATCGCTTCTTTCTTTTTTGGACCATTCTGGACGTAAGCCACCTGAACTTCACATAACTCACGGTATATACACTAACATCTCGATTCAAGTATCAATGGAAATGCATATAAACACCTATTCTGGGTTCTATCCTACATTCTCTTCGACCCCCAACTACACGCCACAATAAAAGAAGAAGTCTTGCCCGCAGTAGCAGCTGGCATGGTCGGTCTCGACAGCCGTCTCGAGTCGTGTCCCCATCTCATAGCTCTCTACCAAGAAGTTCTCCGCGTCACAACATCTTCAGTAACCGTCCGTGACGTCTTATCCGACACCAAAATGGGTAAAGTAACGTTACGAAAAGGCGCCAAAGCATTCGCGCCAACGCGCCAACTACATTTCGATTCTCTCGTATTCGGGGACCATTCTGAGGACTTCGATGCTGGACGCTTCTTAAGAAATAAGGAGCTTAGTAAGAGTGGCAGTTTCCGACCTTTTGGTGGAGGGATTACGCATTGTCCTGGTCGGTGGCTTGCTATGAAGGAGATTCTAGTTTGTGTTGCGTTGGTAATTACGCGCTTTGAAGTGGAGTTGGTTGGTGGCCAGGATTTCCCGAAGATTGATACTAAAATGCTTGCTTTGGGTGTTCTGCCTCCGGTGAAGGGGGAGGATGTTCTAGTTACACTTAGGAAGAAGTAAAAGAATGTGCTCCTCATATTAGCCTATTAGTCTAGTCTCAAAAGAAACAGTTAGGCCTTCTTAGTATTAGCCTGTTGACTGACTGCCTAGGCACTGAAAGAGACGCGAAAATTGTCACGCTAGTCTCCTGGATACACTAAAAGCCTTTGTAAAAGGGTCTGGGAGCTGAAATCAAAGAATTTCTAGAACGGGAGTCTATAGAACCCGATCACTACTTAAACTCACTTCTCTTTACCAACAAGGCTATTTTTCACATACGAAGAGATGGACTGGGTGTTAAGGCGACCAAGATAGGTGATTCTTCTCTGACCATCAGCTAGATCTAATGCAGAACCACGTTCGGGACCCTAAGTAGATTCCAACTCTTTGTGGCACTCAAATCTCTAGGACTTCCAAAGAATTAATCCGAATGTTGATACTACGTTGAAAGAACTTTTACTGCTAAGATTGTTTTTGTTGTCGAATCCCCAGATAGAGTTCAGATAAGAGCTTCAAATTCACAACACAAGTCCGAGACACTTTTTGAGAAACTAACGACCTTTGGAATATATCGTATGAACTAAGAGCTTATCCCTTCGACGTAGTATAGTTATATCTACGATGCCTAGTCTTTCACAACCTCTCTGACTCTTGGTACAGTACTTACGGTTATTCCCGTTAGTACTACTTAAGTAGTATAGAGCAGGTCGGCCCGAGACTCCGTAGCGTGCCTAGATATTACTCTAGTCTATCATTACTCGAGTTTCTTTAGCTAGACGTCCTTTGACCTTTTAATTTAAGTATACTCGGTAATTCTCGCCTTAATACAAAATTATAAACTTAATATCCTAGATAAATATATACTACTTAGAAGGAATATATATACTTGTTTTGTATATAAGAGAGATACGAGTTATCATAGAATAATTAGTTAACGATTAAAAGATAGGCTCTAAGATATAATAGTACGCCTCTTAGGGGCCTGAATAATCGACCGTATTTCCTCTCCCAAAAGAGGCCGCCTTTTTATAATCTCCTAGAGTTTAAAGATAATAATAATATATAAAAAAAGTCTTAGAAATATAAAAATAATTCCTCTCTCTAAAAGAGGCCGTTGTTTTATAATCTCCTAAAGTCTAGAGATAATAATAATATATAAAAAAAGTCTTAGAAATACTAAAATAATTATTAACTTAATTTCTAGTTAGTAAGTATACTTTATAGCCTTTTATTATTTTTATAGTATTTATAATCTACTTTTTTATTATAGGTAGCGCACGGAGGAAATACGGTCGATTATTCAGGCCCCTAAGAGTACGCTTATACTATAACGAAATATATATAGAATCCCCTAGTAAGCTCTATATTCATAGTAAAGGGGGTAGACAGCTAAGAGTTATACCATGCTAGCGTAATAAGATCGACGCCCTACTACAGATCCACTCTTATACGATACGTCTTAGCTAAAAACATAGGGTTTTAGCTAATAGAACGCGTAATTACACTACTTATTAAGCAAAAACTGTCCAAGAAACGGTATAAAAGCTATAAAAAGGCCCCTTATCTAAACATTAGAAATATATATAAATAATTAATAACTAAGTTTAACTCTTCACTTTTTTAATTCTTCACTCTCTTACTCTTTTAATTTCTTACTCCCTTACTCCCTTACTCTCACTTCTTCACTCCCTTATTTCCTCCCTCTCCATTCCCCTTACCCCCTCCTATAAAACAGTAGACCTAACTAACTCTCTAACCCAAAATCAAAACAAACCCTAACTCCCTTACTATATATCCCCCTCAAAAAACAGAGAGAAAAAAATCTACTCACTAAAACCATCCCAATCCACGCTTTACTAAAGCCAAAAATACAATAACCCTTCAACTAAAACAACAACACCCCCAAAACACAAGAACCACTCCTTAATCCACCCCATCCACTCACAATAGTATCCACAACCCCCCTACCCCCAGACCTCCCTAAATAGTAAAAACCTACCTCCTCACTTCTAAAATCTCGATATAAACCCCCTGGTGCCCCTATACACACCACCTACCACAATATCTTCACTTCCCTTCCTCTCATCTCACCTAATTCCCAGACTCCTAATCCCGCATACACCAGCGAGCGCCCCGTGTCACTTATCTTAATCGATTATCATCCCAAGCATCTCATTTAACCTCTACACAGACGATCCATGTCTGCGGAGATAATAAGACTCGCCAAGATACAAAAAGAAAAAAGCTTCATTTCAATATATTGTATATCTCGAATTCTCACAAGTCATAACAATACTATACTTCCATCTCCCCACTCATCTTGTCTTATCTTATCTTACCTCGCCACCTACCTCAATACTGAATCTCGAATCTAATCAAATACGCCACAGCGACACAGTAAAACTCTTCATCAACTCCCCAATTCCTCCCCTCTAACCCCTGAACCTTTTCTTCTTCTTTCACTACAGTTTTCAGGGTGACTAGTTTATGTTGTAAAAGGTTTTGAGAATCTATAATTTTATGTATATATATATATCTAGGTTGTTGTCGTTGTGCGCCCCCTCTTGAGATAATCTTAACTTCACATGCTTCAAACGTTAACAGATAACAGAAAAAGAGAATTTGGGGGTATATAATGTACTACACTTCGCCACGCCGCGCTGAGCCATCTATGTGCTCGTAGTCTAGTATCCGCTCATACACACGTATGTACATGTATCGCTCTTCTCCACTTCTCCACCACCACCACCTTCGCCCTAATAAACATTATTTTTTATATCTTTTCTTTCGTTCTATTCCTTCCCTTGGAACTCTATTTTCCTCCTCTAAAACGAGAAAGAGCCCCTCACTTCTCCCAAATCCTCACAGCCTCCAGCTCAACCTCCCCTTGCCTCCCATCCCTCCCCGCATAAAACTTCCCCGTCATCCCCAACTTCTTCTCACTCGCCCACTTCCTCACCCACGCAACACCCTTCGAGATACAAAAGATCACCAAGATCGCAACCGCAATCCCCAGTACATAGCCCACAACACCCACTTTGCCGACCCCACCAACATTCCTCCCCAGTGCATTCAGCTGACGCGGTCTGGGGTCGAGGAAACCGTACACGTAGTACCCTTTAGTGGCGTAGGTGATGTATGCGACACCCAGGTAGCCAATGAGGAGTAAGATGAGGAAGATGAGGTGGACCCATGGCTGTGGATTCACGCGTGTGAGGAGGAGTTCGAAGAGCGCGAAGACGGCGTTGAGAGCATGTTGGGAGACATTGGACCAGAGGCCGAAGGTGCTTGTGAATGGGCCGTTGGAGGGGAAGATGACGGCCCAGTAGACGATCGTGACGAGGAAGGGGAAGGTCGTGATGGTGGAGTAGAAGAGGTAGTGGAGTGCTTGGAGGGGTCGAGGGAGACGGTTTAGGAGGGGTGTTCCCCCATTGAGTGCGTAGGAGAAGGTGTGTATTGCGGCAGCTAGGAAGTAGAATGCTGCGCCCCAGTAGCAAAGAACTGTTCTTCGTGTTAGTAATTACGCAATTGGAGGTGGGGTTTAGATGTACCTGTAAAGAAGGAAAATGATTTGCGTATATCGTGCACACTCAGTCCATCATGGTTTCCTCCCTCCCAGCCCATTATAAAGAAAATAGTCGCAAACGCATAGAGTGACTATATCAATATTAGCACAATCCCCACAGATATCGGTACGGGTAGTTAAACATAGAAGGAGGCAACGTACAATTGCCGCTCTACAAGCAAATAACGCCCAGGGAGATAACAGCCATGAAGTCTCAAATCGATGACTTGGATCCCAAATTTCCGTCCCAAACTTCAGCGGATTCGATAGTCGCACCATTTTCGCAAATATGTTGTCCTCTTTAACCACAATCGCAATTAATATATTACTTATCAGTTTCTGGAGATTTCCGCGCGCCCTCGGACTTCGTATGTCGTCCTTAGATCCTGACGCGGGCAGTGCTTGATTTGCGCTTCTCTCATGAAACACAGTATGCGATGCGAAGACCCCCAATTAAGTACTCGCAAAAATCGTCCTGACAAACAAATCCACGATTTCCACAATGAACAAGTTGACACCAGGAAAACGAACAGAGTACAAAAAGAGAAGACGGTGCGTTTATGCGCATGTAATCTCCTACTCCACTCTACCTCGGTTTGGCCCGTTTACTGGCGATGAGATCGGAGGTTGCGATCTGACCCAATGCGGCCTTGTCGCCTTCTTTATGTGGGTGCTGGAAACCTTGAAATCCTTGTTGAAAATTGCCCAAGTGGTTGAAAGCTTGAGTATTTGGTGGAGTCGAGTGGGGAGGCGAAGAGTAGTCTCCTTTGGGAGGAAGGTGAATAGGTGCCAAGGGTTTGGAGATAAACGAGTGTGATGTTTAGGTTTGTGAATGATGGGGAAGTTGGAGATATTTTAGGGGACGACGGGATGGTGATGATTGAGAACTTGGAGAGGAGAAAATACAAAAGGTCAAATGTCACGATGAAGGACTTTCTTCTTTGTTTTAGAGTGTTTCGGAATACTCTTCTGAGAAGGAGCGATGAAAAGCGGCGCGGAAAATTAACCTATTGGCGCGGGTAAAAGTTTAGTGTTGGCGCAGAGAACAGCCTCAAAGAGCCTCTAACCGTTTGAATGCTAAGTCATGCTAAGACAGGTTGTTTTTTACATACTAATCAACCATAGTCTGGTAGCCGCGATGCGCTTCTCAGTGATGTCAATCGGAATCGCGAATGCAGTGGCTAAAAAAAGATTCCATACCTTCTGGTGTAACCTGGCACTTCGCTTCTGAATGCCCTGTCAATAAGGGTGAAATGCAACCTGGGAAACGTGTACAACAATAGAACCCCCGCAATTAAGGCGCAGAAAGGTATACGGAGGCATCGAAATATTACATAACATGCAATTGAGAAAAAGGGATGCTGCTTCACGGAATTCCCGTTGAGTATATATAGATTCTAGAACGTCATAAGTATTGTAAGTATGGTTTGATAAATTCGGGTATCAACGAACTTAGTGCATTTTAAACCCTTGGTCCACTTAGACGTCATAGAGAGCGAAAAACGGCAATGAAAGTCAAGGAGAGCATATAACCAAAAGAGCAAATTGCAGTGTTGTACATATGGGTATATTGCCGGAAACCAAATAAAACACACCTCTCAAGCCGCAGCAGCTTCCTCCGCTTTCGCCTGTTCCGGTACTACAGCTGGCACATCAGGAATCGCTTCAGGGACCGCCGCTGGTGCGATCGTCGCAGGGACAGGTGTAGGAGTAGGAGGCGCAATTCTGATATCCACGGGAGACTTCACAGGCGTGGTAGGAAACTGCTCGCCCCCGACCGGTACCATCTCCCTCAAAATATCCTCAGCGTGATATGCAATCACCATATGCGCCATATCATCGTAGTAAAACGATCTCGCGCCTTGCAAGCAATCCACAGCTTTCTCCGCCTGCTCAAACGGACAAGTAGTATCCAACTTTCCATGCCAAATTTTCAATCCCCTCGTATCAACACTCTCCAAGTCAAACCCCCAATCCTTAGCATAAAGTCCCATCTCCAATCCTACGCCAGTTCCTCCATCTCTGAAAGCTTCCCGCAATCCCTGCATCATGTATTTCTTCACCTTCCCACTCTTCCACGCCTCTTGGTCTGGCTTTGGCCAATTGTTTGCCTGTGCGGTGATTGATGCCTCGAGTTTGGAAGTATCTGGGTCCCGCGCAGCAGAACCAATCTGGTAATTCATCATCGATCCAACAAACGTAGGCGCAAAATGAGCCATAAACATCAGTCCCCTCCTCATCCAATCCATACCCTCAGTTCCTAGATCCATTGGCCAGACCCCACTAACAACATGACCGCCTAGCAGTACCTCCCTCGGTATCCTCCGCATGCAAGCCAAAAGATATGGTGCACCACCGCTCAAACTCAACATCCTGAATCGCTCGACATGGAGATGGTGAGTTAGGGCGAGGATATCGGCGGGGTAGGTGAGGAATGTTCGATTTGGTTCTGGGGAGGATAATCCGATGCCTGGACGGTCGGGGGAGATAACTCGAAGGTTTAGAGAGAGAGCTGCTGCGTGAAGGGACTCTCCTTCGTAGCGCGAGGAGGGCGAGGAGTGAAGGAAGATGATGGGCGGGTGAGGACTGTTTTTCGTGCCGTATTCTGACCAGGAGACTGAGCGTCCTCCGGGGAGGTCGAACGAGTGTGTTTCTGCCGCTCCTACCATGGTTGCGATTTGCTTTGCAGAAGGGTTTGATGATGGGTGGGTTGATGGAGATGGAAACGCGGAGGAAGCAGAAAAGGGGAGAAACGAAAGACTGGACTTATTAAGGTATGGTGAATGAGATGGATCGTCAGGCAGTGGTGGCAGGGTACCGTACCTGTATCACCCTGTACCGTATGGACGATTCGTTGGCTCCAGTTGGAGTGCCTGGGGCTGGGCTGGCACGGCTTGGTACTGTACCTACGTAAAGAGACCCTTTTGAGGGGACCAACTGGCGATGCGCGCTCCATGGGGAGTCTATTTTTAGCATTCCCACACGATCATCGGGTTTCAAGTTCATCGATCTGCAGAAGAGAAAAGGTGAAGTTGCAATGCACTCGTATTTTTGGGAATATGGCGGGGTCGTTGATTTGTTGAGAATGATGTTCCGTGACTTGCGTCGATCTCCCACTAAAGCCCTAATAGGGGCAACCTTGGCTCAAGCTTGAATAAACTTCTGAGCAATTAACCTTAAATAGGCTTTACAAATTAGGTTTTAAGAAACAATATTGCCTTGTCTTTTGCCAATAATTTGATATAAAGTCATATTTGAGCTTCTAAAGTTAATCCATAAGTAAAGAAGGGGATGTTTAATGCCTGCTGCAGGAAACCCGCCAGGAACTACAAAATTGTAGGAACAACGAAGCTTATCTTTTCGTCGATGGTTCAAACAAGCTATCCTCTATGTTGGTAGGAAAAATACATATCCAAGTATTCAAACCATGAAATACCCTGGTTCTGGGAATAGAGCTTATATTAAGGTGTGAAAGAAAACAGGAGACAGAATAAGCCTAGTCTTCTTTGCATGTGCATCCTTGCCACATGAGTACACGGGATCAATATGGTGTACAATAGTAGAAGCGCTATAAATCGAGCTAGAATCTCCTGTTACGAATGTTTTGGAGCCAATCCAAATTGACTACTCGTTACTCGGATATTCAACCACAGGATACATTTGTAGTGCTAGTGCAAGGTAGATATTGATGAACTTGGATAACTTCTACAAACAAGTACTTTTTTTGACTTGAATCTAATCACTTTCCTATTACTGGGTAATATTTAAATTACTTCAAATATGTGATAACTGTGCAAACCTGTTTAACCAAGAACCAACTGTTAGAGTTGTTACTACCACTAAGACTAACCCAATTTGTAAATGCGGATCCAAGCCACCCCCCACCCTATCATCATCGTCATTGTCGTTATCATTTCAATTCGAGGATAACGGATTGATTACGAGTTACCCAGTCCCCAAAATGAGGCGGGTTCTTAGGGTAGTTAGAGACAGATTGAAACGATATATCAAATCAAAACAAACTCTAAAGTGATCGTTGGGCTATATATATATTCTGCTAATGGTTTAGTGAACCGACGCCCTCCCCTCGCTTAATACGTGGCCCAAGCATGTACTATACTAAATCTAATTCTCTAAATCACTATTGGTGCCACGCTTCGGAAGGTACTTTCAAATGCTAAATACTCGTAACACAATTCTTTGCCTGCATTTGAAAATTCGTAAAAGAATACCAAAATAAAATAGTATAATTCAAAGAGTTGATTCCAATCTATTCTATAGACTGGCAGTAAGCCGCACAATTAGGATCTGCGTTTCCTTGTATTACAAAGTGGATGGGAAGGCCGGAAGTCTAGGAGTTAGGCGGTGGGGGAGTCGATTTACCGGCTCCCATCTTCATTGGTGGTGAATAAACAATGGTTGTGTTGGTGCCAACAGAAAATCCCGCTCTCATTTCCTTGCTCACTATATAGTATCTCTGCGGGGCCCGCATTCCATTAAGTGTTTTATTCGCAAGATTCCAGATACTGCAATCATGCCAGCCATACCTACAGCACTTGCGACGGTCGCGATAGTAATTTTTGGGTCACTGCATTTGTTCCTGCACTATTCGCAAGCTTCAAAGGAGCCACCATTGATACCAACCTTGTTTCCATTTCTTGGCACCATTGTTGGGTTGACTCGGAAGAAAAGCAGATACTATGTTGAGACTAGGTAAGTTCCATATGATATGAAATTGCTTCAATGCCAGTAACTGGATTTGACATTAATTTCTCGATATTCACAGCAAAAAACACAATCTTCCTATTTACACTCTCCGTCTTCCGGGAGCGAGACTATATGTTGTTAACTCAACATCTTTGATTCCAGTCGTGCAACGACAATACAAGACTTTGGCTTTTCCTCCCATTGAAGCTCATGCATCGATGAGATTATGTGCTACCAGTAAAATTGCCAACGAAATTTTGGGCACCAACGTCAACGGTGAAGAGGGCAACTGGGGATTCTCAATGACCTTTTACAAGACCATTCTCGCACCATTAGCACCAGGACCGGATCTTGATGCCATGAACCGTGTCATGGCACAAAAGGTCACCGATTCTATGAGTCGACTATATGCTCATCAGAAAGGCGAAAAGGTCGTTCGGTTATTTGATTTCATCAAGCATGAGATTACACTAGCAACCACAGACTCTGTTTATGGCCCTTCAAATCCGTTCAAGGATCCCAGGATCGAGAAGGCTTTTTGGTACGTATCAAAGTTTCCGATGTGAATGTGCAATGACTAACACCCAGCAGGGATTTTCAGCCTGGAATCATGCTTATGATAATGGAGTTATTTCCCTCGGTACTTGCCAGAGAAAGTGTTGCTGGCCGTGAGCTCATGGTCAAGGCATTTGTTCAATACTTCGAAGAAGGAGGTCATAATCAAGGATCCGCTCTCGTCAGAGCTCGTTTCGAGCATAGCACTGAGCACAAAATACCCATTGAAGACATCGCAAGATTCGAGACCGGCGGAGCTCTTGCCGTGTTGAGCAATACCGCGCCTTCGACCTTTTGGATGGCATACCATTTGTATTCAGACCCGGTTGCATTGGAAGACTGCCGCCAGGAACTATCTAAGATTATCACAACCGAAGAAAAGAACGGCGTAAAGATTCATTTACTCGACATGTCACAGGTCAAGACATCCTGTCCTATATTATTGTCAGCTCTTCAGGAGGTGCTTCGTCTTCACACCGTTGGGATCTCCACCAGAATGGTCATGGAAGACCATCTACTCGACGGCAAGTATCTTCTCAAAAAAGGAGGCACAGTCATGATCCCAGGTCCAGTGCAGCATAACAATCCCGAAAATTGGGGCTCGAACGTGGACGACTTTTATCACCGACGCTTTCTACCTGAAAGTAAGCGACGCAGCCCAATAGCATTTCGTGGTTTCGGTGGCGGAACAACTTTATGTCCAGGACGCCACTTCGCGAGTACTGAGATTCTAGCATTCACGGCAATGATGATTCTACGATTTGATATCACACCGGTTGGGGGAAAATGGACTCGTCTTACCTCGGATAAAGCCGAACTTTGGGAGACGACACCTAATCCTGACCAGGATATTGAGGTGAAGATGGGTCCTAGAGCTACAGAGGAGGAGGATGTGACATGGAGGATTTTGGTCTCTGATTCTGACAAGGCGATGCCAATTTCGGCAGAGGACATGTAGATTACTACTTGAGACCCTTCCAGAGTCTCTAAAATTATATTGGAGTTGAACAGGCAGGCTGAGGCAGCTGGTCTACCGTAGGCTCAAATTACTCAATCAAGTTGTTCATGAAACTACGTTATCAAATTCTCATCATGTTCAGGAAATGACACGAGGTTGTCTGGTACCGTTGATGATTGATATTAGGCAAGATAGTTCTTGAGATACGATTATGGTGGTTACGAAACTTGCATGTCTATCATTCCTCTGCTTTGTTGCATCTCTCGACGGTTGACTCATCGCCACGGCTCTTCCGAAAATTACCAGCGAGCTTGGAGCTGCAAACAACTATGTATATATATATCGCGAATTCCTTCCTCATTGCTCAAACCGTTGTTCAACCGCTATGCGCCTAGATTTGTGACTTGTTCGGGCGTCTTATGCACATTATCATATCTATTTCCATCTTTGCTCTTGGTATAAAATTGATAGAGGCGCAAAGGATGCTTCAATGCTTATTGCCGGACGCACAGTTCAAGGGTTGGGATGTGGAGGTATTATAATACTTGTTGAGCTTATTTGATTTAAATTCTGTTCCATTATGGGAGAGAGGGAAACACACGGGGATTGTGTTCTCTTCGAGTGCAATTGAAGCCATACTAGGACACGTCGTTAGTGGTGCCATTGCGGAAGCGGACCGGGAATGAATTTTTCATTTGAATGTCCCCATTTCCGGGATAACCATTATTGTCATGGTCATATCTTTGCGTCTTCTAAACGAAAAGAAACCTACATGATCAAGTGAACTTTTACGGATAGATTAGTTGGGAAAGTCTATCTTCATCGCCTCCATGTTTTCTCTGCTCCCACCCTAAGCGAGAGTCTTGGGCAATATCAGGGGTCGCTAGTTATTTACCTGCTCTTGAGCTTTCGTACATAGAACTTCATCTAGAGACAGTATTAATACTTGATTCATATCGCCCAATATAGAGGATGAGAAAGTGCTTATTCATTTGAGAGGCAGTTGTAAGACAGGCGGGTATTACTCTGTACACCACACCTGAGTTATAAAAATATTATTCTAAAGACCTCATACAACTAAATTAATTATATAAAATTATTAGTACTTTTTACTCTCTACTAAGCTAGGTAAAATAGGATAATTAATTAAGTTGTACCAGACTTTTGGTACGATAACTTTTGATAGCGTGGACAGAGTAATGCCCGTCTGTCTTACCTCTAGATTCATTCTACTTTTGTATATATGTAGAGTATAAACACACCAGTGCAAGAACCACGCTACAACCTCTTTCGGTCTAGAATATCTGTTGCTTGAATTCGCGGGTATCTTCGATTATACTCACATCATGGAATCTCGATAATTTTCAAGGTAAGATTG
The DNA here is from genome assembly GCA_900184765.1 of Hymenoscyphus fraxineus. Taxonomy (NCBI): domain Eukaryota; kingdom Fungi; phylum Ascomycota; class Leotiomycetes; order Helotiales; family Helotiaceae; genus Hymenoscyphus; species Hymenoscyphus fraxineus. The sequence continues at coordinate 1,321,543 of LT855424.1, read as the reverse complement.
TGTTGTGAGTTCTCACTTCCCCAGGCTGGGATGTGTGAGAGCTGATAGTTATGAGAATACCCTTTCACAATTGTTACGTATATTGATATAATAATCAGTGTTTTTTTGTGCGCCTCAGTTCGCTTGAGACCTAGGGAATCTGATTTTGTTGAAGGACGCGAAAGAGATGATGGCGGGAAAAGTGGCGGACTGAATGGTAGCCGATGATTGAGAGAATAGGTTTATCGAGAAAAGGGTAGGACACAAGTGGAGACGATAAGGAAGGCGACTCTGGGGAGGAGGTGGAGTAGCGATAATGAATAATTCTGGTACCCAGTCTCCTGTGTCCTCGCCTAGAGGCGTCGAAGAGTGAGTGTCGCGTGAACTTTTCACTGCGACAATAAAATCATTACTCCTCAGAGGAAGACATTGTTTGCGTGTACCCCAAAAGATTTAGCACACCTAATTCATAGGGTAGTGATTCATCCACTAGATATCTGTTGTGATGTTGCTTCCTCTCCAATGTTGGAAAAGGAGTCATTAGACTTGAGAGTATTCAAGTTCGGACTGACATTTCGGAGTCCGCAAAGGAACAACTGCCTGCCTGAGATCTGGAAACGATGTGAATGCAAGAGAACAGTGGGTAAGCTAAATTTATTAGCAGTTGTCATGAAGGGCGTCAGAGTGAATCGGTTGCGGCCTTTAAATACCGAAGGGTCGTCATTAAAATCCTGCTTCGATCGTCTCCCACTACAACTCCATCTATCTCACCACCATCACCGTCGACATCAACACCAGTCTTCCAAAATGCCTCCCACGCAAAGCGATACAGTACATTCTGATGAAGTTCAGCAGCGACCTGGCTTCAATATCGATGCGCCTATGACGCCCCGTCAACAAGCCATGTAAGCCACCCCGAAATTAACGACGACCAATATGCTGACTGTCTTTAGCTACGAGAGTAACAAAGCCTCCTCTCCTCTCCTCCGCCTACCCCCCGAAGTACGACTAGCTATCTGGGAGTTACTCATCGGAGAAAATACCATCCACGTGGTACGACATCACCTGCCTTTCTCATGGTCGACAATCTGCCAATCGCCAGTGACCGCAAGCCATGCCTACCAACTCTCCCGGTGTCCAGCGTACGAGGAATCCATGGATCGGGGCTCCAAAGCAGACATGCGATGCTGGATTAATCGGCACCGGACCTGCATTGAAAGGCCTCCAAATACACGGTATTTAGATTTGGGGATACTCACTTTGTGTCGATTAACATATATGGAGACCATGGACACCATTTGGCGCACAAATACCTGGACCTTTAGCTGCAATAGCCTATTCAAAGATTGGCTACTTACGAGGACGACTGCACAGATGAGATATATAAGCCGTATCCACCTGGATCGCTGTGTGACCCGTCACCTGTTCTCGTTGTTAGCTAAGCGGAAGGAGGAACCATTGAAGCTCTTGCAGATATATATCAGCCCGGATAATCTTGGTCAGAGTAGGTTTCTGTATCTCGCCCTACGTATTGACGCCAGTTCTAACGTTGACTAGTCGCTGAAATTACCAAATGTCCCCCTGCGGGCAAAATTGAGGTCATTTTCTTTGATTGGAAGGTTGCCCATGCCGACGCCGAGAACGAGTCAACTTCACAAATGAAGTTGTGGGAAAGAAGTGTGGCGGTTGCGGAGGAACTTCACGTTAGTCTGATGGAGAAAATGAGGAAATGCTAGAGAAATATCGCTTCGGTTTTGAGACTGCGTACTGGCGAGAACACATCTACAGTATGAGTGCACGCCAGCTTCCCTTGGTCATGGCTATGGACATTTCGCGTCTACACTCGCTTCTAAATGAAACGACCGTCAATCTGACCTGGCGAAACAAGTCTCATCGCTCCAGCTAGTTCTCTCGAAACCACTTGTCTCGCGCTGGATATTTTCAACACCCCTCCCCATTTGCCTCACCAAAAATGATTCATACCACAAATTGATCTTTGCTGGTTCAACAGACCAATATCTCGCCCGTTTCCCCCCCTCTGTTTTTTCCGCGTTTGTTTTACTGTTTCGACTTTCCAAATGGTTTCAGGTTAGCATCCCAACATGAGAATGACATCAAGCTCTCGAGGTGTGTCTAGACTAGACACTGACACCACTACGATCCACCACACAGGATGCAAGCAGCAAGTATCATGATGAGCCATGAAAAGAAGCTTGTATCCAGAACCGACAACACACGATCGAGGGTAGTCAAGTCAACTAAACATCTAGATATCAATCCTAGAGAAAGCTTAATACAAATAGAATTCATTCATTCTATGAAATACCAGCATTTCTTTTCATACGCAACAAGTCTACATACTATCTATATATGTACGTCCCAAACCTACCCCTTTCTTACCAAACAATACCACTTCCTAGGTACTTCGTCACAGACAAAACAAAAATACCCTTTTCAAGTCTTTCGACCCCTTTACTTTTCCTACCTACTATAGAAAACATCCATTTATCTCGCTTATCCTAAACTACCTTACACTTCCTAATCCCCTCCTTAATCATCCTCTTAACTCCTCAACTTCATCAAACACAAGAACACTCATATAACTATATATACCATTTCTAAGTTTTCTTTTTATACTAATCAGTAGTCTAATTCCTATAAATATATATACAAGCCCTAAACCTACCCCTTTCTTACCAAACATTACATACCACTTCCCACAACCCCACAGACAAAACAAAAACAACCTTTTAACTCTTTCTACCCCTTTACTTTTCCTACCTACTATAGAAAACATCCATTCATCCCCCTTATCACACCATCTCACAGTTCCTCTCTCCCTCTCAGTCATCCTCTAACTCCTCAAGTCTATCAAATACAAGATCACTTATAACCACCGATACCATCTCTAGTTCAAACCCCTTAAAGAGATCCAGAGATCGAAAAAGGTTTTGCTCTCGGAATCCGGTTTCCCTTTTTGGTAGCTCTAATTCGCGAAAGGCGAAAGGTAAGTACCTACGGGTTATGTGGTTATATGCGCTTTGGAAGATGGTGGGGGATTGAAAGGCGCGTTGGGAGATAAAAAAGGGGATGGGAGATGATATGTATATATCTTACTAGTACTAGTACTGTTATACCGAACATCCAGATCTACTTATCCAAACCAACACACCCCCTTCAAAACCACGAAATCATAAACACAAACATTCCCATTACCCTAAACCACCCCCCACTCCAAATCGAACAGTCAAACAACCCCCTCCAAACACCAAGCCAAAAAAAAACATCAACCATACAAGATTTTATTTTACTAATTACAAAAGTCCGATAACCAATTCCTAAATGTCCTTCTACACACACTCTATTCCCATCATATATCCACCACCACACTACCAGCACTTACGAACTTACACATGACATCACACAGATCCCCAAACACGCGAGGAATACGAGTAGCCAGCCGAAGAAGTATACTACATCACCCTCTTATACAAACTTCTACTATTCTACTATATATCTCCCTATCCCTATTCCTATACCTGTTACTATGCTGTGCCTCGTATATACATACGTATTTAGTATTACCTCCTTTCCTAATTTATAGATTCGGACCCCCGATTTTCATTTCCATCCATCTACATACATACAATAACAAACCTCACAATATCTAGCCTCGCTGGAGTCGGGATATTACTTCTAAAATGTTAGATGTTTGCTACATACATATATATACACGTAGTAAGATCTTACCGTATAACTTGGTACTACTACCACGAGATCAGTCACTGGTATATATAGTAGGAGCCAAGCTTATTCCTTCCATCCTTCTTTCCTATAGTATGGTGTATGTTTCGTTTCGTTTTATAAGAGGGGGTGTATTCCTTCCTTCCTTCCTTCCTTGTACTACCACTTCCCTCTTCGGTTTCGATCCATCATTTATACAACTCCATACATACCCATCTACCTACCATACCTACCCACCTACCATACATACAAGAAATCCCACGAAAACATTTCCAACCTACCCCTTCCCTTCCATTCCCCTCCCTTTCCACCATCCACAAACGGTAACTTCCTAAGCCCCCCTCCCCCCTTCTCTTATTCTTCTAGTCTTATATTCCTCACCTTCATAGTCTTGTACAAGTAAACTTACTTACTTATAGATGAGATTAGATTAGATTCGATGAGATTATATTAGGTGCGGTAAGATCTCCCTCCCCCTCCTCCCCTCACTTTCCACACAAACACCAGCTTCGTAAGCCCCCCTCTCACGCTTTTCTTATTCCTCTAGTCTTATTCCTCTAGTCTTGTTCATCTAGTCTTATACCTTACCCCCCTCTACTCTTATACTTCTACTTCTAGTCTTATACAAGTACAAGTAAAGTTACTTGTATCTTAGCTTAGCTTAGATTAGCTACAGTAACTAAGTCTATACTCCGCCCCTTTATTTCCCCCCCCCTCTCCCGATTTTTAAGTTTGGTTTAAGTTTTGAGTTTAAGGTCGGGGAGAGGAGAGGGAGTTAGCATTAGGATTAGGATTAGTATCTCCACTCGTGATGGGATGTGATGTGATGTGATATCTATGTTACGAAGTACGAAGTAGGTATAGTACTAGTCTTATACTTCGTAGGTTTCCTCGGTAGAGTTTGTATAGTATGGAGTAGTACGGAATCTTATAAGTAGGGCTCGTACGGGAGAGGAGAAGTGTAGAGTACAAGTACCTAGGCACTGTACTTTTCTTATGCATTATGCGAATACCGAGTTACAACTTACAAGCGTAAAAGTGAGTTTACTATTTTTTACGGTACTTGTAGAAGGGAAGTAGAAGGAGAAGGGGAAGTAGAAGTAGAAGTACATGTGAAAGTAATAAGGTTTACTACCTACACATGGAATTTCTCCGAGCTGGAGGAGTAGGGGGTGGGGATTGTATATGGGGGGTTTACTTTCTTTGGGTAGTTGGTTCTACTTTTACTTTTACTCCTTCTTCAAGTATAAGCACTCTACTTCTCCTCCTACTTACTTCTACTCCCTTCGCGTAGAACTCCCACCTCTCACCTCACCTCTCACCCCCTCCTCCAAACTCCCAAACAAAAAGGTTACTTTTTGTACTCGTACTTCAAGCACATGGAGCCACGTCATACTTGAAAAATAACCTTCTGTTACTTCGTAGGTACATCGTCCAAGTACTTCTACTTCGTAAGATGGGGAAGGAAGGAGGGGGGAGGGGGAGAAGAAGTAAATTTACGAAGAAAACTTGTTTGGTACGAAGTACCTCGGTACTTCGTACATATATAAGCTTGGCCGATCGATCCCTGAGTTCTTACTAGTACTGCTGTGGTGGGTGTATGTGAAGCGAAGTAGGGAGAAGGTACATAAAGATGTGTAGGTACTCCGTACCTCATGAGCCGAAGTGGAGTGGAGTGTGGTGTACGTGCAGAATCTAAACTCTTTTTCGAGGGGGTGTCTTTTCGTTTCAGTTTCTCGAGAGAGTTTTGTTTTGTACGGATAAAAGTTACGGTTCTAGATCCATATATATGAAGCCGATCCCTCCTCTACTGTACATGGGAAAATACATCTCCCACGTTCTAGAAGTCTCACACCCTCGCCCTCGCCCTCCCGTGTTCCTCCCCACGATCTCATCGTAGGCCGCAAGCTTGTGTCACGACTCACAACTCATCCATTGGGTTAGACTTTCTGTCACATCCTGTCACATCCCATTTCACCAACAGGGGTGGTCTGCAAAAGTGTACTGCAAGACTTACCCCTGAGCGGGTACGCTATCCGTACAGTATTGTCCAGGGGCCCAGGAATCCCAAAGGGGAGCCCATTCGAATTGGGACAGGGAAGCGGCAGGCAAGGAATCCAAATTGAATAATTTCCCCGCCAAATGCTTCCTAAAGACGAAGGTCGCCCGGCGAGAATGGGTCTGGGTGTCGAGACGAGGGCTGCTTGGAGCTTATCGAGGGGGGTAAATTACCGGTAGACGACTTTTTTACCTACCCAGAAGAGGAGAGAGGTGTGAAAAGTACCGGTAGAAGTTGCTTGGCTTGCAGACGTAGAGGAGAGCGGATTTGGGGCAATGGAAAGACTTTACGGTAAATTTATGGCTTGAGATGTTGGCGCTACGGGACCTGACCTGGTACCTCGTGGCCTGCCTTTGTACCGTGGGTTGATGCCGGCGCCGGCCCAATTTTGGAGAGGAGATGGGACTCGACGGAGCAAGTTCGTGGACCTGGAGGTATTTGCTGTGGTGTACTGGGTGTAGGGAGTAGGGAGTAGGAGTAGGGTGTCTGTCCCTTTTCTCTCTCCTCTCCTCACCGACACTGACCCCTCTCTCGCATTCCCTTTTCTCCTTTGTGCAAGCCAAAGCAAAGCAAAGCAAACCATCCCATCTTTTGTCTTGCCAGAAAACTTTCCTCCTTCACGTCACACACCATCCACCATCCGAACACGACTCACCCCCATACAAACACGAAGCACACCCACGCACACCCACCACGCTACGCTGCTGGAAAAAGAAAAATACGGAGTACCACTCCTAAGCGTGGAACTCAAAACAGCCGACGTACACCAACGAGAAACCGACCTGTCCGCCCTGCCCTGACGATCTTTTCTGTATACTGCGCAGGTGCTGTGTGTTACGAAGTACGCTCTGCTCGTACGCTCTGCTCGACCCGCGGCAAGGAGATCCAGGGCAAAGTTGGCAACGTGGAAAAGCTAAAACATTCGCATTGCGCAGAACGGTATCTGCAAGAACGGACGAACTGGTGGAACGACGGAACCTCTTGACAGGCCAGAGCCTAGAGAAGTAGCTGCTATTTTGAGCCAGCCTAAGTCCAAGGTCGTCCTGTCTACGGAGTGACGGAGTGGTGTCTGGTGTGGCGTCCAGTGTTGAGATTGTGTCGCCCATTCAAGCACAGGCATTACTACTGCCATTGGCATTGGAAAGTGGCAGCAATTACTTTCACAGGCGCATTTCTAGAGTTTGATATGCTTTAGCTGCTAATTCCAACCCAAAGGCAAAAATTAATTCGCAGTAGCAGTTACTTGGCCGATCTGCTCGTACTCAGTCTTTACGACAGATTGGTACGAAGTACTCCGTACCTGCGCAGCTCAGCCCGGAGCCTCCGTCTAGCCAGCCATACCAGCACCAGCACCAGTTTCGAGAGAGTTACCCCAGTGACCAACCGACAACCGACCAACCGACCAGACCACCCTGAGCACCAGCCACCAGCACTACTCTACTATACCTATACTCTCTACACCTGCACTTGTACCAACTCATCAAAACACTCACACTCACATTCACACTCACACTCTACGGTCAACGACATCACCATTCTGCAGGTATCCTCAAACTCTCACCCTCTCATCACCACGGTGCTTGTGGTGCCATCTCTTGGTGCTGCCACACTGCCACGCTGCACACCTCGGCTGTCTGCCCTTACAGGCCTCCTCCTTGTCCGCCGGGCATTTCGTCCCATCTTTTCTGAGCCAGCGAGCCCCCTCCTTTTCCACCTTTCTCGCCCATTGGCCGCCCTGATTCGCTCTGGCAGCTTGTGGGATTGGACTTGAGACACGTCTCTGCAGAAGAAGCCTCTGAAGCCTGAGAGAACGCTTCTGGTGCCATCCTCAAGTGCTTGTTGTCGCCTTGGAAACTCGGAATCAAGGCAAATCTCGCCCATCGATGCGCGCCCGGACCTGTACGACTGGGAAGTGGCTACTGGATTTGACTTCTTTGCAGGTTTGGCTGGTTGGCAGCACCCCTTAGCAGCAAGCAGCAGCACCCACATCCACACCCACCCACACCCCCTTAGAAGCCTTAGCAGGCCAACTAAGGTTCGTTCCTAGCATTGGCCAACATCCCAACATCCTGCATTGCTCCTGGGAGCACCTGCAGCTAGCTAGCTCCCCCCTGTCTGCTTGGTCTGGCCTGTTTGGCCTAGCCCGCTGGAAGCAATGAACTTCTATCTCGATGATTCCGAGGGCGAGGATGAAGTTGATCAGGAACCCACCCCCGAATCCCCAACTCTCCTCAATCCCAATGATCTTTCACGATCTTCAACTTTTCAATTGAGCCCAACGGTATACCAATACAAGCCTGATACGACGCCTACACCTACACCCACCACTCCCAAGCCCTCTCCGACTGTCACTTCTGCCCCCATCACCATAGCCATGGCCCCTGCAAAGAGCTCTCCGAAGAGGGTAGAGCCCAAAAAGGAACCCAAGCTCGATGTTCCTATACACCCAATTCCTTCCATGCAAGAGGCTTTTGCAGAGTCGATGCAAGAAGTGGCCGATGGAGTCGATTCCAAACCCGCAATCGAAAAGGACGCCCTGGCGAGGAGGAAACGGTTATTAGACCAGGACGTGAACGATCCCGTCCATGCTGGGACATGGAAGAGGCGACCCGGTCAGAAATATCATGAATTTTGGAAGTTGTTATCGCAGATCTCATTTGGTATATACCTGTTATTAAACGGAATTGCGAGAGACGAAGACCAAGTGATCAACATATTACAAGGTCATGTCGATGAAGTAGATCAGGCAATAGAAACGACGTTGGAGGATTTCGACCTGGCCCAACAGGACATTGACGAACGATTGGAGATGCTACAGCTGCCATTGGCAAACATCACCATTTTCGACGGGATGCTAGAAGACCGGGAATTTCGAAACCAGATTGTGACGGGAAACGAAAAGATTGAGCATTGTATTCAGCGAACGGCCATGGCTATGAATGCGGGTCTGAAAGACGTGAAGCAAGGGATAGAGGCATGCAAGGAGTTTAGCATTTATTTGGCCCAGGAACAGGAGGATGAGCTGTGGAAACAAGAACGCCCCGACATGCAAAAGGTGTTCGAGGCCATGAAAGGGAACGTTGAGGGATGGTACAAAGCGTATGTATCACTACAGACAAAAGGTAATCACCTGGCCGCTGCTTTGGTACAACTTGGAACCACCGTGGCGGAAATGGACAAGCGTGCTGGGGAAGTGAGCAGAAAATACCGAGTATGTATACCGTGGAGCTTCACCGATATTCCTTGTTGACCATTGAGATAGTTCAGCACTTCCCCTACAGGGTCTCCGACGTCCACCAACCCCCTTCGTAGCTCTCGGCAGCCCACGATACAGATGCGAAGATCAATGTCTAGAGAACTTCCGACCGACCCGGGCCCCATCACCCCTGCAATTCGAGCGGCACTTCCAGCCTTTCAACTGGTGGACGAACGTGAACCAACGCCGGAAGATGAATCGGATGAAGAATCAGTTTTAGCATTAGCAGAGCCAGAACCTGAATTCACTTTGAAGCCGCACACGTATAGTCCATTTCCTTCACCCAAGGTCACTCAAGCGCCTTCCTTCCCAGCACAGCCCTTGCAATCCACCCCACCACAGGAACCTCCTCGCCCAGAAATCAGCAAGCGAGCCTCTCTACGTCAACGATTCTCATTAAAACGAAAAGAAACACCATCAGAAATTACCATCAAAGCACCACAAGAACCGTCGGATGAGAATTATTGGGGACCTCGACAACCAGTGAAATCGGTCTCGAGACCACCACCGCATAAACTTGAAACCACTGTAAAATCACCCCCTTCACGTGGTCTCGACTCTGCTTATTGTTCTGATTATGAGAAACCTTCATCTCCCGAAAATCCACCAAATACCACTTTACCTCCGCAGAGATTTAATCCTTTCCCTCAACCGCCTAGATCAGTTACAAATACACCAACTTCAACAGCATTCAACTCCCCACGCGTACCCCCTCCTCCCCCTCAAATTCCGGAAAGAGCACCCGAGCGAAAATCACAACAACGAGTGCCAGCGGGGGGTATAGAACGAATCGTAGCGCCTTCCATTCTCACACAAGAATTTCTCCCTTCTCCCGCATCTGAACGACAATTTTTCCGTCCTGTCAACGCCTCTCCCAATTCGCCCCTTCAGCGTCCTTGGACTGCTGCACCCGATGAAATTGTACAAATTCACAGCAATGGCTCTACAACCAACCTCCGCTATGGTAGCCATACTCCCTCACAGCTCGGAAATCGTAATCGCGCCCCGAGTGCGATGAACATGAGTATGATGAGCGATATGACGACGATGACGGAGAATGGGAAGAAGGTGAAGAAGAAGCGGAGTGCGTTTGGGTGGTTGAAGAAAGCGTTTAGTCTGAGTGAAGAGGAGAAGGCTGCATTTGAGGAGAGAAGGAGGATGACAGATGCGGATTTCCGGAAGGATCATGCGAGGAATGAACAGCAGCGATGGCTGGATGGGAAGAGGATAAGATAGGATGGAGATGCAAGAGATGGAACCCCCTTTTTTTTCGCCCTTGTGATTTGATCTGATTTGGAGTTTTTTGTTTGTTCTTTTAGCAAGCACGCATGCATATGGGCTGTTTTTCTCCCCTTTTTACTCTTTTTGCTTTTTTCTCCTATGTAATAATGTATTTCTTCTCTTTCTTTCTCTTATGTTTGGAGCAAGTCGCAGGTCCCTTTTTTTTCCCTTTTTCTTGTCTTTGTTGTTATATACCCCCACCCAGTACAGGGCTGGCAGATAGGGAATACGGAATTAGGGGGGTTTTTTCTGATTTTTTTTTTTCTCTTTTCACGATGGTTGGGGAAATTGAGGTGAAAGGGGGGTTAGGAGGAAGGTTGATAGGTTGGTGATGGATGGGGGATTGTTGGTGGTGAGGTATGGTAGTTGAGGGGTTGAGGGGAGTGAGGGTGTAGTGTAGTGTCCAAAGTACTAAGTCAAGAAATGGGAGATGGGAAAGGAGATAGGAGATAGGAGATAGGTAGTCAAAAGAATATCATCTTTTAGATACTAGATACTAGATATATATACTGTCTCGTGAATTCTCTGCTTATTTTTCAAACACGCTTAATTGTTTGTAGGAGCTGTGTCTTATGTTCTTTTTTTCTATGTTTTATATAGTATACTATTGTTTATGGTATGTGATGTGAAGGATGGTGTGGATGTGGGTTTTGTGGATGGGGGGAGGGGGGATTGTGAGGAGATGTGAGATATTAGTAGGGTTATTAGAAGGTATGAGTTAGTAGGTATATAAATAAATATCCATCTTTCATCCATCTTTCCTCTTTCCTCTTTTCAATTCCACAACCCTTTACTCTCCCTATACAAGTAAAGTAAAGTAAAGTACCGTACCGGTTTTTAGTAACTAAATAGATAGATCGATTAATAGATTGATAGGCTATACTGTTAT
>LT855424.1:1296655-1310318 GCA_900184765.1 Hymenoscyphus fraxineus | reverse complement strand
GTGGGATGGGGATGGGGTGTGAGAGGGTGTGGAGGAGGTGAGGTAAGAAGGAGGTGATGGTGATGGTGGAGGTTGAGGGGGATGATTTGTGTAGAGGGGAGAGAGGTTGGTTGGGAGTTAGAGAGGAGAGTGAGGATATAGATTAGCGAGAGGTTCCAAGGGTTTGTAAGATGAAGGAGGATCGAAGGGGTTGATTTCTTTGACGCACTTGGAGGTATGCGGCTATGATGACGTTTCTTTTATAGACTGGATAATAATACGTACGGAGGTAGGAGAATACCTATCCATAGGAACTAATAGAAAAAAAAAAGACAAACAAATACCAGAAAATAGTTTTTATTTTCATATCCATCAATCCAGTGACTTAACTACTCTACCTAACACTCGTACATCCATACAATCCTGCCGTATCCTATCCCATGTATTTTCCTAACCTCTCATCTATCCCATCCGATACCAAAAAGACCACCCACCAGAACATAAGACCGAAACCAAAACCAAAACCAAAGTATCCGGGGCCTTGATATGTAAGCGAGAAAGAACCATCGTAGATATGCCAACAACAACAACAACAACCAAAAAGAAGCAAAAAAGAAAAAAGACGAATGCAGAAATCCAAAAAAATCAAAACAACGCAATGCCAAAATCGTACAAAAGTGTCGGAGAGGTACGCCTCCAACCAGTAGCTTCCACACCACAGCACGCAAGGAAACTCATATGCGTTCTTCCACCGCAACCCAACCCAGAACCCGTCCAGATCACCCCCTTACTTCAAGCCACCCTGTCGCCTCCAAATCCAAGATGAAAAACGAGAGCGCAAGCGAGAGAGCAAGAACCCGCCTAAAACACAAACCCCAAAAGCCGGTTCGCAATATCACTAGAATAATCCGCCGTAGCAATAGGAGGATGACTCAAATCATCCCCCTTCTTATAACTAAAATCACCCGAGTTATAAAGGCGACTCGACCAATAAACCCTCTGCGCCTCACTCGTCGCCCCATTCTCCCCCGCCCACTCAACCCCATGCTTCAACCCACTGCCCTCAGCCGTCCCAAACGTCCCATCATGAATCATCCCCACGATCTTCTCCTTGGGACACGGTCCGGAACCGACCTTCGTGCAGTCGTTCGGCCCGTTGTGGGATTGCATGATACCCGGGTTATTGACGCCCAAGTTCGTGGCGCCGACGCGGACGCACCCGTGGGATTCTTGGACGATGACGGCGAGGATGAAGCGGCTGTCGACGCCGGTGGATTTGCTTTCCGAGAGGATCCCGTCGTGGATGGCGAGGATTTCTTCGGGCGTGTTTTGTTTGATGCCGGTCTCGCAGCCCTTGGAGAGTCCGTCTTTGTTGAGGTTCCAGAGCGTGTCGAAGGAGAGCCATTTTGAGGATGCGGGCCAGGTGCTGCCGTCGCCGGTGTAGTGTTGTTTGGTGCCTGAGGGGCCGGTGGAGGGGTTGCCGCTTGAGGGGACGGTGGGAACTGGTTTGGGGGATGTGGTGGTGGGTTTGATGATGATGGAGGTGGGTTTGGTGGGGGATGGAGTGGTGACTGGTTTGACTGGAGTGGTGACGGGAGTGGTGATAGGAATAGGAGTCTTGATGGAAGTGGTGATAGGAGCGGGAGATTTGATGGGAGTAGACGCAGGGGCTACAGAGGTTGGGGCATCCCAAGAGCCGTCATCCCATTGGGTTGGAGGATGGCTAAAAAAGAAAGTCAGTAACTTGCTTACTTCTTTTCAGAGATTGCCAGACAGAAAGTACGACTTGGGGAGTAGGCTGAAGGAAGCGAGGAAAGATTCACTTACTACATTCCATCATCATAAGCTACAGGAGCAGCAAAAGAACTACCCGCAAGAGCTAGAACAGCGAGAAAGGCACGTGCAGAAGACATGTTTCGTTTCGTAAGATTTTGGCAAGGAATTGAAAAGATTGAATTTGAAGAGCTGAGAAGCTGGAAATGAATGTGATTGAAGTGCAAAAAAGAATGTGTTAAAGAAAGAAAAGGACTGTGGGGAGAAAGGAACGTGGGTAGCTGTTGGTTGCTGTTGGTGTTGTTGAAAGAGTCTCTTCAAAGGAAAGAGAGATGTCCAACTATATACCTCGCCCTGAAGGAATCCCCTCGTAGCAAACGTGACATCCAACTAAAATTACGTTGCACAAGAATAGCAAAGGTGCCAGCCATTGAAGGAGTAGGATCGGAAAATACTTTCGCATCCTGACCTCTGATGGGCTAGCCAGCAGACGGTAGTCGCCTCTTTTGGTCAAGGGAGATTGCCGCTAGCGAAAGTCGCTCACTTGAAATTTAACTTGGACGCTGGAGAAATTTGTTTCATGGTGAATTCTCTCCGGGAGGATTTGTTTGTGTGAAATGGTACATATGCAGGTACAAGGAGAGGGGTAAGAGTTTATGAGATAAGCGATGAAGGAAGCGAACGACGTAACATCAAGCATGTTGACAGAAGGGTTGACAGAATGGGATGAACGCAAGGGAAGGAACCCGCCCAGTAAGGCTGATGGGTTGTCAGATTGTTTTTGCAGATGTACCGAGCTGGTCCAATCAAGCCATGTGGCGCTGAACTCCAAATTGCTTATGTACGTAGACCGCAAATTCTAGAGCTTGGAAGGAACTTAATGAATCTCAACATTATGAAAGAAAATAAGAAGAAATCAGTAGAAGAACTCGTCTGAGGCTTCTCATGACGAACCTGATAAAGCTTTCATTGGTACCCCAGGGTCCATCTAGCCAACAGCACTTACCCATGTCTCTAGAGTACCTGCAAGGCAATCACCAGCTGAAAGCAGCCACCATCACCATAAAATATGACAAAAACACCAGCAGACTCGGGGGAATACACAACAGTACTCAAGTAGTATGTCTCGTTTGAAACTGAAACATAAAACCAAAGGAACTCCGAACTGGAGTACTTTTCCCTTTCCTCAATCCAGGTGATCAACAATCTAGAAGGGACTCGAAAAGACTCCATCTCGGCCAGGCCTTCAAGTCGTACAAAGTGCAACGTGTGATGCTCCTTGCTGCTGCCTCGCCGCCAACAGGAGTTCTCGCCGAGAAGGAATTGGGATTGAAAGCTTTTTCTTCTTTGTAGGATCCTGAGGCTGAGAGGCGCCGCATCAACCGTACACGTACACAAACCCATGTGGAGGTGATGGTTCTCCATCCTCACAGCTCACATGTTACGTGGTAGCGAATCAGTTGTTACCAAACTACTTGGAGCATGTGAATTCCAAAGTGAATGGTATTTCGAGATTGAATCTGCTTGTCATTTCTAACATGAAAGAAAAAGAAGTGTAACCCTGCGGCAGTATTTTGTTGGGCTGTGGCACAGATGTTGGTATTCGACTGTGCCGCAGAAGGAATCTATCACCGAGGTTTAGGTAACCTGAAAGCAGAGTCAGCTGACCGTAAATCAGTTACATTCGTATGAAGTTATGAACTCGTATGTTCCCGAGGCTATCTATATTTGTATTCCTAGACATATGAGATTGGGAAATCGAAAGCAGGCGAGAAGAATAAGGCTGTGCAGATGGCAGTAATATCGGTCGTCAAAAGATAAAGATGAAAGTAAAATTCACAGGACGAAATGCTTGAGATGTTTGAATATGAAGTTCTTGAATTTCATTCTTTTTTTTTTAAAGAAAAAAACATCTCACTGATATCAAGGCAGAAAAAACCCCACCCACTTACCCCTCAACTCCATCCATATACATCCTGACCCATTTTTGTGCACCATTAAACCAGAAATTCATTCGAGTTACCCCGTAAGTCTATGCATAGAGCTTCTTCTCGTAACTCTCCATATTTACACCGCCCTCCAACTGCGCACTTGCGGTTCTCAATTCGAAACGCGTGGTGCCGTTTGCAACCGACTCGTGGAGATCAACTAGACTCTTCTTTCCGCAGTCCTGAAGAGAGTGCTTCAAGCCGGCTGCGAGGTAAGGAACAAACTTGTTGACAGAACCACGATGAGCAACAGCTCCAGAAACACCTTGTGCAACCAGAACGCTATCACCCTCAGAAAAGTAACGGGCAGTTCCGGCGTTGCTCTTTTGACTGTCTTTGGCTCCGGCTCCGGCTCCGGCTTTCTTGTCCTGCATGGCATCGATACTACCCATACCACGGTAAGCCTTGACCAGCTTACCCTCGCGACTGACGAAAGATGTGCCAGGAGACTCGGTAGTACCAGCGAGGAGACCACCCATCATGATAGTAGTAGCTCCAAGTGCAAGACCCTTGACGATATGACCAACATTTTGAATACCTCCATCCGCCATGCATGGAACGCCGAATTTGGCAGCAAAAGAGCTGACATTGTAGACAGCAGCTGCTTGAGGACGACCCACAGCCATCACTTCTTGTGTGATGCATGCACTTCCACTACCCATTCCGATTCGAAGACCATCGACACCAGCAACGATGAGTGAAGCAGCCTGCTCACGGGTAACAACATTACCTCCAATTACATCCAAGCCGGGATACTTTTCCTTGATGTACTTGATCATCTCAATCTGGTACATGCTGTTGCCTTGACTACTATCCAAGATGACAATGTCCAAGCCAGCGTCAACCAGCTTCTGAAGACGAGTCTTATCCTCTGGTCGCGTACCGATCGCAGCAGCGCAGATGAGTTGCTTTGAATCAGGGAGTTTGGATGCAAGAGGGAAATGGAGGTTCTTGGTCAAATCAGATCGCGAGATCATGGAAACAAGGTTGCCATTAGAGTCCACGATGGGAAGCTTGCCCTTCTTGGACTTGGCAAGAATAGCATTGGCCTCTACCAAATTCGTGCCATGGGTAGCAGTTATGAGGTCAGTGACCATGACGGAAGAGACTGGGATATCATCATTGTCCTCAAACTGAATATCTCTGTTGGTGACAATGCCGATCAACTTGGAGCCCAATTTGCCGTTTTCTATTTCATACATGTTAGCTTCAGGTGTTTGTTCAAAAGTCCTGAAAACATGGTATGCGTGTTTTGATTCTGATCATAAAGAGCATAGATTGATTCCCCATGACCTCACAGTCAATACGGATGAACGAAAGTTATTTGTAAAGTTTGCTAATCATAGAAACATGGCGACTGAAGGATGGACTGTGTATGACTTACCAGTGACAGGAAATCCACCAAAGCCCCATTTTTCTTTCAAGGCCTTCACTTCACCCACTGTAGTATCTCTGTGCAAGACGACAGGGTCCAGAATGAAACCATTTTCAAAACGCTTCACCTTCTGTACCATCTCGGCCTGTTCATCAGCCGAACAGTTGTGATGAATAACACCGAGACCACCCTGGAGCGCAATGTGAATTGCCATCTCATGTTCTGTGACGGTGTCCATAGGAGAAGAGACAAAGGGAGTTTTGAGGGTAATGCGCTTGGTGACAGGCGAATCTAGAACCACCTCATGAGCAGCGAAGCCGATGTAGCCAGGAAGAATGAGGAAATCATTATATGTGAGACCACCGTGAACTTTGGAGTCGAGGAGCGACTTGACATCGAGACCGTCCTTCTCTTTGTAGCTGTCGAGAACCTCCAGAGCCTTGGAGGGGTCGAGAAGCTCGCCGCGAAAGAACTCGGCAGCGGATTTGACACCGTTGGTGTGAGGCATCTTGACGGGACGACCGGACGGTGGCAGATATAGGAGATCTAACAAAGGGGATCTAAGTTTGGGATCGCGAAGAAAAAGGGAAGGCGCGGCGGGGTAGAAGGTCGAGGGTGGTTTGACGGTCTTCCTTCTCCCAAAAGGAAGAGGAAGACATTCAAAGGAANAGCCGTCGTCTTTCCGCGCCGGCTTGCTGGAAGTGGCGAGCTCCGGTATCACTTCTCGGGCCGGGTCGGATGTAACCGGCAGCGGCATTGCGATATGATGCCGTTGCCGACATGCCCCCGTTGCCGACATGCCCCCGTTGCCGACATGTCCCCGTGTCCGAAGTACGCAGCTCCGGTATCGCCCCTCGGGCCGGGTCGGGATGTAACCGGCAGCGGCGATGCCGGGTTGGTCAACAAGGAAAGACCAATTGCAACAACATCGACAATTCCGTCATTGGAGAAGGTTGTTGATATATAAACTTAATCTGAATCTCTTCATATTAAGACCAGAAAACTCTAAAGTAGATCACAGTACGAAGCTCAAGTCGTGAACAGGGACAACCCCAATTGCCCTGCCACTGAAAATCAGATGATGGGGCCAACCGCGAAGGCTGCCCGGCCAACCACAAGGGTGTTTTTCCTCTTTCAGTGGGCTGCTCTTCCCCTCCTTCGTTCTGCTGGCCACCACCCGCCGGAAGTAAACCTTCACCTTGCAAAATCCTCATCGTAATTCTCCGTTGATACACTGTGCAGTCCCAATATCAGTCCCTGGCTAGCATTCCTCTACCTCACTCCGCCGCTATCATCATTCCCTCTTCTCACTACCTCCTCTTCTGCGCTGCGCGCTGTCTGAATTTTGGTCCGCAGTACTCGTGCAGCAGATAGACGATACGTAATATCAACAAACCCCAAGGAAACACCACCCCCCAGCCGCGTCGTTGCACCACCACACCAGCGATAACAATTCGGAGCTTCTGGTCTTGTACGACCATATGATGTGACGAGGTCGACGAGGAACCCATTGCAAGTGCACATAGCGAGTCCAGTAGAGTAGAGATATTGCTGGGCGGATGCTCCCATCACGATAATCACTCTTGACATTGTCACTCCCAGCTCCAACCTCGTCCTCATTGGCAACGACGCCAGCATGTCGTACCGATCTTCCCTGCGCCAAACAGGAAATATTGACTACAGTTCGCCCTCTTCACCCACCAAACGTCAACCATCCAACGCGTCAACAGCCTCCACCGCATATTCAAACTCCTCTGCAGGCTTCTTTGAGCTGAGTCGGACGAGCACTCTATCATCCGCAGCATCAGGACACGGGTTCGGGCATAAGAGGGGAATGAGCGAGGCAACAGGCATGCAGACAAGTACAAGATCCCCCGGTATCGAGAACAAAATCGACCGGACGCACTCACCATCAAATCCTGAAAGTCCGTTAAAGAGTGCGCGCCAATCCCTTCGGCCACTGCCTCAACGACCAGCTTCCCCAACGCCTGCATCTCGCACAGGAACTCCTCGTACCGGCAGTCCTGGACTCGTTCACCTGCGAGGGCAGAGTTTTAGCAACTCAAAGGCCCAATTTGAAGACCATAACAATTCGCCCACTGCGACACCAGCGCCGGCTGTTCCCCCCAACTTTCGCACTGGTAGTCCTGGACACAGCCACTCGCGAGGCCAGAGCTTTAGTATCCCTAAAGCGCAGTATGACGACCACCTTAAGAACTCGCCCACGGCCGCACCTGCGCCTGCCATTCGACCCACCTCTCTGTTTTTGAGCCGCGCCGAATCAGGCCGCCTATCTTTTTCTGGACGAAGTCCTACTACCCAGCACGCGCATAGCCCTTTGCAAGCGCCTGATCTCCAGAGTTTGCAAAGATCCAGTACCAGCCAATTGCGTACCTTGTCTCAGTTCGCTGAAACTGGGGCGCCAGAAGATTTCAGTATCACATCTCCAGCGCAAGAGGTTGTAGGTCTACATGGAAGAAGAAAGCTGCAGAGAAGCGGGACCGACCAGAATGCCATTTCGAATAAAAAAAGTGGTGGGTATGGTTGGGAAGGTCGAAATTGGATGGACAAGCAACGACAGTTTCTACAAGCATATGAATATTTGTGTCATATCGGAGAAGCGAAAGAATGGATGGAAGATATTCTCAAGCGTCAAATACCTCCAATTGTACAACTTGAAGAGGCTCTTAGAGATGGTGTGACTTTGGCAGAGCTGGTCGACTCTCTTTACCCTGAGCGTCGACTTCGCATTTTCCGGAGTCCAAAGTTACAATTTCGCCATTCCGATAACATCGCCATCTTCTTTCGCTTTCTTGCTGAAGTAGAGTTACCCGACCTCTTCCGTTTTGAGCTCATCGATTTGTACGAGAAGAAGAACATCCCAAAAGTTATTTATTGTATTCACGCTCTGAGTTGGCTTTTATTCAGAAAAGGAATCGTTAATTTTAGGATTGGAAATCTGGTTGGTCAATTGGAATTTGAGCACCATGAATTGGAGGCTATGCAAAAAGGATTGGATAAGGCTGGTGTCAGTATGCCCAGCTTTGGAAACATGAGTGCAGACTTTGGAGTAGAACCAACTCCGGAGCCAGAGCCAGAGCCCGAGCCGGTAGAAAGTGAGGAGGATCGTATCAATCGGGAATTGGGAGAAAACGAGTTTGCAATTATCGACCTTCAAGCCCAAATGCGAGGCGCAGCCACACGCATGCGATGTACCCGTATAATGGAGGGACTATGGGACTCGGAAGATATGCTGGTAGATTTGCAGTCGAGAATCCGGGGTGATTTTTCCCGACAGATCGCTGAGTACCGGCTTAGCATGAGAAGATTTGCAATCAATTTGCAAAGTGGTGCTCGAGGGTTCTTAGTTCGCCAGCGACAAAATAGCCGGGAATCTTTCTGGAAAAGTAGAGAAGCTGATGTTGTGATGCTTCAGAATTTAGTGCGGGGGAAGAAAGCCCGCGAAGAGGTATGCATGGCGAAATCACTCCTGCGTAGAGAAGAACAAGGGGTTTGCGAGTTACAAGCAAGTATTCGGGGTTTCTTGTCTAGGAAGAGCATGGCAGTTCAGAAACAGGAGACGCAGGAGTCGTCCGGCCCGGTGAAAGAGCTGCAGGCTGCTGTCAGAGGCATGATTCTTCGAAAACGCGTAGCTGATGACCACGACAAACTTTGGCGAGAAGAAGAATCAATTAGTGCAATTCAGGCTTTCTCGCGAGCCATGCTGACCAGAAATCAGATCTCGAGGCAAAGAGATAGACTCGAGGCCTCGTCGCCAATGTGGACGTCCCTACAAGCCATAATTCGAGGAAATGAAGTGCGAGTGGAAATCCAAGCAACTAAAGAAGAATTATCTGGACACAAAGCAGAAATCATAACACTGCAGTCGTGGGTTCGAGGTGCCGTTGTGCGACTTGGCGTATCAGATATCCTGGAAGAATTACACCAAACCGAGGATTCGGTGCAAGAAGTCCAGAACAACATCCGGGGTATGCTACTCAGGAAAAAGGTTGCCGCTGATTACGATGCGCTTGTCTCTCAAACACCAGAAATTACACAACTGCAAGCTCTTGCCCGAGGATGTCTACAACGACAGCAGATTGGAGCTGTTCTTGATGAGCTTGATTCACACTCAGAAATGATTGTTGAACTGCAAGCCTTGTCTCGTGCCGTTCTTCTCCGGGCTGATGTTGGTAATGTCCTCGCCGAACTTGAGTCCGAAGAAGAATCCATCATCGCCTTCCAAGCTGCAGCCAAAGCAAGCTTGGTGAGAGCCAAATTTGCCGAGAAGAAGAGATATTTCAAAGAAAATATGGAGAAGGTCGTCAAACTTCAGAGTTTTGTTCGCGGTCGGTTACAAGGAGAGGCGTACAAGAGTCTGACCACTGGCAAGAACCCACCTGTGAACACGGTTAAGAACTTTGTACATCTCCTTAATGATAGTGACTTTGACTTCAACGAGGAAATTGAGTTCGAACGACTACGAAAAACAGTTGTTCAGCAAGTACGCCAAAATGAAATGGCAGAACAATATATCGATCAGCTCGATATCAAGATTGCTCTGCTTGTTAAGAACAAAATCACCTTGGACGAAGTTGTCAAGCATCAGAGAAATTTCGGTGGGCATTCTGGTAACCTTTTGGTCAACTCATCCTTGAGCTCTGGCAACCAATTCGATCTCAAGGCCTTGAACAAAAACTCCCGAAAAAAGCTCGAGTCTTATCAACAGTTGTTCTTTACCCTTCAAACACAACCTCAGTATCTTGCTCGTTACTTCAAGAGAATTCGAGAGCAAGGAACAGCGGAAAAAGACTGCAAGCAGATTGAGACATTAATGATGCGACTGTTTGGATATGCCCAGAAGCGACGTGAAGAGTACTATTTGTTGAAACTGATTGCTCGGGCAGTGAGGGAAGAAGTCGAAGGCGTTACATCCATCCAGGAGTATACCAGGGGCAATTTCTTCTGGTGCAAACTTCTTGCAAATTATACCCGTTCACCACGAGATCGTAAGTACCTTCGAGAGATTCTTGGTCCTCTCATTCAAACAAATATTATCGAAGATCCGGCTCTAGACCTGGAAAGCGATCCAATGCAGATTTACCGCTCGGCCATCAATAACGAAGAGCTCAGAACTGGGAGACCTAGTCAACGGCCCCTCGACATTCCTCGAGAGGTTGCTATCAAAGACCCGGAGACACGAGACATGTTCATTGATCACTTGCGAGATCTTCGCGAGATCTCAGATCAATTCTTACTTGCTCTGCAAGGCTTATTACACAGGATGCCATATGGAATTCGCTTCATTTGCGAACAAACCTTCGATGCTCTATGTCAACAATTCCCACGCGAACCTCAAGAGCATCTATTACATCTTGTCGGTAACTGGCTGTGGAAATTCTACCTGCAGCCAGCACTCACTTCCCCCGAATCTATGGGGGTAATTGAAAAACAACTCACTCCACTCCAGAGGAGGAACTTGGGTGAAGTTGCAAAGGTCCTCGGGCAAGTCGCATCCGGGCGCCTTTTCGGAGGCGAAAATATATACTTGCAACCCTTGAATGCTTACGTCGGTGATGCCATTGAACGAATCCGTCTTATTTTCCGAAACATAATTGCCGTTCCCGACGCAGAGAGCACTTTTGACATTGACGAATTTAATGATCTCTACGCCAAGGTCAAGCCAACTCTATACATCAAAATGGCAGACATTTTCCAGATCCACAACCTTGTCGCTGCGGATCTTCCGCACATCTGCCCTAACCGAGACGACATGCTTCGAGAAATGATCCAGGAACTTGGTAGCGCGAAGGTCAACGAGACCGAAATGTTGGGAGTTGCCACGGGCGAGATACAAATGACCCTGAATCCCAAATTGCATGACATTGAAGACCCCGAAGCAGAAGTCAAGGCCCTCTTCATGGAGACAAAAAGATGCATCCTCTACATCATTCGAGTACAGTCAGGTCCAAATTTGATGGAAATTTTAGTTCGCCCCATCACCCGAGAAGATGACCAAAAGTGGCACTCATTGCTCCGCGAGGAATTTTCTTCCGATAGCAAGACTCGGGGTGCCTACTCAGACGCAAACACACTGGTTGATATCAAGGCCATGTCATATAAGGAATTGAAACGTACAGCATTGGAAAACATCATGAGACTGGAGCAATTTGGTCGTATCTCAAGGCACAATTATTACCAGGATATTCTCAATGCCATCGCCTTGGATATTCGAACAAAGAGCAGAAGACGTGTGCAACGACAGCGCGAATTGGAAGGCGTTCGACTCACCCTGGGAAATCTTAGCGAAAAGGCCGAATGGCTAGAATCTCAAAGAAAGAGTTACGACAACTACATTGAGCAGGCAATGATGACTCTCCAGAAGAAAGGGTACGTATTCATCTCATCTAACTTCGACCAGACACTGACTATTTTTTCTTAGCAAAAAACGTTTCCTCATGCCATTTTCCAAACAATACAACCATGAACGCGAACTCGAGCGTTCTGGTCGCAAGCCCAAGTTTGGATCATTCAAGTATTCAGCACGCACCCTTTCCGACAAGGGTGTGCTCGTATCCTGGAGAGGAACGCAAGATCGGGATTGGGAAAAAATCAACCTCACGATTTCTTGCGACGAGGTTGGCGTCTTCTTCATCGAAGGTAGCAAAGGAAGCATTCAAATTCCTGGCGCCAGTGCTCAAGTGCCAATGGACAGCCTCTTAGCCGCTCAATTTGCCAACCACCAGTACATGGATTTGTTCGAAGGGGGAATGAGACTTAATGTTAATTTATTCTTGCATTTGCTGTACAAGAAATTCTATCGGACGGAATGATGAGGTGGAATGGATTGGCGGTGCCAATGAACTTGGAATGATAGATAAGATAGCTTTTGTTCTTGTTATTGAGAGGACGATTTTGCATGACAGCATTGTTTTATTGGCGTCCTCGGGGGTTAAGAAGAGATGCACCCCAAGGGCAACTGAGGGTCTGGCTTCCTGGTATATTATTTTGTACATACGCTTCCAATTCAGGATGGGAACATGGCGTGGTAGGACGAAAAGATATGACTACAAATCATGATGAAGAAATGCTTTTATCAACTCAGTCTTCGTCTTTTGCATGAAGTGATTCAAAGATTCCTTGATAGGTGAGAGTTCCTGGTTTGATGACATCGTTGTCTGCCTGCTTACTAGATTTGCAGGCACGACCGACCAACTCGAAGGAAAGTACGAGGGATATATACTACTTTGGGAAGTCATTACCTGTATAAACCACAAAGCCGATCACTTGCGCCTTCTATTCCACATGCCTTCGAAAAATTCGTGATCTGTAAAGAAGTCATCTACACAAATTCTCTCTTTTTCTGCACGATTTCCACTCAACCTGAGCTCTCGGTAGGCAATACCAGCCATGAACACACGATATCTTTTTCTCACCTTGCAACTGCTCTTGCTCGACATCTCAGCACACATTCTCCATCCCCGTGACGACCAACAAACACCACCATCCCCAACCCCACCTCCCACCCTCTCATCTGCCCAACTAAAAGACAACCCCTCCTGTCTCATCCTCGGGGAAGCCCTCGCAATATGCGGCTCCCTCACAAGCAACTTCAAAGACCTCGATCCCAGTTCACAAGCTCACTGTCTCTGCTACTCTAGCACCGCATGGGCACCCTCACTCTTCGACTCGGCGGTCAAATCATGTGCTGCGTTCGCCTCGGAGAGCGCCACGTCTGCGTACGCGGCTCTTGCTAATATCCAGGGCTTCTGCACGGGGATTGGGGATGTGGCGAGGCCGGCGAGTAATGTTGCGTCGACGACTGCGGCGCTGGCTATGTCTACGTCTACGCCGGCGGTGGTATTGTCGGCGTGTGGTGCGATGAGGAGTTTGGAGGGGGGGTGTGCGGCGGCGTCGCCGGGGTTTGCGATGATGGATAATTGGGCGAAGGCGAGGTGTCTTTGTTACTCACCTGCTGGTTTGTGGGCCCCGAGTGTTTTTGATGATGCGGTTGATAGCTGTAATCGTGTTGCGAGGACGGCGGCTCCGGGGACGTTTGCGACTGTGGCTGCGTGGGAGGGGTTTTGTGGGAATATGGGGGATGTTGTTCATGGGTCTGCTGGTGTTGTTTTGACGCCTGCTTTGACTGGATCGCTCGTTACGAGTTCGGGAATACTCTCTCCTGTGTCCTCAGAGACCAGTCCATCTGGAATCTCAACAACATCACCAGACTCCTCCATCCTCAGCGAGATAACCGTCATACCCGTTCCTATCCCAACACCCACACCCATCCCCTCCCCGACATCCTCCCCCTCATCCAACTCAGACACCAACCTCCCAACCTCCATCCTCGTAGCGAGCTCCTCGCCCTCAACACACAGCACCCTCACGACTCCCACGCACAAACCAACCAGCAACACGAAAAGCAACGCGCAGTCGCAGAACTTCTCGACGGCGGCGGGAGTGCATACTATCCCTGAGGTTCCGAGGGTTGAGGTTATTGTGGTGAGTTTGGTGTGTGCTAGTGTGCTGTTTTTTTTATGCTAGC
>LT855424.1:1271148-1296650 GCA_900184765.1 Hymenoscyphus fraxineus | reverse complement strand
CCGGGGGCTGTAGTGTTAGTGGATTTTTTTTTGTTTTTTTGTTGGGGGTGGGTTTTATGTATAGAGGGGAGGGGGTATGGGGTTTGTTTTGGGGGAGATTTTTTTCTGGAAGTATGGGCTTTTATGATGACTTGGTGGAGGTTACAGTAATTGTGGGTTTTTAGTGAGAGGTTGGGGTGAGATTAATGTGTTTTGAGGATAAGTAATTGTAATTCAAGGATTTGAGTGGGTGTTCATACCTAGGTGTTGTGAGTAAGTGGTTTGCTTGTTAAACTATCGACGTCGACGTATTGTAACACCTAGAGGGTATACTGTAGAAGAGTTCGTAACTATATGCACAGAGTTGAACTCATCTAAGGTTTCCGGGGGCGATTCGATTTAGCTAGAGTATTTGTAAAATTAGTATTATAAGGGTAAGTCGTTTTTTTGTGGTTATNGGGGAGGAGGGAAAAGGGGGACATTACGAATAGGTAGGTAGGAGTGGAAAATGGGGGGGCGGGGGTTAGGTTATTAGGTTGTGAGTTAGACCACTTATTTCTTATTTATTCGTTAGTTAGTCGGTATATGTTTTATTGTGTGAGGCTTGTTGTGAGTTCTCTTTTGTGTTGGTTGCTGGCTTTAGGTATTTATAATTCGTTTATATAGAGAGATGTAGAAGCGAAGTATATGTGCCCTCGGTTATATTAAGTAGCGTA
Source organism: Hymenoscyphus fraxineus (assembly GCA_900184765.1). Classification (NCBI taxonomy): domain Eukaryota; kingdom Fungi; phylum Ascomycota; class Leotiomycetes; order Helotiales; family Helotiaceae; genus Hymenoscyphus; species Hymenoscyphus fraxineus. Next base: position 1,295,955 of record LT855424.1, on the reverse strand, counting down.
AAAGGAAGTAGCTTTGAAATGAAACTTGGGGAAAGGGAAGGGGGAGAAGTAAGAAGGAGACGAATAAGGAAGGAAGGAAGGACTGTTCTTATAGAACTCTGATAGTTAGTAGGTATATTTACTGTACGTCTAATGCTAGTATTTATGGCCTATAATATAAATGTATCCATGTCTTTTTATTTATATAATAAGTATAGAAAGTCTTATAGAGCAAAATTACACCTAGAGAGTCTTCCTTACCTAGCGGATATATTTGATATTCCGACCTATATCTGCTAGTACGTTAGTAGGTAAGGATCGAGCTTAAAAAAATCTAAAATCGAGCGTTTATTCTACTCCCGCCCCTTTTTCCCACCTATATATATATTGTACCTTATCGCGGGTATCTTACTCACATTCCAAACGTCCCTAAGGGTACAAAATTCCGATGGGAGGATAAGTTCGACCGGAGGAATCGTGTTTCCAAGGACTGAAAGAAGAATAGGGTGGGATATCCTACCATGGCTTACTGAGCAACCCAATCCTCATTCACCCAGGGATCATTTTGAAGGATCGGAAACCTGGTTCTTCGATACCTTGCTAGGTTGGGAAGAGAATTTATGGTGTCATTGGTCCGGCTTGGTAAGATTTCAGCCCCAAAACTTCAAGGTGGCATTGGTGTGACCGTTTAATCTATTCCCGAATCTGATGTCATATGGTTTTTGTGGTAATGGTCGGTTGTTGGAAAGGACGCGGGTAACTAAACTTTATTAGTACGCCCTTCGGTATACAGAGCAGTTTCAATAGATGTGGGATTTTGTTGGTAATTTATGTTCAATCGTCAGTCGGTACACGTCACATCAAATGAGGCTTATTATTAGTTTTCTTTTGTATTGCTGGCTAGCTTCAAGTGCTTATAATTCGCCCACATATAAGTAGAAAGCGAAGGATAAGCACCCTCGGCTACGTACCCCTTGCGGGGGCAGTTTAACTAACTACAACCTTACCTATATACGAGAACCACTCCTAATTCCAGGTAGCATATTACCAGCCAATAAGGAGGCTCGATTTATAGAAAACAAGGCACAAAGCACCCTCTAAGCAAACCCTTCTAAATCGCTAGAAGGGACAAACAAGCACCTAGCCTGTAAAAGAAAGAATATAAAGTTCTAATAAAAGGGCACACGCCAAATGCTCGGACTTTAACTATATTATAGACTAATTCGAAGGCTCTATCTAGTAAAATACAAAGTATAGAGCAAGGCGGCCAGATACGAACTCGGTCTAAAACCCTCCCAAATCGCAAGGCGAGCCTTCTAGTGAGGGGTATGTAGGTAGGACAAAAGAGCTCACAAAAGTGTAGCTAACAATATAGTAGATATTGTGGTAGTGGTGTTAAAGGTATGTAGTAGTAGTAGGGTGGGATATATATCCCACCATCCGAGTAGCTTACTAAGCCTTCTCCTCATTCACTATAAATCCTGCCATATAAAGCATAATTGGAAAATTCGCGCAATGAGAAGGCTGGAGCGGAAAGATGCGAAGACTCTGTTGAATGCGAAATTCCCCCCAAATAGAAGAAATGGCTCAAGTTTGAGAAACACCACATACATTGTGTAGTGCCGGTACTCCGTACCTATCATTGGAAGTTATTATACTAAATTCCCAGTGCTAATTATCAACTGTCTTGGTACACCAATATCAATACGACATAAAAAATGACAATGATTACAAACTATTTTTATCATTTTAGTTCTACGTGGCCTGTAAATTAAAGAATCCAAGCCCGGTATGTGCAGAGTATTGCCCAAATCTCTTAGCAAACACTTTCAGTCTTCAAATCGTGACCTGCATCCAGCCATGGCCTTTGCCTCAGAGCTTCAACACACTAATCCAAATGTGAGCTCTGCTTCAAGTACATCATTGACAATATATCTTCTATTTTCCTTGTCCCGCCAAGCTGTTCTTTCGTGTTTAGCGAATCCCTGATTTGAATGCATCTGTTTTTACATAGAGTAATAGAGATACAAGATTTGACCCTCGCTGTCTTAGGCTAAACGAACTCTTATATATAAATAAGAGATGATCAAGTTCATGTAAGTCTTCAGAAGTTATACAATACCCCTCTTTTTCTTACAGGTGAGTCACCGATATTGGGGTGTCGGGGCATGCTGGTGCATTTGAGTTGCCAAGCCACGAAGCGAGGCCCGATGAACGTCACATAGCTTTGCTATCACATGAGTACAGAATTATCGCAATCTAATACAGTTTCACTGTTCGTAGCTTTCCTTTAAAAAGTGCCAATATTCAAAAGGTTCAAAAAAAAAGTAACGAAAGAAGTAATGCAAGAATGATATCAATAAGTTTCGCTTATGGCAAGGAGACCCACTAAATCCTTACCGCTGGAAGCGAAACATACCTGAACACCACTCCTATCATCAACTTCTATCACTGAAGAGTTATGTCTAAACAATCTTGCCTTCACAGTCATGGGGGTAATCCATCACAACCTTTGCGTCTCACAACGCATACTTAGACTTCTATCGCTTCTTGAAGCCGCAGGTCCACCCCATAACTTTTCAGTTGATATACGAAAATGAATAAATACTTGCGAAGACATTCGGTTTCGAAATGCTTCGTGCTGAGTAAGTGAAGCAGGAACGATGTCGCGAAAGTGACCCTCAAGCAAGGAAGGGTCCACAAACAACGGAAAATACTAGGAATCCCATCGCGTTCTAGGGACACGTATCTCACTGCTGATGGTTTGTCCCAATTTGTGGAGTTCCAACAACTAGCCAATACGAGCCTATACTGAGAAGCAAAAGAACGTATAGTTGATTACACCATAGCGCTGTGCGGATGCGAAACCCCTCCAGAGTGAATTGATGTTGGTGTGGGAACCTTCCAAAAGACGCTCGTAGTATGCTTGCATGCACACTCTGGACTTGGCACTACAGGAATTCCGAACATGCCAACCTCCATACTCCGAATAGATACATTCAAACACATTGATGGCGATTGCGTAGGCGTTACCTAGGATCAGTGATGCAGGTGGTGCATTCTAGACATTCGAACTGGTCGCAGCCCCACTGTGGGTACTGACAACCCCTTCCGAGGTTTTACCTTTATAACCACAAATAAGAAGTCCAGTCATCGTATTCAACCTGATGGTTTTCCATCACGTTCGCAATACATCGGGAAAGCGCCGATGACAAGGCATAAAACTGTGACCCCGTGGCCTATCGAGAGCAATAAACCGACCAGCAATGGTGTCTGAGTTTCCTTAATTTCAATTAAGTTTTTGCAATTTTTTTGGGAGGGTTTTGGATTGTTTTGACTCTTTTGGGGGGGTGGTGCTTTTTTGGGACTAGTGGCTGGTGGTGGTGTTGTTGCTTGGCGACGATGCGTTGGTGAATGGATGGACTGCCACTCCAGCTCCTTTGCCTTGTCATGGGCTAGGCTGGCATGATGTACTTGGGTAGAGTATGAGAGTTTGAACTTTTTTACATAATACATAGTTGATCGTACGCTACTTGTATTTCAGCTAGTTCGGGTTGAATGTGATTGTTTTGGTTCTATTTTCTAAATCTCAATGTGCTGTACTCTCCGAAAACCAACTTTCGCAAATCGCGTTCTAGCAAGCACTCGCCTTTCCGCAGCTTAAAGATACCGTAATCATGGGCTCAGATGCGCGCAGACACAGAGACACCCTGTAAATGGTGGATGTTAGCCATAGTCTCAGAAGCGAATCTGCGCATGATCCAAGAGAGAATTTGTCCACATACCTGGTCGATAATGATGCCCGTACCGCTAACATAACTTGCAGAGGGACTGCAAAGAAACACAACTACATTTGCGACTTCTTCTGGATCTGCTGCTTTGCCGGTTGGCGAGGCGGCCGCTATCATCTTCTCCAATCCCGGAACCCTCTTTTTACTACGCTCGAACATTGGGGTGTTGACGTAGGCTGGACAGACGGCTGTTACTCGAATATTGTGTTTTGCCATGTCTAGAGCTGGTTTGGGTCAGTGTGATTCCGTCAGAGTTGAGGTGTTAAGTGAATTACATGCGACTTTTGTGATGCCGAGAACTGCGTGCTTGGATGCTACGTAACTGTGATACGCGGGTGTTAGTATTCTTCTAGTTATCGGTCGACAGGAACTGGTGCTTACGCCATCATGTGAGGTGCCGCGAGATAGGAAGCAGCAGAAGCAAGGTTGACGATACACCCACGACCCAGAGTTCGCTCCTTGCCATGTCGACCCTTGTGGATACGGGGGTCTTGCGCCATCATGGCTTTGCAAACAGCTCGGACGCATAGCATAACGCCTTTGGTATTGACTTCGAACATCCCATCGAAGTTCTTGATGTCGACGTCCTGGGTTGGAAGGAGAGACGTGGCTCCCAGCTGCAAGCAAGTGTATTCGTTAGAGATATATCATCAAGAAAGGGGATGAACTCACACCCGCGCTATTAACGCTGTAATCGATTCTCCCGAATTCTTGCACTGTGAGATCTACTATTGCTTGAACGCTTTCGGGGGAGCTGACGTCGACTTGTGTTGATATTGCTCGGTAGTTTGGGTTTGTTGCGTGGGCTTTGCTTTTCTCGGCGTTTGCGAGGGCGTTTTCATAGTTGATATCCGCGAAGACTACTCCTGAAGCTCCTACGGTACACCGTATCAGAGTCAGTAGATTCTTTTGAGTGCTCTACAGAAGAAGAATGAGCAAGACCAATCCAGGTCCCTGCAGATTCTAGGGGTTTTTTGGAGCTTCGACTTTGAGGAATCAAAGTTACCTGCTTCTGCGAAGGCGTAGCCTGTTTCTTCGCCTATTCCTGCACCGGCCTGTGGTGGATTAGAATATTTTGTGTGTACATATTGTAGATCTGTGGAAGCTGTCTTACACCTGTGATGAGGGCTACTCCGTCTACCGTTGCGAATGTCATCTTGGGAACTCTTGTAATCTTTGGTATGTTATTTGGCTGTTTTGAAAGGTACGATGGTGAGGGGATGTAGTCGTTTTTGCTGTGTTGGTTGTTGGTTGGTCATACCAACAATTACATCAAGAATACCATCCTATCACCTTCTATTGGACGGAATCAGCTTTTCAATAGCTTCATAGCTTATAAACTGGTTCTCTGTTTTTTGGTATTCAACAGACTCATTTAAATGCTGCAGTAGACGGTCAGGCGGCGTTAGTACTTCATATCTTCACATTTGCTACATCACACAATAACGTATGTATCCTTAATAGCTCTCATAGAGTTGGAGTAAATATTGCGGTCAGGGTGGTAATTAGTGTGATTCAGAAGGCATTGTACGCTCAGTAGGAAGAATATTGTATTGATTTCGAAATCAACGAATCACTTCAAGAGAGTGAGTCAAAGAATGGGGGTTTGAATCCATCTCAGTTCATTTCCAGCCTTGAAAACGCTCTGTACCACCCTTTTATATCTTGCAACACTCGATTTAGAGACATTTCAAATTAGAACTTGCTTCCGTTGCCACATCAGGAATGACGACGGTATTTGCGCCGCAGAGAATGCAATTAATATACGAAATTGAAGATTATAGCCTCCAGCAAACACCGATCGAATTTGGTGCTGTATCTTGGTATCGAACAAGAATATGTTCTCGACTGATATCAGGAGCTGGGTTCGCTCCTCTGGTGTCAAGAATTCCTCCAAGTGCGAATTAACATAGCCTTTATACGCAGCTGTGACTATGGCTAGTCCTATGACACCCCCCATAATTCGAAATTGAGACAGAGACCCGAGAGCAATGGCTGGTCAAGAAACATGTTTAGATAAGCAGTTTGGATACTTTGGAAGAGGGACTACTTACAAAGATCTCGTTTTTCCTTAATCGAATAGGGCACCATTATGATCAACGTAGATATGTTTATTCCAACTCCAAGCCCAGCAATGACCTGGTATCCATATTGTGCTCTGGATTCTTCGATAGACAAAGGTAGACTAGATAGAAGTGCAAACCCAAATATTTGCAGACATGACGCGCAAATAACCATGTACAGAGGAGGCACTTTAAGCTTTCCCGCTATTGTGGCACTGATAGCAGATCCAAATGGACACGCGACGGTAAAAGGGATAAGACGAAGTCCTGCACTAAGTGCAGTGGCGTGATTTACGACTTGAAATCGTTGGGGAAGCTGGAAAATGGTGACAATCTATGGTGCACCTAGAAAAAGACCATTCCTACCAGTGATTGATAGTTAGCGACAAAGCTATAACATCATGATATAATGCAGACTCACAAGATCATTCCTACCCATACTCGACTAGTCATAAGTCTCCAGGGGAACACAGGCTCGCTTTTTTTTTTGGATCTTAATGTGTGCATTCGTTCCCAATATACGAATGCCAACCACATAACCCCTGAAATTGTCAATAAAGCAATGACAAATGCCGAGTCCCACGCGTAATCCTGTCCTGCTTCCTCAAGAGCAGCTACGAGGAATGTAGTAGCTACAAGAAGTACACCAGCGCCGATAAAGTCGACCTTCCAAAATGTTCCTTTCTTCCATAAAGCACGAAACCCTCAATTATTTTGTTGGGCTGTGACCTCACGTCCTTGATTAGGAAAATCTGCTGGAAGGCATAAAGCGATTGCTGCTATACACATGCATCCAATGGGTACGCTAAACCAAATCGATCAGCTTTCTGATTCAAGAGGTAGAAGGATTGAGAGAAAGGACTAACTTGAGCAAAAACACCCATCGCCAGGTGTCCGTTTTTTTAGAGCCCCTCCAACAATTGGCCCAAGTAGAAGAGATAGGGAGAATACAACTGAAATTCCGCTCGTGTATTTGGGATACAACTCCTTAGGAACCAACTCCACGAATATGATTGACCCGAGAGCGAAATTCCCACCGCCACCTAATCCTTGAAGGGCTCGAAATATTATGCTGTATCGGAATCTTTTAGAGCCAGAGGAAATTTTACGATATCTTAATTAAGCTCACAGTTGATTCATAGTCTGAGATGCCCCACATGCTCCAGAGAAAGCCGTAAATATCGTCAAGACAATCAAAGCAATGACTTTTCGTCCCAAGATATCACTGAGCTTCGACCAGAGTATAACCATACCTAGACCGGGAACTTCAGTAGTTGAAGGCAAAAGCTTTTCTGGTGATACCAAACTTACTAACGTAGCCAAGCATATACGAGGAAAGTATCCAGCTACTTTGGTCGAATGACTTCAAATCGGTAGTAATTGCGATCAACGAGGTTGTCACAATGGGAATCTCGAAGTTTGTGAGGAATAGAGTGGTACAAAAGCTAAATGGATTTAGGAAAAGGTTCCGAATATTGGAGGTTGGGCATACATACGTTGCTGTTATCAAGTGTAACCTCGGTCCTTTTAAGTAAAGCGTAGTCTCGACGGCATTATCAACTTCTTAAACAACATTCAATTAAATCTCTTCCTCTATCTTTTCTTCTTTTACAGTTACTACATTTAAACCCATTTCTATTAAGTAGATCTCATCAGAGGTTATTATAGCCGAGGGTCGGTATAGCTAAGGGGTTGTTTTTGGTAGATCTATTATTACCATACTTAAAGACATCGGAGCGGCTGAGAGCGCTAAGCTTACGGCGGTATTATATCGGGGAGTAATTCATATATTCTATGCCTTATAAATATAAATTAGAGATGTTAGAGAAAGCACGCGATGTGAGCAGAGTGGGTAGGGTAGCTAGCAAATTGCTTACAGTAGTCGGTTGCCACCAACACATCCAACACTTCAAGCAGTTGCACTACGGAAATTACGGATATACATCAACGCGATCAGTCACTATTGTATACGATGACAAACTGAGCTTCCACAGGGCACCAGTGTGGAATCCTGATACTTTCAGTCTGTCAGCCAACAGAAAGGGTTCTCGTAACCCCTTTTTCTGTTTATCTTTCTTATAATTATTCCGAATAATCAAAATTAACATCCCAAAGTCCTTAAACCATCAAATTGATTGCCATTTGAGATGTGGTTAATCACCTATACTTAATCTCAAGTGAGGAAATCCAACTTATGCCTACCCATAAGCTAGGCGATTGTATAAGATCACCGGAGATCGCTTCGTATTCGAGTGTACTGCAACTCCAAATGATACTGTACTGTACAGGTCGTGTTATTTGCATAACTTCCAAAATTATATAGACCGCTGGCCTTGGTAATAATAGTGCGAATTATTATAGTATGTACCCAATAAAAACTTGTATCTGTCTCAGTCTACATGATACGATTTGCATCACGCCGGCAGTTTTGCCTCTGGCGAAGATCCTTTTTTGTTCTTTGGTTTTAAAGAAACATGATACATCTTACCAAATCAACCACTACTTTGAACAAATATGTTGTAATCTAAGAACAGAGGTAGTCATACTGTTGTTTCTCAGACAAATAGATGTTACTGTATGTGTCACGTGATCGACTCGCTATGCGTTTTCCGCTGCTTGGCCATTAACCGAGTACGTGCAGTAAGACTATTTCTTCTTTGGGTCAATTCATTTTCGCACACTGAATACGCCCCCAATGCATACTTGAAGCCCAGATTTTTACTTGATAGTAGCAATTTCAAAGACAATGAGATACAATAGGTTCACCGAATATTCCAAGAAAAGTGGAAGAAATAACCTGATTTATTACCTTTATAAATGATATTAGCCAATCCCTAATATGTAAGTACTTGGGAGTGGCTTTCAATCCCTTCTCTGAATATGGATGTTCTGTGGGTCCTTGTTTTCGTTCTCACTTTTCTGCTTGTCGTTTTTGTCTTCCGCCTTCATTTCGCAGTACGCTTCGCACATATGCATACTGAGCTCATTCTGTTTCTGGTGCTTGTTGGAACTTCCGCTTTGATAGTGGAACTAAGACAGCAAAGATACGTATATCAATGGAACTCAAAAGCTATTGGAACTTCACTGCTAGCATGAACAATCACGATGCAAGAACATGAATGATTGTCAACTACCCACACAGCAATCAAAAAGAATAACAATCTGTATAACAAAACATTCACATCATTCGTAATACTCACGCTATCTGTAAATCATATCCCAATAACGCGAGGTCTTTTTAAATCTCCACAAACCCAAATCTAGATCTCGTTGCCTCTCCTTCCAACCACCACAAAACGCATATTACAGGCACCTTTTGAACAGCGGTTCAACAGCACTTCAACTACCCCATCTAACCATATCTCATTTGGTAGCCATCAAATCTCAATATGGGGAAGATTCTCAAATACGACGCAACTATCCCGCAGCCCATCGCAATATCCATCAACGACCCCAGTTTGCAACAGCTTATCGCTAGAATAGAACGCCAAACCGCTCAAAGATGGTTTCCTGATAAAGTTCCGTTTGATGCTCCTCCACTAGAAGGCTCGAGATCAGGCTCAAACGATAAAAGTGCAAAAAAGGTGCCCTTGGACACTACAAAGGCAAATCATGACGAGGTTCGCGGGGTGTCCAGACATTCAGAGTGGGTGAGGAGGCTCCAACAGATGAGAGAAATGAATAGGCGCTTGAAAGAGACCTGGAAGGATTTCTCTGGAAAAAGAAAGAATTTTGCAACGAGATCTGGGGAGTCGTTCGTATCGAAGGACATAAAGGAACAGCTCGAGGACGATGAAGAGGAACAAGTCCCTAAGACCGAGAAGAAAGACTTGCCACCAATCGTCATGACATGGCCAATCTTTTTCGATTTTAGCTACATGCCCGAACATATAGAGCCAGACGTCCATCTTCAGATATTCGAACAGGCATTCCATGTCAATTCGGCTATTTTAAAATACCAGTCTGAATTCTTCAAAACGTTCCTTGATTCCCCCGACAAATCAGGACTGATTGATAAAGATTGCCAGTTCCCCTACAGATGGATCAGTATAGTAGACGAAGACGAGCAATGGTCATTAGTGTGGGATCACCCAGATCCTGAGAAGGTTGGTTGACCCGACCCCCCTTCCCGTGGCTGCCATCCATTACTTACTGAGAACACATAGAAACCAACCGACTCCTCCGAGATAAGCGATACTTCAGCTGAGATTCGACGTTTCAAAACTCTCTTGGACATCTTCTACGGAAAGATGGTTGCATTCGAGTCAGCCGACGATTTGGCGCGTATTATAGAATGGGCAGACTATTACCGCGCGCTTCCAGTGGCTCGTGGCGCAATAATGATGGCTCTAACAAATGACAAGGATGGTCGGCTTCTTTATGAACTTCTACAATACATGAGAGATGACGCTTCTTATGTCTTGTATCTAGCCTCCAAGCTGGAACATAGAAAGCTAGTTCGAGAATGCCTCATTCACGTGGTTGGAGATTGGCGAAGCGAGGCCAATGATGAAACTTCTCATCCCTTCCTAATGAAACATAGAAGTGAATTGCTGAAGAAGTTGAGGATATATTGGCAGCGGCTTGGAATGAATTCAACAGCGGACGGTACGCAAACTCCAGTTGATCGAACATTTTCACGGTCAGCCATCAGTAACTTTGAGGTTTTCTTGGTGAGTGATCCGCAAATGCTCACATACACATGCTTCTCTCTTCTTGTCAGTTGCTTCTGCACTATCTAACAAGACGGAAAGGCGTGTCCGATCCCCAAACTATGCAGAGATCTTTATGCTAGACACAAGAACGGTGATCAAGTCCCTGTCTATCTCCTGAAAGACACTCTCGAGTTACTGGACAACTCTCTCGAATTGGATACCTTTGGATTATTTCAGGCTGGAATCGGAGATTACGAGAACAGACTCTTCTGTATTCCTGTCACTAACCACGATATAGAATCCGCAATTCGCGAACTTTATCTGCCCCTTTAGAATTGCAAGGTTGTATGGCAAACCGGAGTCAACCATCTTTGCCTGGTTCAATCCACTTCAGTTACTTCATTGACGTTTTGGTTTCAATATCGCACTCCTTGTTGGGAGTAGAAGACAATAGCGTGAACTCTATAATATATTCTTCATTTGTGGTAGCCTACATCTTTCTATATCACTTCCCATATTTTTTGGTACAGTAGTAAAGCTCGACCGACATCCTCCCATACGCGTATCAAGGGGAAAAAGCACTGGATCTAAACAAAATGAACGAAGGCGGATAAAAGCAGAATACTCGAAATGAACGAAAAGACTTTTGTCAACTGTTATATATTGCGCCCACCACGAATCGCACGAAGAAAAGAGGTACGCAATTGAGCAATTTCTATAGTAAAGCAGAATTTTTTTAAGCACGGCCTTAGTTATGAAGTAGGCTTTTACCCGTACGAGTACCAAACAGGATTTGCGAAAAGGAATGAAGATCAAAACTCGCTATCGATTTAACGAAAAACAGGCCTAACAAGTCCAAAGTAAAACTGATAAAAGTCAAAGTGCGGGCATGTTTATAAAGGGGTATTGGATGTCAAAGATACAGGGTCTCCCCTGCGTCGATGTTTACTTGCTTCCATCTCGCCATTCGGATCCGTTGCCAACCGGGTCAGAGCCTCCGCTGCTACTACCTGGCAATATGCCATCGTCGCTGTCATCGTCTTCGTCCAAGACTCTGGCCAGCTCATCAGGATCCTTCATTTTCGCATCTGTAGTATCCACGACACCATCTTCCTGTTCCTGGAACACCCTATCGCTTTCGTTCTCCAACACACCGTCATCGGCGGACACGCTGATTCCCCTAGAACCCCAATTCGACCCTGCGCGAGGTGGAGCTGGGCTATCGCCGCCCAATGCTGGAGCACTCTCCTCATCGTCGATGTTTCCTACAATTCTGCGATTTCCAAAGACTTTGCTGAGGATCCAACCATTCTTCACATCATCGGCATCCACGATGCCACCGTGTCTCAGCTTGACTCTTTGTCTAGAGTAGTAAACCCAGAAGAAATCAACATAGAATGCGGTTTGTATAACACCGAAGATGATTGGAATTGGTTCCGGACCCCGGCCATGGGGAGAAATTTCCCGCCATATCCAATTCAGGATGTACAGACCACGATATGAGCCCAAAGTGATCAGATAGAAGGAATCGATAACAGTCGGTACTGAAGTCTGGCGGAGGAGTAATAGTTGCGGAAGAACGCATACCGATTCAAGGATGATGGAAAAGACCCACAGCATCTATTGTAGAACCCAAAATTAGCAGCTGTATTCTTGATGTCCGTGTTTAAGCCCAACATCCCAAGGTAATACGAACCTCCTTGAAATTCCATATCTCCGATTTCTCAAAGATCATCATGACGAATGGTGCCATGACAGCACTTCCCACCAGACAAGCAAACCCAAACTTCCATGCCTTCTCTCTTTCTCGAGTTCGGGCAAAAACCCGAAGCATTATGAATAGGATATACAACGACGTAAAGATGTAAAATATCTTGAGACAAAAGTTCCAAACCATACCCCACGCGTATGGTTCGAAGATGTCGAGGTACCGCGTTATGAAAACAAGGGCGTAGAGGGCTTGGGTAATGAGTGACACACCCTCAGAGCTTCGGTTTCGATGGATAGCGTATATAAGAATGCATTTCGAGAGGGTATGAGCCACATCGGCCAGGACTCGGAATACCTGCTTACAATTAGCTATGTTGCGTGAATTGGCAGATGGAAGGCGTATTCACATTCATCCCCATCGCGACGGATTCGGAGATTCTCTTTGGTCTTGAGAGAGAAAACGAGTGAAAAAGAAAGATTGAAAGGGTTGCAGATATTCCTGTATCAAAGTATCCCCTGTGTTTTAAATTGACTTTTGGATTAGGGTTGTACTGGTGTAGCCAGGTTACATTACGCGTCGATGGATGATCAGGATGCTATTAAAAGCCCCAGATCATGGCAGTCGTATGCGCTGGCGCTTATTGTTATTCGTGAAGCTGTCTGAAGCTATCACATGTGTCGTGACTGTTGTGAGATATCGGATGAATGCGAGGGCCTCCTCTGCGGTGCTAGTGTTGATGGTGTTTGGAAGAGATGTTGTCGCTGGACAAGGCTATGTGTCGAGACAAGCTGTCCCTCACGAGCGATGGTGTCACAGGTTCAGCCACAGATGTGGCGTAGTACATGGTACCCCTTGCATTTTTGCAATCCGATGGATCTGTAACTTTTTGAGGGAAACAAAAATATATGCGCTCTCCGAAAGGTACCTAAGTACTTCTTTCCAAATGAGTTCTTAATGCAATTGTTCTTTGCGATTTCTTTTTATCTTTTTTGCTGGAAAGCTGGGAAACACTGGAGGGCCAAATTGCCAAGGCGATACTGCAGAATGTGACGCAAGACAAGTAAAACACATGTGCGAAGTGAATAGCTACTGACTACTGGTTTAGCAACGCTATTTTGAGAAGAAGGGGCTGTTGAGAGGTAGCCTTCCAAAGTGGTGTTTACTGTTCTTCTTCCAAATGCGACTAAGTACTAATTAGTAAGCGATAACAACACCACACTACTTTTGGGCATATTTCTCTGACCCGAGAGAGTTGCCGAATATCGGAATAGTTGGATACCGTATTATGTTTTTTATTTCACGACTGTTGTTTCCTCGATGTTCTGGTTTTCAATTCGGACACCCTGTACAAACGGACTGTATATCACCTAGTAGGAGCACAGGAGCACCTAATCTAGGTATTCTACTACCTAGATTAGGTGTTCCCGACTACTTAATTTAGGTACTCGGGGAACTTCGAAGATATGAAATTTTAAAAAGTCTTTAAAATCTCTAAGAATACTAAGAATACCTATATAAATATATCCTATATATATTTAGAATTATTTTTAACTTTCCTCGCTTAGTACCTAGCTAATACTAGGTAGTACCTAGTACTTAGTCGGGCCGGTCGGAAGAATACCTAGGCGCGCTCCGGGGTTTAGTCCGACTATCGGGAACCTATAGGTAGTTTAGAATACTTTTACTAGCGTTTCAAGCTAAATTACGTAACTATGTATACTAGCTATATATGTCTAGCTATCTATCGGTATCTATCTATCTATTAGTCGTATAAGTCTCTGTTTTTTATCCTATCCCTCCCTCTCTCTCTCTCCCTATATAGGTACTATCCCCTCTCTCTTCCTCTACTTATAAGTACTATCTCCTACTCTCTCTATTGAAGTACTGATGCTCACAGGGAGTTTATCCACCAATCAGTCGCAACAATATGGTCTTCCTGGAGTGATGTACAGGATTTACGAGTACAGCAAAAACTGTGAGTGAGCCGCATTAGCCATGAAAATCAAATCATACTATTCTGATTCATTCAAACATTCATAGCCTTCCATCAAAGTGAATAGATTGTGATGGAATAATGATTGGCGTATGGGGTGTTGAAGATCTCACCCCCACATCCAACCAACATAAGCCAACATCTTCCTTCCGTACCTCCTCCGCTCATTGTGTTATTCATGACCAGAACTTCCTGGAACAATTGATTCTGCAGTACTAATTACGCCTTTCCAACGTATTGATTCCATTATCAATTATCATTCACAATGTCAACATCTCCCGAGAACCCCACCATTGTCATCGTCCAAGGTTCCTTCCAAACACCCCTTGTCTACGCAGACCTCTTCAACAAACTCACTGAAAAGGGCTACCCAACAATCCATCCCAAACTACCCAGCTGCACAGATGTCTCCCATCCCGACTTTCCATCCAAGGACCTCATCGACGATGCGCTCGCCGTTCGCTCTGCAGTCACGCGACTCGTCGAGTATGAGAGCAAAACGGTGGTATTGGTAATGCACTCATACGGCGGACTCGTCGGAAGTGAAGCAGTACCACCTGAACTTTCCTATGCTCACCGGAAAAGTAAAGGATTGGAAGGTGGTGTAATCCATTTATTCTACTTCACTGCATTCATCATGGAAGAAGAAAATTCAGTGCTAGGCACATTCGGAGAATCACCAAATAGCATCGTCTCGGTAATTTCCCCTCTCCTCTCGCCTCTTCTTCCCAACCATTAACATAAATCCAGCCAAATGGAACATTCACCATACTCAACCCCGAGAAAGTCCTCTACGGCGATCTACCCCCATCTGAAGCTGAGAGATGGACTTCAAGATTGATTCCTCAATCTTACGCTGTGCAAAAAACAAAACTCACGAGAGCGGCATGGAAATACATCCCTTCTACTTATCTGATTGGGACCAATGATCAGGCTGTTCCAAAGGAGTATCAGGAGGGGTTCGCTAAGATGGCTGGCGCTGAAGTTGTGAAAGAGAGTGTGGGACATAGCGCTATGTTGAGTCATTTGGAGGTTCTGGTGGGGAGAATTTTGGGGGCTGTTAAGAGTGCTTCGGAGAGGACTAAGGGGGTGTGATGGGTGGAATGTATCTGCCAGGGAAAGACGGAAGTTTCCATGAGATTACGTCCATTTCCGAACCAGAGACCTGGGGACTAGAAAAGTAGCAGATTCTTTCCCACTAGCGCCGCGCATCAAATTGCCTTATTTAAATCATTTTACTCAAGTAATATTTTAAAGCAACGTATGAGGAAGAAAGGATGTATATAACACTTTTCTTGTCCACCGGGAAGTCCTATCATAAATTTGAATTATACTTGGATATCATACACAATAGAGATAGATTACATGAAGTGAAACCGACTAGTGTTCTCTTAGCATGAAACGTTTAGACAGAGATACACAAAGAACTGTTGTGTCTAATTCTGGAATTATTCAAGTACAGTTGATTCGCTCCCGGCAATAAGCGAGATGGCCACCGAAAACCAAAACCCTTTGGGAATACAACGCTATAACATATGAAGGATTTCGATTATCTTATGCTGAGCTACTGATAGATCTCAAGGCGTCTTGTGGCGTGATAGACTTGAATCATTTGGTCATTTGTTCGGGAAGGGGTAAGCTGACGACGAGGGGTTGTGCTTACCGGAATTCCGGAAGTTCCTAGTTTGGGTGTTGAAGTCGATGCTGGGTCTTGCGACGGGGCTTGCTTCGAGAATTGAGATACACGGAGATGGTAGAGTTTCTATGAGAGAACAATTCAGTTGAAGATAGTGAGTAGTCCTGGTTTTTTTATAAGGCAACAATCTGAAATCAAAAGACACCTTACAATAACGCAACAACGATTTCTTAAGGCGTTGAAAACAGCACAATGTATCCCCTACAAGAATGTGCTTCTCGAACACAACAACGGAAAGGTTTCTAGAAAAACGATGGTTTGGATGAAAACGCGCCTCGTGAGTCGTAAAGAAATTTCCGGATGTCATTTGTGAACTATACCATAGAACTATGGTTACTCGAGCCCTGCGAAACCCTCGACTCAACCCGTATTCCCCCAACATCGTTCCGTATTCCCTGACTACCCAATGCCTCAACCTTCGTCCGATGAGTACTAATCAACTTCAGTCCATCATAAACACGACCCTTCTCCCACCTCTCCGCCTCGGCCTCAGACTCAGAAGTAGGCAACCGCGTCTCACTATCACCATAACCCCCCAAAATCTTGAACCCCGACGAACAACTCCTCAGAATTCTCTGAACGATAGTCGCCGATCCCACTTTCACAAACAGAGGTTTGAGAGTCGGAAGACACGCACTCACGATACCTGTGCCGGTTTCGATGGTAGCCCAGTAGAAAGCGGGGGCTCGTTGGTAGGTCCTATCTTTCACGTCGCCTAGGGCATCAAACATCGCAATGATTCGGAAGATGCCGGAGATGCAGACAAAGGTACCGAGTAGAAAGATGGCGGAAACGGTGATCTTTTGACGGGTTGGCATGTTCAGATGCCAAATTGGGTACCAAGGGAGAAGTAAGACGAGACCGTCGAGGACTACGTCGGTTACCACCATGGATTTGTAGAAGGCGTCGAAGTTGATGCAGATTCCCTTCGAGCTTACCCCTGGTTGCCAGTTTCCGATTGTTGGATAACAACCCACTAGGTGTGTCAGTTCAAGATAACTACAGGTCATTTTTAAAGGGCAACTCACGTAGATTGCCGAAGAAAAAGGCTATTGTCCACATCATATTGAGTACAATGAAGAAACATGTTACCGTTTTGAAAGGTCGGCCTACAAAGATACGGCGGTAGAAGAAAAGAATGCTCGTTCGTGTCAGACCTGGTCCGAGGATGTTTAAGATTTGTAGTGCCCATATGAGCTATGCGATTTATAGTAAGTCATTGCCTTCAAAAGTAAAATTCCTGAGATGGTAGTTTACCTTGGATCGAAGAAGTGCCCACTCTGCTTCGGTTTCGGGACTTGCTGTTGGTCTTATAGACTCGTGAGTTCCCATTCTACCCGCAAAGGCACCTAAGACATATAGTTAGGCAAACTTCATTATATGTCAACGTTTTACAACCTACCGATTAAATTACAAATCGACATGCCAATCAAACAAATCTACCATCCTATTAGCTAAGCTGCTCTCAACTTCAACTTCAACGTAGTAACACACCAGCGCAGCAACAATAGTATAATCATCAGTCTTGTAACCCAAATGTGTTATACGCCTCGCCTCAAAACGAGCCAGTACAGCCGTCGTAGCGAGGATAGCCATCAAAATTCCCATCGCAATGGTTATGGCATATCGATCACCCTCACCCAGCATCCTGACGTTTCGAGGTAATGATTAACTCCGATGAAAAATCGCGCAACAGGGCGTGGCAAGATCACAGTGCTTACCAGCACATGGCGATGGTGGGGAAAATCGAAATATATAACTTCGAGAATCTGACATCTTGACAGGGGGTACAGCCATGCTTACATGCATACATGCATACATGCTTAGTATAGCTTCAAGCCGTGCTACCCACGAGGGAGGCAGGGATCATTCTGAAGGATTGAAAACCTGGTCTTCGAGAGCTTATTAGACTGGTAAGAGAATGTAGGGTGTCATTGACCCGCCTTGGTAAAAGGTTCAGCCCCAAGACTTCAAGGTGGCTTTCGTGTAACTATGTAATACGATTACCAGCACACGTGTCGTGGAAGAACGGTAAATCCGGCTATGGACCAATCCGCGTTAATTTCAGCAGCTCTGGAAGCTACTACTACTAACACTACAGCTATTATCACTACAACGTTGTAAACACGACCAAAAATGCTACTACTTAATTCAACACCTAGTCTCCCTCGTAGAAAGCTTTTGGTAGTGAGCTAGACTTCTGCAACTAGAACAATAGAATATTTATGAGTAATGTGAGACCCCGGTTTATACAAGTAGTAAACTTATATTTCTTAGAATACTTTAATTGTCTTTGCGTTTATAACTCCCTTCTAAATCAATATAAACCAATTTCTTACTAGTACCTTACATACTTGTCTTTTCTACAAGCCCTTTCGTATAACAACGATTTTTCTATAAGTACAAGTTATATAATCTAACTTACGCATCCTTAGCTTAAATAAAAATAATACTTCCTCTACGGAACGAACATAGGCGGATCGGGCACGGTATTAGAATTACTAAACTTTCAACAAAAAACAATTATATAAGTACTTATAGAACTCCTACTCTTACTATTGTATCCTTGCTAATAGTTTAACTTATTATTAACAAAGTGTAATATAAAAGACCTATATTCCTAAGGGTAACAACTAAGTCTAAGGTTATATACCGAAGCAAGTCTATCTAGCTAAGTACCTACATGCTTATACATAGGTGCTATAGCACGCTAGTAGAGCGCGCTAGTCCCGAAGGAGCAGCTACG
Source organism: Hymenoscyphus fraxineus (assembly GCA_900184765.1). Classification (NCBI taxonomy): domain Eukaryota; kingdom Fungi; phylum Ascomycota; class Leotiomycetes; order Helotiales; family Helotiaceae; genus Hymenoscyphus; species Hymenoscyphus fraxineus. The sequence goes on along the minus strand of LT855424.1, from coordinate 1,277,321 downwards.
CTTAGAGCTAGCTAATAATTATTACTACTATAAAGCGATATATACTTACTATTATTGTTGGTATAACTTGGTGGGATACGAAAGGTACAAAAACAGTAGCAAAAGTAGACGACAACGAGTACAAAAAGTAGTAGTAGTATATGAATGATTGTGTGTTTGCTGCGTGGAATCCGGGCGTATATATAGCCCGAATTATCACGTGGATATATTATAACAATTATATTATAGAAGGTAATAATAGCTTATAATCGGAAATAATTAAGAATATAGGATATATATTAATATAATAATATTTCTGCTTAAGTAAGATATAAGCCTTTACTAAACCGGCTAAGCTATTATAGTAATACTTTTTATTCTATTTAATTACCTAAGTCCCTTATCTTTTTCTTCTTCCTCTATAGTTAACTATATATAATACTATAATAGTAAGACTAATAATATAAAGAGAATAAACGAAAAAAGTAAAAGAACGTAAATAATAGTATATAAAAGCTAATAAGAAGAAAAGAATAAAAGAAATATACTTATAAGTATTCCTCTCTATATCTTTAATAAAAGGTAATTATTCTAACCCTCTAATATAAATAAAACAAGAATATTACTATATCTAGTCTAATAAAAGTAAGCCTTAATAATTATTCTTAACTCTTTCTATAGCTTTATATAACTATTTAGTTATATAATACTTTTAAAATATTATTATTCGGAAAGAGAGGTATATATTAGGTAATAACCACCTATATCTCTTACGTTTAATATACTATAGCTTCTCTCTAAAGTATGTCTAATGATTCTAAAACGGAAAACTTTTATTAAAGTCATTTAATTTATTAAAGTTACAGATTCTTAGTTTCTATTTAGAAATGTATCTATACCTAAAGCAATTTAAAATCTAAAAATTCAAAAAGTACCGTACCTATGAATAGTAAGATACGGGTCTTGAAATAGTTTATATCTAAAATCTATTTATTAATCTCTTAAATCTATAAACTGCCGTAATACTATAACTTAGTCGAAGGTGTTACATTTCTATAGCTTCTCTCTAAGTCTATGTCATACTTTTTCATTACCCTCGCCCCTAGAGCGTTTATTCTATAATGCCTTTACAATGTCGTGACTTCTCTGTAGTGTTTATTCTCCAAATTTAGGATATGTTCCTCTCGGGGAGAGAGTAGGATATCACGCTTGTTCAAATGTTCTCAACTCAAATATCAGGGTATTATAGGGTATGCTCATCTTACTTAATTTTTAAGTAGCCGTAAAACAAAACAAAACGATTTCTTTTAACGTAAGGTGCCAACTTGATTATATGAAGCTAGCCGGTATTTCTAATTTACAGTTCCATTCATTCAATCACTCGTACTCGTAGTCGAGTCCGAAAATTCCAGCCGGCATCCAGAACAAGTCGCCACTCTCATGTCGAAACATATCATGGCCATCAGGAATCGGGATCTCGCACTCTTCTTGTGTGATCTTGCGATACGTTCTGACATAATCAGGCGGATTGCGAGGAGTTCCTGGAGGGAGTCTAGGAGGCTGTCCTGGCCGCCAACCATTTGGATCGCTAAAAATACCTCTCTCAATCGCATTTGCCCTATTAGCGGCACGTCTAGCAGACTGTTCAGACTGCCAACTATCAGGCTGGCTGATAATACCTCTAGCCTCCGCATTTTCCTCCACAGTTTCTACACGACGCCTCTTGTTTCCTGTCGAACTCTCTTCCATGGCATCGTTCTCGGGATTTCGAGGGGCGGCTACCTTTCTGTTGGCAGATTCGGCTTTCTCAAGCTTCTCTCGCAGCAGAGTTTGGGCTTTGTCTGCGGCGCTGAGTTGTTCTCGGAGGGAAGCGATTTCAACATCTTTTTCATCGAGTTTGCGGTGCAAAAGCTGGGTTTCCTTCTGTAAATCGCTGATTGAGGGCGTGTCGGGGATTTTTGGCCTCATCTCAGAATCATCAGGGCTACCTTGGAGGAGAAGTTTGATGTCCGCATTCAACTCCTCTATGAACCGTTCATTCTCTTCAGTAGCAACAGTAGCTTCAACCGATACTCTAGAAGCATTTTCCGCCTTCAATTCGAAACTGACTCGGCATATAATGATCGATGCCCCATTGTATCTCTTTCTGTAAAATTTCTGAATTGTAGAGGATGGGCAATGGATAGTGACGAAGCCTTTCTCTGCGATGATTTGGCATTGGCTGATTTGGGGTTGTCGTTTCATTTCAGATGCAAGTGCCATGTATGCGTCATGAATGCTAGAGATGTTGTCGGGGAGTTTGATTTTTGTCGCTTTTTCGCGGAAATGAACGTGTACCGGAAACCAGAAACCTTTCATTTCTATCTTATGGTGACACAATGTTACTGACTGGCCGACAATTTTTAAATTGCATGAATCGAAGCGTTTCAGGCATTCTTGCCGTGCGGTGTCTGAGGGGCACTTCAAAACGACAGCATCGCTCACTCGATAAATTTCGCAGTTGGGTGATGTAGATCGGAGCAAAATAACGAGATCTTCGTAGGCTTTGGCTGATTCGACATTGTTTTGACGGAGCCGCTTCGCGTGAGCCTTGGTGAATTGGACGAGAAGATCGAATGTATTGGGCTGGGAGTCCATGATCGCGGCTAGAGGAGCAATTCACTGTGTATCAACGCGTTAGAAAATTGCGCAGAAAAATGCATGAAAGCAGAGGTGTCTTACAGCTGTTGAAGTTGGTTGTCGCTGGAAGGAAAAAAAAGTGCGAAAGGTGCGGAGAGGACCTGTTTTTATGTTGTGGTCGCTTAGAAGCACTGACCACTTGCGGTTGAAGGTGAATTGGATTTGAGCAAATTTTTATAGATGATCACTTCCGAAAAGGGATAAGCGGTAGATATCTTATCTTTCAAGGAGTTTCAGCCGCATTTGATTAGTATTCATTATCGGCTGATTGCGGAAGGGTGTTGGAAAGGTGAAGGAAAACTTTTGCAATTCACTACTGCGGAGTTCAAATGTCTCAGGGATTTTGGGGTAATTTGCTAAGGAATAGGGTCTTACGACTTACTTGATTGTTTTCCTAGTATGAAGCCTATAATCATAGTACCAATTTCTTTTTGCGTAATATCTTGAGTAGTATAAAGAATTCAGTCTTTTTTAGTAATAGAATTATTATATTCAGAGATTTAATTAGTAACACTTTTTCTCGGAGATTATTATACTCTTTCTATTTCTCTAATGGAATAGATTAATGTTATTGTATTCTAATTCTTATATAAAACAGTTATATAATTCTTTAATTCCTGAAATAAATGTAAACCCTTTAAAAAGTTTAACGTTTGTTTTACTCTAAAAACTTAAAATAATAAAAGGCTATTAAAACTTTTACGTAATATAACTATTTGAAATAATAAACGTTCATATAGGAATATTATAAATTAGTGAATAAAACTTACTTAGTGAATAGAATTTATTTAGTGAATAGTAATAAATTTCCTTCTATATATTAAAGGGGCCGAAAAAACCTAAACTCCTAAGTATAGTAAAAGTATTTACTTTTACTATATTTTCTTTATAAAAGTAAGTTATTTAGCTAACTAGGCCGCGTTTCTAAGTATTTAAGCCTTAATATAACCTAGTTATTCTATCTATTTATCTTTGCTTTATTCATACGGGTTTAAGCCCCTTTTTCGTATAGAAGGGGTATAATAAGTAAATAATACTCGCTTAGTAGGATTTTTCGTATATTAACTTACCTTAAGCGAGACTTATAATACTCTTACTACTACTTTCTCTATAAATCTCCTGATTTTATAGATTATCTAACTTATAACTCTTCTATAAGAAATAGTATATAATTACTATTAGATCCTAGGTATAGTTAGTATAATTAATACTTACTAGGGCTCGATTTAGGCTTAGTAAAACACTCCTCTATGGTTTAGTAAGTAGATTCTAGTTATAATAGTTTTCTCTAACTACTAAGCCTACCTGGCGGTTATAGATTTTACTATTAATTAAACTCCTTACTTAACTCGATGTTAGCTAATAATAGAATATAACAACTATATTTATCGTATTAATTTGTAACAGGCGGACGATATATCATGGTGGAATGTTAATTGGTTTGTCCGCAAGGAGAGAAGGAGCGAACTTCCGCGGTGGAACTAACTAAATACCTATAGAATACCCCTATTTACTTAAGCGGGGGTTATCACGTGCAATTACATGTGGGCGCACGCGGTCCAGTAACATTAATTCCTAGCCCCGCAAATAGGAGTCCATGGTCTAGTTACCAAAAGCTAATAAAAACTAAATCCTATTTACGGGCCCGGGAGTTAATAACATTCGTCGAAAATAAGCCTGGGAGTTGCTAGTAGGCAAGTAGAAGTGTATATAAATAGTCAACCGACGATTTTAAGTAATCAAAAAGGTTTTGATAAGTTTTAATTTCTTTTTTTTAAAAGAAGTACATACTAAATCGAGGGTATATAGAGCATTTGATAGGATTCAATAGATATTTACCCCCCGGACATTTATCCATTTGATCCGTGCTCCCACAAGGCAAAACCATTCACTGTAAAACTCGAAATCAAACCATCACGCTAGTCCGAAAGAGTGACCGTTTGACTACTAACGCAAATACCCTATTCGGTCCGAAAGATATGTGAACAAGTGCTTCATTCACCTTATAGCTTCGGCACTATAGAAGGCATGGTTCTAGTCTAACTCACCTGTGAACTCTCGTGAGATTAACCGCTTACAACTCACTTCACGACGTTCACAAGAAGATTAATCCACTCCTAGTGGGAGCAGGGTCTATACGGTATAGACCCTCAAAGTCTATGATGTTAGGGTCTATGATGGCGGACTATTTTTGTTATTTTTTTTAACTTAGTTTTAAATGCCCCCTACAAGTACGATTTTCTATCTATCCACAGTACATTTGCCCAACATGACCCAACCAAGCAGAAAGAGATTCTGAGATACTGTAGCAAAGGCGGAGAAGGGAGACGAGTGTTTAATAGAATGATACAATATATTCATAAAAAAAAAGCGAGCAACGCATTCTATGCCACAAAGAACCAAAAAACTAAGATGCACCCGCACTTGACCCTTTCGGAACTCTGCTCGGTCTTCTAGCACTAGAGCTATTTTGGATGGTCATCGAGGAGTATTTGGAGACATCTTCGGACCCGGCGGCCGCTCTTCTCGCGCTTTTTCGCGCTGCGATCTTGCTTCCAAAAGAAGATATTCTTCGCCCCTCCTCTGCCTGTTTACGTAGAGGAGGGACAGAACTGGCTATTACAACTACGAATATTTACGTACTTACCTAGAGGGGCCTACAGGGGGTATATAGGAAAGGGGGGTATAGGGGGTATACGTAGAAGAAATAGGACTTATAAGTAGAGGGAGGCAGAGTAGGGGGATAGTACTGTACCTACCTAGGGACAGGAGGGAGACTTATAGAGATAGGAAGGATAAATAGGAGGGAGACTTACGAGTATAGATNGACAGACAGACAGACAGACAGACAGACAGACAGACAGACAGACAGGCAGACAGGCAGACAGCTAGACATATGTAGCTAGTACGTATAGTTACGCAATTTAGCTTGAAATAGTAGTAAAAGTATCCTAGCGAGGTTACCGATAGTCGGAGCGTACCCCGTAGCGCGCCTAGGCCTTATTCCGACAAGGCCGACTAAGCGAGAAAGTTGTTTATTATAAGGGAGCTAGAAGGGGGGATTTTCGTAGGTAGAATAGTCGGGATAAAATTGTTTATAGCTAACGCTATAGTACTATAAACGCTATAATATATCGAGGGTCTATATGAATAGGTATTCTTAGTATTATAAGAGAGTTTAGAGGTTTTTTATATTTTTATATTTTAAAGTTCTCCCTAAGGCACTCTAGAGTACGTTTAGAGTACACAGGAGTCCATACTCCCACTGGGACTGTATGGCTCAGTTTGTCCCCTATTATACTTCTTGAATACTATAGAGAGAACGTTTGAACCCCTTACTAACAGTAAATATTGGTGAAAGGTTTCTAACTGTCAGAAGACGAGGGCACAATGCAAGGGTAGAATGAGCGATAAGGAGGGAAGTTAGCTAGGGGGCAAGCAGGGCTCTAAGGAATCAGGCAAAATAAAAATCCCTCTATTCACCTGGCCTTTTAACTATAAAACATATAGTTAGC
>LT855424.1:1247242-1268611 GCA_900184765.1 Hymenoscyphus fraxineus | reverse complement strand
GAACTCCCCACATTTCCCTCCCTTCCAGCCAAAAATTCTCAATACCTTCCCCCATCATTCCAAACACGATCAACCACCACCTCTCCACCTTTCCACCTTCCACACAACAGCTATATACAGTCCCGACTCCCAACATAACCACATCTTACTTCGCGAAAAAAACCCCACATTCATGGATCATGAGATAGTAAAACTGTACTATATCCTCCCCCAATTTCCCCAACCTCACTGGACGTCTTAGTAAGATGATATATATACTAACTAGCCTAATACCAGTATGCCTAATACCAGGATACCAGGACAAAGATAAATTTTATCAAAGCAAAGTTTTAAAAACACTATAAAGAAACTTCATTAATACGAATACTATGATGTGACGAGGAAAAGTTTATATACTACGTAACTTCATAGTAAACACATCAACTAATCAACTCTACACACCTACACACCCCTTAGAATAAAATCATAAGAATTTCGAAAGGGGTCGTAAACCCAAAGTGTCAAATAACCAATAAACGGTTTCGAAGAATAATTACTAGTTCCTTATTTACCCATGTATACTGCAATATATCATCTTCCTTATACTACTCGAGTACAAGGTCAGTATAACAACATTTCATAATATATGGAGTATACAGATTCAAAGTAACGACCAAACATCTCACCTCAACAAATCCATAAACCCATCCATCTATAAGCACAAAAGACAAATTCTCTAAATGGGGGGACAAAATGCAGATTCATTCTCATCACTAAACCCACACGCACCCAACGCCAAGAAGAAGAACCGCTACGCACCAAAGCCGCACAATCCCACAACCCCACAACCCCGCACCCAAAAAAATCAAGCAAGCAAATAAATCACTTCAAACTCCTACACGCCGCCTCAATCCTCCCCTCAATAATCCCCACCCACTTCCCCGCCTTCCCAAAATCTCTCTCATCAATCGCCTCCACCAACCCCGGGAACACCGCGCCCGCATAGCCCGTCCACAACCCAGGGGCAAATATAACATGTTTAAACCAGGAGCGGCCTTCGAGTCCCTCTTCGTGGACGAATTGTCGCTCGAGGTATTTGTACTTGTCGTTCACTCGACGGATGCGGATGATGAGTTTGAGCTTCGAGACCCATTTCCACCATGGGAGGTTGACGCCGGCTTCCGAGGCGAGTTGGGAGGCCCATGAGTCTATGTGGGGTTATTTAGTATTGAACATAGATTATGAGTGGAGATGGTATGCGAGGGGAATGACTTACCATGAGCTTCCGCTGCCTTCTTCAGTTTGTGTGCCGCCTTGTGTAGTTTTGCAAATGAGAGCTGGAGTTTTTGCACGTCTCCTTTGGGTGTGCCAGGAGTTGGACGTTCACGGGCTTCCATCTCATCCTCCTCCGTTGACTGCCCAGTCACCAAAGCCTCTAGCTTAGACTCTACTTTCGAAATGTAACCGTCAATTGCAATAGCATAATCAGTGGCATTGAGTGGGATGACGGGTGCCTCTGAAAGCTTGGCAGTAAAAACCGCCCACAATTTGGCCATAGTAACATGGTAATGAAACCCAGGATCTGGAAGTGTCAGTGTGAAGTAAACAGAAGGGGGAAATGGGAACAAACCTCCATAGGTATTCATCCAGTAGAAGGAGTCGTAGTTGGAGTGATATTGGTATACGGGTGCTCCAGGATCAGTTGTAAAGCCCATATCAATGGAAGGAATTCCTGCGAAATCTTGAAATGCTGTGAAATCACTTCCACTTCCCATAGTGCTGATCTTCTTGTCCCATAAATCTCCAACTGTTTGTCCAGGAATTGTTTGATTTGGAGATTGAATCAAATCAGCAACGTCGTAAATGAGCTTATTCAACAAAGGGCTTGCGGCGGCTTTGAAAACAGGGCCGGTGGTAGCTACATCAACGTTGACATAAGCAACATTCGCATGACGCAACCATGGTAGGTATTCCTCAACCCATTCAGTGGATCCAATAAGGCCATATTCCTCACCATCCCAAGAAGCAAATACAATAGTGCGTAGAGGTTTCCATCCCTTTGAGACAGCAACACCAAAAGAACGGATAACCTCGTTGAGTGCAGCAGAACCGCTGTTGGGGCTAGAGAAAAAGTCAGCTCGCAAGTTTTGAAGATTTCATATGACATTCCGTTGTGTGAAAAGGAAAAGTATAGAATAAATGGAATAAGGGTCCAAGAACTTACTCTCCAGCGCCTCCAGCTATCCAAGCATCACGATGATTTCCAATCACAATGACTTCGTCAGACAAGGTTCCGTTAATTGTACCAATTACATTCCAAAGGGGAGTAGTAACATATTCCTGCTCATTTACTAGGTTTAGAACCAGGTTATCCGGAGAAGGTCCAACGTGATACTTCACACCCAAGTGCTCCAATCCCAAATTTCGCTGCCAATACTTGTTGAAATCCTTTGCGGGTGGACCATGGCCGTTCAGAGCTTTAAGAATTGGCAATGCGTCAACATAAGAAATTGGGATTGAAGGTATCGAAGGAATCTTTCCTTCAACTGGCTCCCGTGGAACCCCAGGCTTAGAGGCATATCCAGGTGTGGTAGGGTCGCCTGGTGCGATACTCAAAAATTGAGCACTGCCTCTTTGAACACTGCTTGGATTTCTTGCTGGACCTTCAGGATATGGCTTAGCACCTTTCTCCTCGGTCACTTCTCCATCATCCCCGGGATCAGAGAAAAGAACAGCACCAATCATTCCCAGTTCTTGAGCACGCTTGATTTTGAGCCCTCTGAAGATCCCACCATATCTTGCAATAGCAATCTTTCCTTCCAATGGAATTTTCAGCTTGACGAGGTCCTCAAAATCCTGATATGTTCCATAGTTGACGTAGACATAAGACCCCGTGACGTTTCCGCTAGCACTGTAACCATGAAATGTTGGGATTCGATTGTCCAATCCGGTGGTAGGGTCCTCCTCCAGCACATCTTCCTCCAAGCTGGCTTCGAACTTAAGTTTCTTCTTTTCATATAATGCTAATCGGTGGCCGAGTGGATAGTTGATGTACACGTCATATGTCGCAATATCTGCTTGAATGCCAAACTCCTGCCATATTTCCTGGGTCCAGAGAACTTGGCTGTAGTTCTTGCCTGCCAGATGGGGACCAGAAGTGTAGTATTTACTCCATTCCTGTGCCTTTTCTTCCTTTGGGGTTTCGATCAAAATACTTTGGAGCTCTTCGAAGGAGAGTGCATTTGGGGTATGTTCGAGAGGTGGAGGCGGGGGTGGGGGATTGTGGTGGTGAGGAGGTCGTGGGTGATGTCTTGGAAGCAGTCTAGCTGGTAGGAGGAACAGGACGACGAGGGCTATGAGCGATGAGCACAAGGCAATGGTGCAAAATCGACGGACGGTGCTATGCGAATATCTTTGTCTAGGTTGCCCGACCCGAACGGTGGTGATGAGGGGGCTCCGCTCGTTCGGCATCTTCTCTTTCGCAATTGAGCTATCCATGGTTATTGTCAGCAATGGAAGCAAATTGGTGAGGCAAGTTGCAGTGTGCAAAAGATAAGGGGACGAGGAGGAGGAAGTGGTAAGAGGTAAATTTGAGATTCGATTATGTAGCTAGAGTAGTAACTGATCCTGATTTGCTAGCTGCGATTGACCATGGCACCCCAACCACCCACAGTGAGATTAAGTTGATTCGCTATAAATGCAAAATGATGCCATTTGCATTGTAGATCTCGTAGATAGCCATCAAGCTTTGGTAAGTGGGCGTACCGATGTATACTAGGTAGTATGCCAGTTGCCCGTAGCGGTAGGTGAAGGTACGTATCCGTATCGATATCCATATCTATCCCGCAGCTGCAGGTATTGATGGGGTAAGAAGGGTGGGGTGGTGAAACAATACCTAGTCCTACGTACGTGAGGAGAGAGGGGATGGTGTTGTCTCGTGATGAAGGGAATGAAAAGTCTCTTACCTTGAGTGAGAACCTGATCAAGGGGGATAATCAGAAATCAAAAGATCTCTGGAATCGCACTGATGATTATTGTGCTGCCATTAGCTAGATGTGAGTGTAGCTATACGGAGTAGCGTTGACAGCAAACGTCCCGAGGTTGCAGTCGTACCATTTGCCTTCAACATTGGATCTGCTATCGGCGATCGGCGTTAAGTGGGAGCCTTATCTCACATGACGCGAGGCCACTGCCAGCTGCAGGTGCAGGTGGAGGCCACCTACAGGCAGGTACCAGCCACTTTTAGTCAGCTGTGGCTTGAGGGAGAGAAATAGTGGGGCGTATAGCTTCATTCATCATTCTCATTGGCAGAAAGGCCGGTAGCGGCTCTCCTCGGCATTCGGCGTATTGCATTGAGCAAATGATCCAATTCAAGTGTACTTTATGCCCGTCGTATTTTTCCATGTACACTTATACACTTGTACACTTGCACCACCAACATCAATTGCAACCGTCTTGTAACTTTGACTTGGATCCAGCAATCCGATCCTTATCGTATGAGAAAGCAATACCAGAGATAATCAACGAACCTGCTGCTGTAGGTTCGGATTGACTCAGGGCCCTCTAACTCACCGCCACCAATTCTCCTCAGCTAAGCCAGCTTAGTGGGCTGCTAGACTACTGGGCTACATAACCACCTGGGTACCCTCCGTACTCCATACATACCAACCGGCTAGCTCCACCTATTGAGGAATAGTTGCCCCTCGGTTGGTGTGTAAGGCGAGCGCTAGCTGCGGGAGCGAATGCTTCTCTTCTCATCCTCGCCCGGTCCGGTTCCGCTGTGAACATCAACAGCCATTCAATACCATCTCTGCTCCTTCACCCCACTTCTCTTCTCATTTCCTTCTTTTCCTCATCTTCTCAAGACCGCCGCTCTTTTTCTCCAATAGTAGTGCCAGACTATTTCTTCTACTCCGCTCTGCATTGGTTGATACCCCGCGTTCTATGCTGTTTCCGAATATTACACAGCGCCATCACAACGTTTATTGAGGCTGACAAGCCTTTCCATCCTCGCCCGATATGGCTCCAGGTCGGTCACGTGGGCCTGCAAAACTGCCTGTGCAGCAGCTCACAATTCTTGGTGAGTCTTCTAGCCTTCCTAGTCAACATATTGATATCATATCCATTAAAAGCGCTCATTTCGTTGCTGTTCAATTCAAAGGGAGGCGGGAGTTTGGGTTTCGGAATTTCAGAAGTTTTTGAGGTTACATTCGCAGAACTCTGACTATGCGTGTGACCGCAGTATATTCTATTATTGTACTCAGCTGAAAATACACATTCTTGAAACTTCTTCAACCGCTGGTAGAGTAGTGCCTCAATCCATTCTCTGTTTCGCGGATATTGAAACCCCTTATACCACATCGCTGACTTTTTTACTCCAAGCAATATGTCGATTCGCCGAGCCCTTGGCACTGACTTCTGTGTATCCATACCTACCTGAGATGATAGAAAGTTTTGGTGTCGAGAGAAAAGATGTTGCTAAATGGGCAGGAATAACTTCGGCTGTGTTCAGTATAGCTCAATGTTTGACTGCCATTTTATGGGGAAGAGCTTCTGACATGTTTGGTCGTAAGCCTGCCATACTTTGCGGATTGACATTTACTATGTGTTGTACATGTAAGTCTTGACTCTATTATGATTCACATCTTCGACTCCTCCTGTGTAGTAAATGCATTTCAACGTATTTCGAAAAATAATCAAGACTAACGCGTTCATTTTCTAGTATTCTGGGGCATTTCGTCATCCTTACCGATGGCAATTGTCGCCAGAGCTCTTTCAGGTGCATGTAATGGAAATGGTATGTTGAGTATCAACCAAGTTCAAGGACTTGACTAAAAGATTATAGTTGGTATCATTCGAACAATGGTGGCCGAAATGGTTCCTGAAAAGGAACTTCAACCAAGGTAAGCAAGGAAAGAGCTTCTTCATCATACCTTGCTTTCGTATTCCTTTCTTTTCTGTTCGTTGTCCAACCACCCCTCCCCCAAAATTAGCTCTTGGACTTGTTTGCGATCCCGTCAAGTACGCCAAAGCTGACTTCTTCTTTAGAGCATTCTCTATTATGCCCCTAGTATGGAGTTTAGGTTCAATTTTCGGACCATCATTTGGAGGCTTCTTCGCAAAGCCAGCAGAAAACATGCCGGGATTATTTGGGCATAATGCTCTATTGATCAAATTCCCCTTTCTCCTTCCAAACCTGGTAGCAAGTTTCTTCTTTTTAACCGGTATTTCGACAGGCATATTCTTTCTTAAAGTAAGTTTTAAAAACATAGGGGTGTCACTGAGTTTTCAGTGGTAGAACATCGACAGTCACGAGACCATTTATTTGTCTTTGCGTCGCCAAAATGAGAGAATCCAATGATTTTAGTGATCTTATCCGTGAAATCCGGCTATTCTACTCCTTGGGATAGACCAAATAACATTTGTTCTTATCATTGCTGACAATACTTTTCAGGAAACACTTGAGACCAAAAAACATAGAACAGATTGGGGTCTCACAATTGGAAAGAAAGGCGTAGCCCTCGTCAAAAGAGTTTTCAACATGAATAGCTCGAAAGGCAAGCCCCATCATTCGTTCTCCTCGCCTCCTGATGAGAGGACCTCTCTTCTTGGTCCCAAAACTTCGACGAATGACAATTCCTCCGAATCTTCTGATGTAAATTTTGCAACTAAAAGCACTAAAAAGCCCGATTTACCAAGACCCACTTTGTCTGAAGTATTTACAAAACAAAGTGTCATTAATCTTGCAGCATATACACTGTTGGCTCTCCATGCTGTTGCTTATGATCAGCTTTTACCAATTTTCATGCACAACCCACAACAAAAACATGACTCTTCAAACACTCATCTTCCTTTTAAATTCTCTGGTGGGTTTGGACTCGGATCGGGCCGTATTGGAACTCTGTAAGTCCTTATACCTTACATCTCACCCCTCACACCTCTCCATCCTTTCCATTTCTTCAACGTCCAGACACTAACATGATATCAGCTTCACACTCTACGGCATCTGCGGCTGCTTCATCCAATTCCTCATCTTCCCCCCAACAGCACGCTACTTCGGCGTCCTCCGCTGCTTCAAAGCCTGCGCCCTCACCTTCCCCGTCATCTGTTTCCTGACCCCCTTCACCGCACTCATCCAAAACTCGGCGCACCAACAAGCCACCATGTTCGCCATCATGATCCTCAAATCCTTCGCCGTCATCTTCGCATTCCCCTGCTCCATCATCCTCTTAACCAATAGTGCGGCGAGTCTGCGGGTGTTAGGCACACTTAACGGTGTCGCGGTGAGTGTCTCTGCTGTCGGCCGCGCAGTGGGTCCCGCACTGGGAGGCGCGGCTTTCACCTGGGGATTGGAAAGAGGGTACGTCATTACGCCTTGGTGGTTACTCGGCTCTATTGCAGCGCTTGGTGCGGTGCCAATCTGGTATCTCGAGGAAATGGAGGGATTCAACAAGACGGACGATGATTCCTCATCCTCATCCGAATCAGACCTCGATTCCGATTCCGACTCCGAACAAGATCTTCACACCATCCCAGAGGAACCACGATCCCAACATCCACATACCCAAACAGATCTTAACAACGACGAAGCTTCCTCCGCACAAAACGAAGATGCTATCGAGTTCTCGGACCCGAACACCCTTTCGCGCGTCCAGTCGAGGAGGAGTCTGCGTCGTGCGAGTGCGAGTGCGAGTCATCATGCGGATGAGGAGTTTGAGAGCAGGGTTAGTTGTCCGATTGGGATTGGGGAGCCGGTTGGGAGGGGGGGGAGGAGGTTGAGTAATAGTCTTGCGGGGAGTGCTAGTGGGTATGGGATTGGGGGGACGAGTTTTGCTTAGGTTCTTGGTTTTTTTGAAGGGGTTTGAAAGTGTGGGTGGGGTGGAGGGGGTGGTGGTGTGAGAGGGGAAAAGGTAGTTTGGAGGGTGTTAGAGGGGGGATATATGGAGTTTATTGCTTGAAACTTTTCTATGGTCTTATGAGCTCCTGTCCTTTCTCTTACTTGCTGTTTACTTTTATCCCCCTTTTTTTTCCCCCAAGTCCTCACCACTCCAAACTTCCAAACTTTCGAACGAGTATCGTAGACTCGTAGTCTAACATCCTACTTTCTTTATGGTATTATATATTCATTCGTAAGATATACAGGTTTTCCTCAATCGATTGTACAAACGAGGGGATCTTTCCCCTGGTAGCTGAACTGTTTTTTTGTTGGTGGGGTGTTGTGGTGTGTGGGATGTGGTATGTGGTATGTGGTTTTGTAGATTATTGGGAATTGGGAATTTGTGAATTGGGGATTGGGAATTTGTGAATGTATATTTGAAATTATTTTATGTAAGTGTTGGTAATGCGGGTGTAGGTTTGTGATGGTTTGTGATGGTTTGTAATTAGAACCCAGAGTACTNGAGGGAAGGGGGTGGGTGTAGGGTGTAGGGGTTTTATTTTGGAAGTCTGTGGTTGTTGATTGTATAGGTGGTATGAGTTGGTCTGATTGGTTGGGTTTATTGTGAGATTGGAGGAGAGAGGGAGAGGGGGAGGTTTTGGTGTGGGTTTGCGATTGAGGGTAGCTATTATGTGGTATATAGGAATAACTGTCTACCTATATTTCTTACTTGGTGGTTCGTATAGTACCTTGATTGTGAAGCGTGTGTTAAAAGTGATGAGCTAATTCTTTATATTACTGGAGGGAAGGGGGAATAAGGAGATGGGTTGGAGAAATTGTGTCTACTTGATTTTCTCTGGACTTCTGGGGGTTCTTAGGTGAACTGGCGTACCGTATATATACCTACCTTACCATCCCCATCCCTCATTGAAAATATTTCCTCACTCTAAGTCTTCAACGCGTTCTTTCGTTCCTTTGAGATATATCACCCTAGCACAGGTGCTCAAGAGTCAAATCCCAAATCTTGAATTCCCAAGACTTGATTTCTTAGATTATGAGCGGACTTGTGGTATGAGCCGCTTTTAATTTGCGGTGTAAGTAATCTGAACCTTTTTGTTTTTCTGGGGTTAGCGTTGATGGTATGGTATGAAATATGTGGGATTTAGGAAATTAGTAAAGATAGGGGTTAGTGTTAGTAAGTGTTTAGTATTTGAAACGGGATTACAGGGGATCTCTAGATTCTGTTTTATTACTAGCTATCCCAGAGTATGAAGCTGTAAGTTTTAGAGTTCCAAAGAATACATATATCCAAACTAATAAGGCAGCTTATTAGTGTGATATAAGGTAATTTCCCTTACTCCGTAACATATAAGGTTACTAGTAGTATGGCGGAAAGTCGTAGCTTAGTATTAACGTTAGGACATTAAATTCGTATAGCTTATTATAAAAACCTATAAAAACCAGTTAAAATATATTAACTCGATAATTCAATGTATAGAATATCGTTGCCTAGGCTAAAAGTACGTACTTGATCGATAAGTATATATTTTCGCGCGTACTTTTCGTCCGGTTTTTATAGTATAAGTATAACTACTTTTTCTACTACTTCTACCTTTGTTTTTTCTTTCTTATATACTACTACTCGGATCGCGTAAAGCCGACCCTTCAAATTATAAAAAACCTCCTAAATCTACGAATTTAAAGGGTAAAAGAAAGGCCCTTATTCGTAGCCCTCTATATACTCCCCTAAGACCTTGTCTACGGCGCGATATATCCTATCTCCTTCGTGATACGTGTCCTACGAGGAATGTATTTCTCCTAATTAGGGGCGTGTAAGGTGGTTTCTAGTAAATCCCATCAAAGTATTCTAACTAGTATTACGTATAACTTCTACAAAAGTCGAGAGAAACTTATATAAACTTAGAGATTTTATGTTAATATATAGTATTACGTTAGAATAAAAGCTCTGACCGTGAAATCGTTCTAGCTCTCTATATATAAAAAGAGACGCGTGTAAATCAGGGGTTTGCTAAACACGAAAACATCTCGCTAAAGGACATATACCACGGAGGAGATAGACTATCGAACCCTTAGTATACTATTGAAGTAGTAAAGCTTAATCGAATTAATTAAAATTCTGACAGTGACGAGTTAGAATGTAAGGTTAGAACTAGAATTATTGATTATATATTTAAGATATATTGATTTTTAACTACTAACGAGACGTCGGGTTTTAATACTTGGCACGTCCTAATTAGACTTCGCGTTAGTGCTCCTCTCGCTTGGAAGCTCACAAGTTACGGAGGAAGGGATAAGCGATCAGGAAATCCATCTGTCATATACTCTAACTCGCGTGGTTTATGACTAGGTATAAAAGCCCACGTGTATATACCTATTAGTGATAAATAGGGTAAAATTAATTAATAGTACTACACTAGACTTTCTATTACTCAAGTAGAGGAAAATAAAAATTTAATAAGTTCTCCCTTCCAGAGTATCAAGGGAGCGAGAAAACGTGCACGTGAAAGTGGGTACAGTATAGTTGGATGATGAATAGGTCGAATTAAGGCTCAAATGCTTGGAGATGCTGCCTGGTTAGCCGAATCAATATGTTTCATAGGGAAGGTTTTCTGCAAGTGGATACTTTTACGTGCACGTTTTTTTTGTGTTTCAATATTCTGGAAGGGATGGGATAAATTCTAAAGTGGAATTGCGTCTTTTATGGTTTGAGAGGAGAATATTCGAGAACTTATGGAAATGGAATGGGATGGGGTATTCAGGGTCCTTGACTGGAATAGAATTCCGGTTGTTGAATATAGTTTAGGGTTTTTGAAGTGGGGAGAGAAGGAAGAAGTCATGGAGGGAATATTGTTTGGTTGGTTGTTCTAGTTAATTATTTACCTAGATTTTAGAAAAGTGGAGAGGATGGGGAGGGCAGAAAGAAGATGTGAAGCCTGAACTCTTGAAATTGGTAGGTATTTATGATCTATCCGCGATCTCTCTACAATGTGTCGAGGATCGGCAATGAGGCGTTTTGCTGTCAAATGTATTGCATTTCATTTCCTGTTTCCAGCCGAACGAATTTAGAGAACCGAACCGACGCGATTTGTAACACAATCGAAGCTAGATGGCTTCCTGATCGGTTGTAAATATGTTTGTTCGGTGAAAAGATAGGTAGGGATTGGGACACTTTTGATGAATCCAGTGTTTATCGTACTCAATTACAGTTATTCATCCCAATGACCATTTACCAAAATCACTGAACATGCAAATCTGAAGAGACCTCGAAATTCCGTGATGTCTTGCCGGTTGGAAATAGGGGTTGAGGGAAGAATCAGCTGAACAAACCAGCTTTTCCGTCTCCGACCTAAACGATGGCATGATCGAGGAACAACCCAGTCCATTAGTCCCGACTTTCGACTCCGAAGAAATGCAATCAAGGTGGACTTTTGAAAGCCAGCTGAGCTCAGAATATGACCAAATTGATTGATATTGGTGTTATCTTCAAGGTTGTACTGTATGCCAAGGAGTTAGCGAGGGATGTACGAAGTAAGCTTCGTATTTTCAATACCAGGTTCATGGGACAGCCACACTTTCGGGTATTAGGATACGGAAGACTCTTAGCGTTCGCGGGTCTTACTTAGATAGGTACTAATAACCTTATGTGCGCCGCACCTACCGCAAACCTGCCGTTGACCCCTTGGAAACTTTGTGTGGCTAGAACAAAAGGTTCCCGGTCGACTTCGCTCTATGAGGAAACATGCACGACATGTCATTCGGCGTCGCCGACGTGACTATCCACCTAAATATCCGGCTGAGTTGAGTAGGTTCAACTCCAGATTTCGAAAGTTCGAGGATGGAATGGAGGGTACGTAAAGTATATGGTACTCGAGTAGTTGGTGATGGTAATGGGATTTGCGATCGACGGGTCCTCGGGAGTTGTTATATATCACGTTTATCGCGGAATTGTCGAGTATGGGTATTGGGGTAGCAGCTAATAGCTAGTCATGTTTAATGTAAATTGGATTTTTTCAGAGGCTCATCCTACACTAGTGCCTTCTATCACTTCCAATCTCACTGCCATCGATACGATGGCTGTATTGATCACGTGATCATAAACATTGTCGTTGCAGGTGATGGAAGACTCGGCTTCGTAGAGTTTCTACCTTATCCCAGTCTCCCGTTCTCCTGGTGGATAAACCGCGGATGACTCCTGGACAACTCGTGGCGACGTGGACGTGGGCTGTGCAATTTAGATTCTAGGGCTGAGCCAAAAAAAGCGGATCCGGGGCGGAATGGGACCCGAAAGTTTTCAGGGTATGGACTTGGAAATAGTCCTTGTCATTAATTGTAGATCTGGTATTTGTACCGGGCTTGGAGACTGGAGTTGTAGAATTCTTCCCCTTGTTCAAGTGTATGTGTTGATGACGATTATGGCCGAAACAGCGGGGTAAGGAGGGAGTGAAATGTTCAAAGTTCAATACTGGTGGTTTTATATCCACACAGGGGATGAGCATTACAGTAGAGAGTGGACATTGTGAAGGGTGTGAGGTTTCTCATACAGAGTAACAACTATGTTGCTACCAGTACTCGGTTTCGTTTTAGTATTATTCTAATTACACTCTTTGATCACCATAAAGTGGATGTGAGTAAATAGGGCTACTAGGGTGCCCTACGGCATGTGAGTGATTCTGTACTCCCACCTAGGGCACCTAATTATTTTCTATTTCATCTCCACTCTTACTTATTCTACGCTTTCTAATTAGATAGTAAGCAATCTACCTCTAAGCTACAAATCTTAAAAGCACCCATAAAACGACGTAGATCATAAAAATCTGGAATTTTTAGAAGACGGGAAGCTGCGGGATCTCTGGATTTGACAGACCAGGGCCTAATATCCTTTGCTCCTACTGGCTCAAGACCCTATTATTCACATCCACTCATATCCACTTTGTGGTGGTCAAAGAGTGCAATTAGAATAATACTAAAACGAAACCGAGTATAGGAAGTCACGTCTTGCCATATAGCTTTGTGGCTTGTGGTGCATTTGGGAGGAAATCAACACTGAGAATATTTGGATGGAAATGGGTTCAAACGAAACAATCATTCTTTCATATCCAAAGTCATATAATAGAATACTCCCCAACTCCGCATAGGTACTCCCTCAACTTCAAATCCTTCCCCCAAAAATTCTATGAGACCCGTCAAATGAGTATCCCAATCATAAGCACAGAGTCCTGCCCAAAGAGTCCTGCCCAAGAAATCCCATCAAGCCAGCTAAGTGAGCGCGCATACATCATTCATCAACCATTTATACCCAATCATCATCGAAACCTTTTCCCACATTTAAGTGGTGGTTCCTTCTCCAATGCACTTCTTGACTGGGTACTCATCTCCAACGCAGAGACTAATAATACCATCGACCCAGCTCAATCCATCAAATGCCTTGTCAGTGTAAGAATCACTAATGGGAGTCGAAATACCAAACCCCCGGGGGTCGATTTACCGGCTGCCCCTACTGGCATCCTTCAAACCCCTGCGTGGTGTTCTAATGGTACTGCTCCACATTCTCCAGACCCAAACGTCAAGAGGATATAAACCCAAACCGGCCTAATTCCGATGCGAAATTCAATGGACTTGAAGCGCCATCTTCGCTATGTACTTTCTGGAAACGGAGAGATCACCACTTGGGACGAAGTACAGCTTCAGGGTTCCCCTCACAGAAAGGCTCACCCCCCGGAAGGAAAGAAAAGACAAGGAGACCAGGGGAGCTGGTACACTAACCCAAGAAGAGAGGTCTCCGGTCATGGGTTAGAGCTCACGACAGCTCAAAGAGGGAAAACCCCTCTGTGACTTGTCAGTACGCGCTGTTAGCAAGTACTCGTACTGAGTAGACTTATGCCGAAAATAACACATATTGAAAACCCCTTACAATTTACCCCTTAATAACCGCGAATCTGGTCAGCCCCGTGTAAATTGCGAAGTACCTCCTCAATTCCAAGTCGTCGTCTCCCTTACCAAATCCTATATTATGGGCTTGTTCGTTTGTTAGAGGAGGATCTGCTATGGGACGTGCCCCTATTTAAGCGAGAGTCCGTAAGGCTGGGCTGGGTCCTTTCCGAGGGGCTTGGCGTCCGCCCACCAACCCATGATCGTGGACAGAAGTATGTGCATTGGCCACCGAATGCTTTGTTACCCAGAGTTTCTTTGCTGAGCTTGTCCTGTGTCATGAACCGATCTAAAAGAGGGTGGATAGCAAAAAGCCTCACCCTGCTACTTCGTAGTTCTTAATAAGGCTCGGTCCTGATTTTCAATAAAATCGCTGGAGGGGAGACTCGCGTTCCGTAAACGTTGTTTTACATATGATCTGCGTACATGGTATGACCCTACGGAGTAAGCTGTCCACTCTCTTACCCCACCTCCGCCATTCCACTCCCTGCATCACCTCCTGGATTTTTCGCTCGTAATTTACTTCGTAGTTATTGTAATAAGCTGAGGCATTGAGTAGTGTAAAGTTCAACTGGTCTGATGACTGATGAAACACAAATTCTAGTTGATAGCTGAAAAGCCGATATTTGTGACGAATGTTTACCCCTTTGGGAACCATGGCCGATATACTTTGTCAACTCAATTTTCCATATTGTAACGACGTCTCATTTTTCTACTAGCTCAGCGGACCTTGATGTGGACGGAAACCAAACGCAAAGTTCCTCAGAAAAGACCATTCCGAAGAGGAGAATCGGGTTGCTTCAAGATGGGAGTTGACTTTGCCGCTATGTATCAAAAGAGTGGGAAATACGCAGTTCGGCTTCACGCCAGTTGATCTGTTAAACACGCTTATTAACAAATTTTATGTGTTAGTTCATCTTTTGATCTGTTTCCTGTATTGCGACGGATATTCTCTATTCACGTCAATTCCCATTACCGGTATCCGAACACTGCTGTGTGAAGCATTTCGACCGACCGTGTAAACTTCTACAACGTATAGAAACGTCTGATCTGTTGTACCAGGTATCCTGTACTACTACTTAGAATTCATTATTTACACTCACCATAAAATACGCTTATTATATTAATCGAATCCAAAGTGTCCCCCGCAAAGTTTAATAGCTGCCCCATGATCTCATTCCTTTATTATCCGGCAGTCATTCAGAGACAAGGGGGAAAACTACTGGAGGAGAATCCTAATTTAAAGCGGGCCTCGCGAGCACAGACGCCTGCGGCTGCTCGTAGAGCCCCTAACGCCAGCTGGTTAGTACCCCCCTTGTTAATTTCCTCTTTAGGAAGTTAATACACAGTGGAGCACTTCGAGGCTCTGCCACAGGCTCCTACGCACTCTACTGGCTGGAATGCCTTAATATGGGGCACTTCTACTTCGAAGTAGTCACCTTAGGTACACTTGGCTACTCCGCTATCCCACTTAACTACTCCACCAGTCCATTTATCTCCTCCACTATATATGATTTACATGCCTTGTGTAGCTTCTAGTGAAGTACTAGCCAGCTGGCGTAAGAGGCTCTTATAGTAAGAATGCTGGAGGAGACTTCTTCTGGAAGTGCTGGTCAGATGGATATAAGCACACGATATAGTTCATCTGAAAAGTTGTTTTGAATCCAAATTCAGAGAGGGGTGATTGCGCTGAGGTGTCAAGGGGAAAAGACTGGTCCATTAGTCGCGTCAAATTCATAAGACATACGTAGGTCTCCATGGTCCCCTGATTGGTCCCCTTCGCACAGCCACTCACAACCAACAATCGGTGTTCTTACGCTATATGTAATCAACCGAGCTCGAGCCGAGGTACTCACGAAGTATTTATTTTTGGAAGCCGGTGCGCAAGTGGATTTATACCGTGTGGAGATAAATTGAACCTTGTCAGAAATCTTATTACGTGTGGGTTGTTCACGACTTGGATACCCTTGTTGTCAGGGATTGAACTGCGGAAGCGGAGCATTTCCGGGTAGATTCGACGATTGTTCATTGTGCGCTTGTTGATATGATGTGTAAGAAGGGCGGAGTATGCGGAGATATGTTTGTGGATATGCCTATCAAAATAGGGAGGTAGGAAACAAGTGTATATATTCAGTGGTATTCCCCATTGGAAACATCATCATTCAAGTCAGTTCATTCTTTAGCAGACTTCAATTGATACTCACACTTCTCACTTATTCTCTACTCACTCAAGTAACACCTTTTCCATCTACAAACTTCACTTTTTCAAATCCACCAAAATGCAATTCCCAGCTACTCTTCTCATCATCGTCGCTTTGGCCAATTTGTAAGCCTCTTCCCTCTTCGCTTAATTTTGAGAGAAGGAGATACTAACATTATATGCAGTGCCTTTGCAGATGTTTTTGTCAAAGGACTTTGCGTAGATGTCAAAGAAAACTACGTAAGTTTCCTTCTTCTTTTATGCCTCAAAATACTCAGATACCTAACAATAAACATAGAACATCTACAATGCCAATGCAACCAAATCAGCCTGCGACGAATACAAGAAGCGCAACACTGGCATCGAACAATGGCAAACATGTCCTGACTGTTTAATCATTGAGACTGAGCCTCCTCACTGCGAGAGTCTAGGATCCCACATGGGAGAAAAAGAGGTAAGCTGACTTCTATCTTCCAGTGTTACAAAGTCACTAATCATTTGGGAATAGTTTCAAGAATACTGTAAAGCTGCTGGTGCTAGTAAAGCTATGATGAATTGAGGAGCCTGGTAACGGAATATCGATGCATTTCAAAGGGAAAGGGTATAAAGGAGTTTTACATGGAGTACTGGCACTGGGACCTTTAGGGAAACTGGGGATAATGGGTTGCGGTTTTGGTGACGTTTGGTCTTGATGGCTTCCAGTCCAGATGGCTTGTTTCCTTTTTTTTTTCTTTTTTTTTTCCCTGCATTATGAATGATTATGACTCAATGATTCTATTTTGATCAGATGGTATGATTACTTGTGGCCTCGAATTTTCACCGTGATATTAAAGTACTTCTTCAACATGTGAGAGCATGAGTAAAACTTGCGCTTGAAGCTAGCCTAAGACTAGGGCTAGGTAGGCTTATTTGCTAAGGAGCCTAGGCTGGTTGGTTGAACCGAGTCTTTTGGCTGGGAAAGTGTTGTGCTACGGAGTGCACGTCACCTAATAGTTAGTGCGCTTCCCTCGGCGCTATAGCTTAAGGTTAGGGAAAGCAAGTGTCCGCGGAAAGCAAGTATCTAGTTAGGAATAAGTTTCTTTTATTAGTACTAATATTTTAGCTATAAACTTTTATATAAGCTTAAAAGAAAGCGCTTTATTAGCTCTATTATATACTAACCTATAGTCTAGATATAGCTATAGAGTGTTTAAATATTATATATTATAAATAAAAGTAAAAAAAGACGTACATGCGTACACAAAAGTTAAAGTCACGTACGTACCCTACTAAACTCTCGCTAGTCGAAGTAGGGTATAAGAATATAAAAACTTGTTTATGTTAAACGTAAATTGTATTAAAAAATGTATCCTTTTTATATAGGACAGTACTTAATTATACCTATAAGCCTGTCCTATTTATATATGGCAGGATTTATAGTAAATGAGGATAAAGGCTTAGTAAGCTACTCGGATAGCGGGATATATATCCCACCCTACTACTACTACATACCTTCAACACTACTACCAATATCCACCATATTGTCAGCTACACTTTTGTCCTACCCACGTTCCCCTCGCTAGAAGGCTCGCCTTGCGATTTAGGAGGGTTTTTGGACAGAGTTCGTTTATACCCCTAAAAGGGGTGTGTTTCGCCCTACTCTATACTTTATGTTTCACCAGATAGAGCCTTCGAATTGGTCTATAATATGGTCGAAGTTCGAGAGGTGCTTGTTTATAAGCTGTATGCTTGTTTTTGTCCTACCTACATTCCCCTCGCTAGAAGGCTCGCCTTACGATTTGGGAGGGTTTTTGGACCTTGTACTTCGTGTTTCGCTAGATAGAGCCTTTTAATTAGTCTATAATGCGGTCGAAGTCCGACTACTTAGCGTTCAGTTAGTCAAACCTGCTCCCGTAAGGGACGCGTAGCCGAGGGTGCTTATACTTCGCTTTCCACTTATATATGTGGGCGAATTATAAGCACTTGAAGCTAGCCAGCAATACAAAAGAAAACCAACAATAAGTCTCATTTGATTGATGTGAAGTGTACCGACTGACGAGTGAACATAAATCTTTCTAAGTTATAGAAGTAGCGTTTTATTATAGAAAAGAGCCCTATACGCATACCTAACCAGACACTTACTTTCCGCGGACACTTGCTTTCCCTGACCTCAAGCGATAGCGCCGAGGGAAGCGCACTAACTATTATTCTCCCACATCTGGAAGTGATAGTTGCGTGCACGGGCCAGGCAAAGATTACAGTACAGCCGTCTACTGCATTTCGCATACAGCTGGCTATTTCACGACACCTGAAGTTCAGCCAATTTCACTTCAACATATTGCTCTCAAGGTTTTACCGGTTTGATGAAAGTATCTTCCAGTAAAAAGTATGAAGATGATGAAATAGAGAGATAAAATTGACCTACTGTAAGACTTATAATAACTGCCCGAAGCGAAATCATCACGATTTCCTGAATTTCAACGTCAAACGAGAGAGTCATGACCCGAATGTTCAATCCTTGGGGAGTTCTCTTACACTGGTACTATTGAAGTCGATCTCACAACCAACTCAGGATCGATCACCTGATTCACCTCATGCATCGTTCCCTATGCCAAGTGGGCCTGGTACATGCCCAAGTTCAATTCCTCAGTATTGTAAAGAAGCGATACACTCTACTAACTCTAGCCCATAAAACTTGCGCATGTACAAAATTTCCATCCCGCAGATCAACAATCGGGAAACAAGTACCTGTCGTACATTAGCAGCGCTAGCTAGCGCGTCGACATTGTAAGGCAATTTCTACAAGTAAAAAGGTTTACTTTTCAGCCTCTTTTGTGACTTTACAGTTTTGGGACAAGCAGAACAAGCACCAAGGCGAATGCCTACATCATAGCTCTGCAGTATTATCTCAACATATTACAAATGGAGTGTGAAATGGTTCCAGTGCCCGCATGCTAAATCTCAGAAGTTAGAACTCTTCGATAGTACCCCACGGTTCAGAGCCTTTTTCAGTTTTCGAATACGTCACCACCGTTCAAATATAACCTATTGAGGCGGAGAGTCATCTGATAAGAGAGCTTGTCATTGTTTTGCCCGTATCATACGAAGTCATTATCATGCTAAAGCTTTCGCACAAGCGAATTAAGTAACCTAGCATGCCCGCGTCACTAAGGGGTTGCACTTTTTCCTCTATATGTGTAAAACCAGAATACAAAGTTGCGCGAGGCATCTTTTCCCGATATGGTGCCTCGGCGTGGATTTTACCTATGAACGCAGAAGCCTGTTCCACAAAGTTTAATCTGCTTAACGGTATTTTCATGAGGATATTTGCTTTATTGTATGGCAGAAGCTACGTCTCTCATACTGTCCTCTAATACCACTCGAGTAATTTAGTCCTACATACGAACAATTTCCATATCAAGAAGCTTGATGATATCTTTCACTATTTCCTAGCAAGTTCGACTATCACTCGTGGTATCAATAGCAAATACCAAACTCCAATTCGCCACTTTGATACACTGACCTTCAATTCTACCAATTATTTCTCGGTCTTGATCTTTTTTGCCTGGTTTCCATCTTCATGAGATGGCCCACGCTTCCTCACATGATGATCTTCGAACTCAAAGCCAGCCTCCCGCATGGCATGAATGATTTTTTCTTTTTCTTCTTTCGCGTTTACTAAATTTCTTCTCTGAATCTCGTAATCCGCTTCGAGATCCCGCAATTTAGTGCCCATTGCATTCTTTTGACCGTGTATCTCGGTAATTCGGGCGTGCTGAGCGGAAATCTTGTCATTCGCAAGCTTTAGCTCACCTTCTTTCTCTTTAAATTGGTAGCCTGTAATAGTTGTTTTTGCCATTTGGAGTTCCATTTCTCTCGAGTTCAGTTCAATGGTTCGAATCTTATCCTCAGCCTGTCGTAATAGCGATTGCTTTGCCTGCAAACTTTTCACCATTTCAGAGACTTCCGCTTTGTGTCTATCAATCAGCTGGTCAATTGACTTGTACAAGTCGTCATGTCTCTTCTGTATTAAAGCCGTCTTTTGCTCCTCCTTCGATGACTTCTTCTCCCATTCTTGAGTACTCTTCTTCTGGCGATCCAAAATATCGGCGATATGCAGGCGTTGCCTAGAAACCTCATCTTCAACCCTCGAAACAATCTGTTCAAGCTCGGCCGTTCTTTGTTTTTGCTTCACCAAATCGGTTTCTGCTCTTTGAGCAGTGCTGGTTTTTTCTTTCAATCTCGCAGCATGATCGGCCAAACTTTTTGCCTGCTGTGAAATCAAGGATTTCTGGCTTTCAATAATCTTTTCCGCCTCCATAAGTTTATGGCTCTTTTCCACCAATCTATCAACAAGTTCGTACGCCAGGCTACTTTTGGTTTCTAAGTTGCGAATTGGCAGAGGGCTGTCACCGCCAATCGAAGGTCCGGGATTACAGCGCTCGTTGACAGAAGGCGTTGTCGGGCGTAATGGAAGTACTGTGTCTTCTGGAATCCTCGATGAGGGATTGTCCTGCAGCGCAGACGTCGAGATTTGCAGTCCGGAATTGATCTTGGATTCTAAAGCGCGAGCGGCAAAATACTTCAGCTCTACAGAATTTGGTATGTAGACCTTCACCCCGGCAGATATCGCAAGATCGAAAAATACCCGTACCCAGGAATGATAGTCGTCCTTTTGTATCCACCTGGGACTTTTTGCAGGAGTTCGTTGACATGAGAAGTGCCCACCTACGAGGATACGTGTAGGTGTACAGCAACAGTCACCGCATTTTCGACCGTTCTTCTGCAGCCGCGCTCTGCATCTCCGAGCCGTTTTTTCAGAATAGTGAAATCCAAAATTGCCCTCTCTGTCATCGAATTCTTGTTTCTGAGTATAAGATAAGAAAGTCACTGGGAACCCGGATCGAACAAGGGTTGCGCAGACACCCTGAAATTGCGGAGTGTGCTTTGGGGTCTTGTGGGTGGTATAGCAATCACTGATGCGGTCCTCGCGTATAATAAATTGAAGCTGGAGTCCGGGTTTTCGCGAATTTGTTTGATCCATTGCTCGAAGATTGAAGTAGCCCAAGTTGGGCTTCCCATTCTTGAAGTTGGCTGTGACCGTCAAAGAATCATGGCCACCATGAGCCCTCAAGTCAATTTCGGTTGGTGATATCGAGCTCTTCTGCGCCAATAATTGAATCCTATACCAAGGTTTCAGCGGCAGCAATATAATGAGACACGTACAAACTTACCAGAGCATTGCCATTCCGGCAAAGGCATTCGATGTGTTGACACTCCCAATAATATCTTCCAGCTCCCCAATTAACCGCCAACCCTGGGGTCTAAATCCACTAGAATTCTGGTCGTGCTTCTTGAGAGGTGCGCTAGTGTCTCGACAAACCTT
>LT855424.1:1234329-1247171 GCA_900184765.1 Hymenoscyphus fraxineus | reverse complement strand
CCTCAGAACTAGTTTCGGAATCGCCAGAATCACTCGATTCACTCTCAGAATCATTTTCTTTTGCGCCGCGGTCCATGCCATTCATGCCCTCGACAGCGAGAGTGAACTCTTTTTGAAAGAGAATAACTCGCTTTTTATGCAAGTGCTTTCCAAAAACATTTCGCGCAGCTTCCGTCGGACACTCAATCGACAGACAGCTGACGTGCTGCGTAATGACACAGTCTTGGACCAATTTGCGGACGACGAGCTCTAGCTCCCGGTACAATCTTTTGCCGTACTGGATATTCTCGATTCTGACCACTAGATATGAGCTAGTCGAAGTCATTTTGTTTTCCGCGTCACTAATGTCGAAACTATGGTGAGTCCGAGAAAATTCGCGTCAAGACGACCTTTGGTGTCAAACCTGGTCCAATTGAGGCGTGCACTTAATCAATTGTTGTTGAAAACTGAGGACCGTTCAATCTGCGTCTGAAGGTATGAGCTTGAAGTCGGGGCTGTCGCGGATTCTGGGGTAAGACGCGGTTGGGAGGAGCTTGATATTGGATGCCGCTTTCCGCGACCGTCGCGCGTGCTCACCTTTGATGGACAGTGTAGATTGATGGAGGTACCTTCTGACCGACTATTGAAATGTGTGAAGGAGACGGATATGTGAAGAAGAAAAAATGCGCCGTTATTGAAAAGAGTGCGCGGCGGTTGGTGGTTGAGATGGAGGTGAAAGGTCGAGGTCGAGGTTTGTGGTCCTTGTGGACGAGATTCAAGAGCGGCACGTGGATCCAAGTTCCTTTTTCGGTATGGGCCAGCAAATTCGCCGACTACGCAACTTTGCAGCGAATTATCACGGTTATATATATCTGATCATGTACTGTATATAGCCTTTTCTTCCGCATGCTAGTCTCAATGAAATCAACTTTCGTTCAACAAGATGCTCATGCTATCTTTTTGCAATGTCGTCTAGTATAATGCCACTCATTTGTCTAAGCTCTTTCAAATTCACTGTACCCTAGCTGCCAACGATTTCAGGTATAATGACCACACTACGTGGCGTAATGTAATTGCTCCATTTGGATTCTCTCAAATTTCTAGTGTAGTTGAATGGAATACGAGTAAAGTAACATTGACTGTGCCAATATTTGAGGACATTTGAAGTTTGAATACTGCTTGAGCCAAAGACTTTTCTTTCTTAGCAGATGTCGAGATGCTAGGTCAGACAAAAGATCCTTCAATCATATATATTTAAGCAAGGGAGACAGTGAGGAGGTAGTTTACCGTACTATATATGTCACCAACGATAGGGCTCAATGAAGTTTGAGAAGTAGTTGCCCGGATAATTTTGTGAAGAAATGTCAAACGATACATTCAAGTTTGAGTCTATCAATAAGGGGGGTTTATCTCTCCACTGCCCATGGGAGATAACAGGAATCTTCTCAGGAGGCTATTACAGAGAAATTGAGACCCAGCAATGACGACTGGTGCCAAGTTACCGTATATTAAGACTTTGAGTGAACCTCTGTAATAAGAATCGAAGGTGAATGTAAATACAGTTGTTATGTGATCAGTTTATCGCATAAATAGTGTCTTGAAGGACTCCTAAAAACCACCTATGCTATTATTTAAACTTTCATGAGCCCCAAATTTGTTATCTCAAATCCACCATCACGAAGATATTAGAGCAGCCTAGAATATAGTTATGAGGTTGACATACTCGAGCATTCTACTTGACCTATCTCGTTATCCTGGCCCTATGGGAACTGCGTCAGGAAATACCTAACACTAAGCGGGACGGCCAGGGGGGTATAAAACCTCCCCTAACGCGTATATTTCCTGATNGGGTATAATAGGAGTGAGACTTACAGGAGGGCAAAGTGGAAAAGTACTCACAGGTAGGGAGGGAGAGGGACAGATGAAAACGACCAAGTACTTACAGGTGGTTTGCAGAGGTAAAAGGAGGGGGAAAGGCTCTATAATATAGACGATACCTTGCGGAACTGCGCTTAAACTCTCCTAGAAGTATAATAGTCTCTAGAGTACCCGCTATCCCTAGGATCCTACTTTTTTATGCTCAATGTAGTTGGGAGCAGGTATTTCCTGACACCGTCCCCACTTTTTGATACCTAATTAGGCCTGTGTTAGGTATTTCCGTACGATGTCAGGAAATGTCTGACACTGAGTTACCAAAGGGTAGATGTTGGTGCTCCTTTTGGGTTCTTGCTAGCAAAACTCTCCCGTTGTGTACGGCACAGTGGGTGTTGAGAGGATCTTTAGTACAGTACAGCAACTCATTGGTGAATAGTAGAATGGTTTTTGATCCCTGACCTTAATACTTGTATCTTTGAACTTCACTAGAGTTTTGTCTCTCACAGCTACCCATGCACCGCATCTGGCCACTAATTTCCAACTACAAAACTAAAAGCCCACCTTCTCTCTCAAGACCTTCCTAACCACTCTCGCAAAGTACTTTTCCTCTATCCAAGTACCAGTATCCTTCGTCCTAGGATATTGCCGTTAACCAACACCAAGTCTCGCCCCTAAACTCAACTTCCCCTTACACAGCCTGTATGGGATACACATGGCTTCTTTAAAGAGAATGTCAAAGAAGGAACTCAAGTTGACAATGTTCGTGATCCCTGCCAAGCCTCATATATTTGGAGAAAACTACTTACAAAGTCTCCTAGGGAAGCTTTGACTGAACCTCCTCTCAAGATCATTGTAGGAGGACAGGATAAGCAGACCTTCTTTGTCAACAAGGAAGTTATCTGCTCTTTCTCAGATTTCTTTGCTGCCGCCTGCAAAAAGGAGTGGGCTTGTGGACGGGCAAATACGGTTACACTTGCTGAGGAGAACCCAGAAACATTTGCGATATTTGTCAGCTGGGTCTTAACGAAGAGTTTAGAGAGTGCAGCAACCCTTCAAAGCCTACCTTCTAGAGAAGATGATTTTCATGGGAAAGATGGGAGACGCTCTGCGATTAAGCGAGGCGTTCAACTGGTCGAATGTCTTGGCATTTCTGAGTCTCTGCTATGCCATGAGTTCCACAACGCTGTTATGGATGAGCTTTTGACTTTTATGGACATATTGTCTGATGCCAAAGAAAGCTTTGTCATATGCTTGCCCCAAGTTGTCAAAATGATTTACAATGTCTCACCAGCAGGTTCAAAGTTGAGAAGACTTCTTCTTGACGCTAGCTTGTGGATGACTATTGAAGCGCTCAATTACTGGCTCATTGATCATCAGTCTGATTACCCAAGAGAATACATAAATGACGTCCTTTCCGACACCTTCGGGCGGTTGAAACGTCATGGCGACTGTGCTCCTCGCCCTTTCACCAGATTTGCATGCAATTATCACAAGCATCCAGATCAGCCTGACTCTTACACTTGCACGGGAATCAACATGACAACATAATTCGCGATTCGATGCGAAGAGTGCGCGAGGGCTTGCACAGTTCAAGCAAACTGGGGGTCTCATTTTCACTTTACTGCTATGTCTTTGTCGGAAGTGTCAAGAGCGATACATATGCTACGCTGATATGGTAGGGCAGGAAGATAGATGATAGTATTTCTTCATGGGACTATGTCGCTACGGTTGCGACTCTGCATGTGTATCAAAAATAGGTTGTTGCTTTTGCAAACATCAATCACTTACCAAAAATTGAATAAAGTAGATTTGTGACTGTGTGCAACGTGAACTATACTTGGGAATCATGAAACATATCTTCATTCAGTCTGTTTTTCTTGAGATATCTAAGAAGTCATCCTAAAATTCTCATCCAGATACAGTATGCTTGAAGTAGCATATCACGTAGCATGACCTGGTTATCGTAAAGTGTGATTCAAACTGTGTTCTCAACTGCACAATGACTGGGTGTCACCTTCAGTGGACAAATCCTAATAAGTAAGATACCTGGTCGTCAATCTGTACACACTATACAAAACTCAATTATACTAAAGTTGTAGTATAATCAAGATCATTGTCTTAGGATACATAGGCCATTTAAGCTCTTTATATAGCTGTTTTAGTTCTGTGACGTCTTTGGAATAACTTTATTGTAAGAGAGGTGTGTATAGAGTAACAACCATGTCTCTTAAGAGTAAGCGAGTACTTGAGTAGTGAAGTGTTACTCAAAACGGTAATCTTTGAGTAACATAGATGATGTGCTAACCTGTACAAGAATTTGTGATTGTTGACTCCCATTCTAAGCATTGCTGCTTCAATACTGGGTTGATCTTTACCTGACTCTATTTGACTAGAAAAACGCTTGATAATTTAGGTTTTCTTTATTTGATATATACTCTGAGGTAACTTGAGCGAATCGACTGCTTGACACCTTTGTTCTTCACCAAAAGTCTCGTGATTTTCTATCACGGTCAGCATCCTTTGTCTACGAGATATTTCCATTGGAGCGGGATTCCTTAAAAATATATACGCAAGAAATCGATGGAGGGAGTGCGAATGAAAATGGGAATCAAGGTTTAAACTCTTTGCCGATGCCATTGAACACTAGCTAATACCGGGTCGCTCGACGCTGGCCATCATATTCATTTTAAAACTTGCTCAATTCATATCGGTGTTCACAGCGTTGTTATGTTTGTCACAGTCTCATTGGGATTTCAAAACTCTAATCAATTAATGTTTGGGGGAATTGGGTTTTATATTGGGCACCTTAATGCTATGCATTTAAGGTAAGGGGGAAAGGGGGGGTTTCAAAGTCTGGTGAGCTGATACCTTTCTGGTTTTATTCAATCATAGATGTGATATCCTGATCATTCCAGCATTCATCAATCAGATCTCCTGCCTAGCAATCCGTTATTCACAGATCATCCGCCCAGGCATTCTCACGACGGATCCGATCCTTCTCCTCAGGAGTCAAATCGTCCTCCAAGCCGAACTTCTCCCGAATCTGCTGAGCGTTGAGACCGCGGATTTGATTGGCAACCAACTTCACTCCGAGATGAAGTAGTCCCTTGATTTCGAGGAAGTTAGCGGCCAAGATGATGTCGAAGGTGACATCGTCCTCATTGTTGAAGAACTCTTGGTCCCACGTGCTGACCTTCTTTCCAGCAAGGTTTTGAGGCTCTGAAGCGTCGTCTTTGTGGTGTTCGCACCACTCAACGACCTTCTTGAGGATGTCTCCTTTCACCTTGCTGATCGGAATTGGATACTCGGCAGCGGCTTCATCAAGATCCGCGAGCAAATCGCTGATCAGGGAGGAGCGACCAGAGATTGCATCCTTATCCACCAGGACATTAACTCTGTCCTCGGAAACGAGGGTAAGTATGGTAGTTGCTGAACTCGACATTCTGTAAGTGGATTGTGTGTTTGAAATGCTGTAGTATTTGTGCGTTGGTGTGTGTTGGTGTGTGTTTGAGACGAAGCGGGTTGATGAGTTGCAGAGACTTGGAAAGAGAAAGTATTTATAACCATAGGAAAGAACTGTTCTAATGTCGGAAGTATATTGTTCTCCTACCCTTGCGAAGTCTTTATCGTGGAACACGCTAGAGAAGTAAGATTCACAAAGAAGAACTGTTCACCAAAAAAGGTTTCCTTGTGAATGGCTTTTGGCTTTGTTTCATGTCTTAAGTAATACTTGACTAATCTTTGAGACTTGCAAAGAACAGCCTTACAAGGTTGTGATTCATGTACTGTGTTTTAAATCAGAGAAAATCGAAAGTGGTAAATCAATCTATAGTAACTTGAAGAAAGGCATTAAGTGGTTTCCGAAAACAAGGGAAGCGTTTGTTATCCATAGCTAAAGTCGAGTGTAATTTACTGTGATCCACCATACCTGTTATTCCTTGACCTGAATAAATACCAGAGAGACAACAAAAAAATGGCAGCGTCTGTTCATCGGACCCGTCCAACCAAACAGCTTGAAAGCTGTATCCCCACGTAGCGAGAGACTGATTCACGTAGTAGTGAAGTTGGCATACGCCAAACTCATTTACGTCCTCAAGAAGGCGCTGAGTAACCGAATGCCTCCAAACCGTGGAGAATGGGCACTCCTGAAAGCGTCGCTGATGTGAGGGTTGCTGTTTCAGGGTCTGTATGCAGCTCGCCATATTACGTGAAACAGTCTTGTCAGGCTCAGGAGACCCGCAGCAGACTTCATACAGTGCCCCTTCGAATCGAAGTAAGTGGTATTAATTGGTGAGAATATCCGATAATCATGTAGTAGTTGGCTACTACCCCAATATATCCAGAGAATACAACGAAGTCAAGTCCCCGAAAACAATTACTTGGCAAAAATAATAGGTAGGCCACAAGTAATAACACATTTCAAAATCTCACTATAGTATCGTTAGACGCTGAGCATAAGGACTAGGTAGTTCAACGTTGATTCGTTAAACATTTGCTAAACTTGCTGCTTTATTATATAGTAGGTTGGGTAGGTTGGTTCTAATTTTCCAAGGCAATTTGCCAATTTCCTAAATATTTCTTAGTTACCTAATGATCCTAAGAAAAGGCTAGACTTCGATCAATCTTATTTAGGTTTGCTAACAAGTCTGATATAAGGGCGCAGAAACAGATTAAGAATCAGAGGGATTTTGTAACAAGGAGAGTAGAAGGAGCCGATTTAAAGGGTCCTTCTTATGTAGTATCTGGTTCACCTGCTTTGCGTTCCTTGGAAAGTATTATTAACTGAGCGAGTTATATATAATAGTCTATACTTATATACTTATAACAAGTAGGCTATAATACTAAGATATAGCTATATAGGGTTATAATAAGGGCCTGTTTTCCCAGAATCTTGTCCTACAATCTCTAGATCGTAGAATCCACTTTTCGTGCTCGACCTGGACAATATAGCGGGGCCATATCGTACACTATCCACTTTTGCCTTGGCACAAGATCTCGCAATATTACGGGCCATATTTCTGAATAGCCTCACTTGTAGTCATCCGGACGGCCTTCAGGCTTCTCTTCAACTCCTAGGCTTTTAACTTCCGATTTTAGTAATAAGAGTCCCTTTTGTAGGGTATAGTTCTTAAAGAAATTCCTTTGTTAATACCTAAAATATTAATATTAAGAGGCTAATACACGTAATACATATATTAGTATTAGGTACCTATAGATATAGGGTGTGTACGTGAGTGCTGTCGAAGGATATTGGGGACGATATTTTGGTCTGACCAAAATATCCTTTTGGCCACGTCTTTTGGTGTGTAGGATATTGTGCGACAATATTGTGTGGAGACTGTCTAATGCGCTGACCAGGGCCCTAGGCATATTGCGCGACAATATCCTTGGCTGTTCGTCGAGAGTGGATTAATAACGACTTTAATGGAGTTGAGAGTTTAGACCTCGGATTTGAGCTCAATTCGGTATATTGTGGATACTTTGCATATGCCATTCGTCGAATATTGAGGCTCAAGATTCTGGGAAAACAGGCCCTAAAGTTATATAGAATTCTAGTGAAATCTCATGTAAATATAACGGACTAGCGTCTTTCAAAGGCACGGGTAAATCCACATCACGTGACTCTAGGAACCCAGATTATATCTACCTAGGCTCGCTAGGCCTTCTTAATAAGGATTTCTATAAATGATTATACAAGAATATTCTTACACTATAGCCTTCGCATTCAGAGACTCAAATATCGTTTTAAACTTCCAAGGTTTTATATAAGGTTTTTAGTAGGATTTTAGTTAGTAAAAGGGGTAGAAGAATAGGGTAGATATATGGAAGTTACGCCAATAGAGAGATAATATCTTAAGTTACTTTTCTAACGTTATTCACGTAGAAGGTAACTAATCGTTGAAAAGAAACCACCTTTGGAACCCAACCCAAAGAAGAGAAAGTTGGATAATCTACCTCGGTTGATGGACATCGAGCCGGTCAGAAGAAGAACATAATGGCAATTTCCGGGGTCAGCCTATTGATATCTGTTACAGTCTTTACCTGTGGACCAAATCTTGAATAGTATGGACAGTCACCTCATCTTTGAGGATGGTCAACATCCAACTTCAATGAAAGGTCATTGGTAGAAGTCATGGATCTGTTACGGAGAAGTCATTGGGCAAAAACACAGGTAGACGAGAGGTGCTTGGGTTTGAGAGTTATGAGCTTCAGTTAAATTGTTGCCATTAAGTTGGCGAGACATTTTCTTCCCACGAGAGCTAAGCAATACAGTTCTATACATCATCTTACTAAATGAGATAACACAGTTCGCGGTCCATATGGAGTTAATTATATACAGTAAGCGTACTCTTGTGTGAGTCAAATCCCATGGTAGAATTGTTTATATATGATCTATCTAAGATAACTACGCAAGCGTAGAAGACTTCCATCGCATCATACATTTAGCGAGGAACGTATCCCAGATAGAATAAACAAGGAGAGTACATGGCCACTTTCAATTCCGTAAACAGAATGAACCTAACTTTCATCATGAAAAGCAGATCATCGATTCTCAGGGTCTCCCAACGTTAACTCCCTTCCCACCCGACACGGTTGCAAACTTGGGTCTAGGTAGTGTTGCACCAGCAAGCAGGTCAGCGGCCTCGTTCCGTGCCACTAAAGAGGCCTCATTCGGTCCAGAATCAGCACTCGATGACGAGCGGGGGAGTTTTTGAAGCTTGTCGCCTCCTTCAGGTTGGCGCTTAGAGACACCTCCTCCGTTCAAGAGGTTAATAACGTCTTCAAGGTCCGCGTTGTCGGTCAAGCTTCTCTTTGAAATAGAGTCAGAGGTACTGGTGCCCGACTCTTCTCTCTTCTCGGCTGACTCAACTGAAGCTCCGCGTTTCTTGCTGCCGTTCTTCTTAGGTGGTGGAAGAGGGTCGGTACCCACGAGGAAGGTGGAGGGGATGGGCTTTGGTGGTGTTTCAGCTCTTTTTTTCAATGGTGTGGCACGATCCGGGAGGGGAGTAACAATATGTGGCTGGGTAACTGGAGATGGGTCTCCGCTTAATGGATCTGTTTGGGCCCGTACGACAAGTTCGTCTTCTGTTGGTGTGGCACGATCCTCGAGGGAGTTAAGACGAATTGGCTGGCTAACTGGAGATGGGTCTCCGCTTAATGGATCTGTTTGAGCCCGTACGACAAGTTCGTCGGCTGTTGGTGTTGGCTGTTCTTCAGAGGAGCGGGCGGATAAGATTTCTGCTTCATCTTTGACATCGCTTCTTACAAAGAATTTGAAGGCATCTGGGTCGGCCTTGTCGAGTTCGACGAGTGATGGAACATCCCGGGCTTGTGGAATGACCGCTGCTGAAGTCAACGCGAACAAGGCGGCCGCTGGAATAATGAACTTCATTGTTGCCGGTTGACGTTGGGGAAGAAAGGGTGGTTTTTTTTTCTTTTGGTATTGTATGATAGTGAGAATAAGGTGAAGCCAGTTCAGATGAAAAAGTGAAGAAGAAAGAAATGAATGAGATGACGATCCAAATTTTACAACTGATTGCGGATCGCCCTTTATGAATGACCGTAAATTGATCGAGTCTTGGAAATCTGATCAAACAATTGGCCCATTTAAAGACCCCAAAACAGGCGATCTAAAGTTTCATCTCAATTGCCGAGTAGACAAAAGCCGTTGAACCGATTGAGGGGTTTGCCAAAGAGGTTTAGGCGAAAATACAAAAATAGAAGGTCCAAGACAACCCAAGAACAGATATCTGATGTTATTTCGTAGTTTTGAAGCGCAGAAGAAATAAAAATTCGGGTTTTTTGTTATTTAAAATGGCTACGAATTATCTTTGATCTTTACTCTGCACAATACCTCCGTAGCCATCTGAAATATGTTACCTTCGCTCCCTTTTCGTCGTATCCCCTCAAACTCGTATATGTAAAGAGGTTGGATAGCTAAGAGTTACACCCTGCTAGTTATATCACGGCTCAACCCTGATTTCCAACAAGATCAACGAATCAGAGACTCGCGTTCCGTAAAAATATACTTTCTTACACATGATCTGCATACTTCGTACATGGTGTAACTCTTAGCTCCCTACCGTCTTTAAATTACATCTAAACTTTGAAGTTCGTGGTATCCACTTTGAGTCTTGGTACTTACGATGATTTCAACTGCAGTACTCCTCGGAGTAAGTCGGACCTAGCCTCCGTACCATCGGCATTATGCCTGACCGGTCCGACCACACGGAATAAGCGGGTCCCTATTAAGGCGAATCCTATTTTTTGCCTTTTGGATAAAGATATGCTTAAATGAATGCTTGTTTTCGGAAACTATAGCCTAAATAGGAGGTCGCAAACTTGAAAAGCTTCACGGTAAATATACGGCGTTAAGGCAATAGCAAGTTAGTAACAGCTGACAAAAGCATTCATGGAGGTAAATTTACTAACGAAGACATCTGGGACTCGAAACAGGAACCTGTCTTCCTTACACCTTGTGCGTGTGACTTTTCCCAGCGTGTCTCCACATACTCCAACCCAAGAGCAAGATGTCAAACGGTCAAGAAACTCTATTTACGACTGGACGTCTGGAAGTGCAGATCCATCCTCCAATTTCAAGACAAATACGAAGTAGAACTGCATCGCCGTATTTACGAAGTCGTTTGGATCCTGTATCCATTCGAGGTAGATTTTTATTATACAAATATTTCCCGGAAGCGCTTTACCCCGGATTTTGTGCCGTCTCGATATTCGAGGGATTCGAAGACAAACGAGCTTCAAGACTTGGCAGATTTAGATGCCCAGAGGTTCCTCCGACGATCCGTACTCATCTCCTGACTCTCATGTCAAATGATTATCCTATAATCTCAAAAATGGTTCGATGCATTTCTGTACTTTTCAGAACGGAGATGCGTATGTATTCCCTTCAACGAATCTGTGTTCGTTGTCACGCCTCTCTCACTATAAATTCGGCCTCTAGTATAGAACTATAGAGACACTGAAGTTTTAGCTGATCTCTTCCTAAATATATTCTTCCTATTAGATGCATTATCTAGTTCGTTTTAACAAAGAATAAATATATATTATTAACTTAACAAGATCCCTCCATTGAGGAGTAACTTAGGCTATTATCCAGAATAACCACTGTAAGTTATCCGAATGTCGTGCTATTTTTACTATTGAATTATGAGACGTAGAGATCAAAAGCTTATAAAGAGAGTCTGAAGCCTAATCTACTCTTCTTTGAGTGGCGCTTGTTGTGATCTTCTGCGTACTGGAAGGAACCAATCTCTACCGCAATAAGTCGTAGACCGTCGAATCCAAATAAAGGGGGTTCATATTTAGATCTAGACATATTATATCGATCACGTGTACTGTACTGAAAGTCTATACCGCCCATATCCAGGCCTCTCATTCGCTGCCTTCGCCAAAAACAAGGCCAAAGCTGTGCACCTTCTAGATTACATAGATATAAGCAGATGCAATGACCAGGTTGAATCAACGCTTGAAAGTCTGTAAAGACAGTCTGATTAATTGAACGACTTTGTTTTACGGATCAGATGTTGTAATCGTAGACTCTTTTGCTCCATTTCGAGTGCACATTCGTTTTACACAGTAAATTACCTCTGTGGTCGGGGGGGGGATAGAAACGCCAGGGCGAACTTACCGTTCTTTGGTATGTGTACTATCATCGCAAGTTGATAGAAACCTCACTTATTCCATAGCACTTTCAATAATCAAGGTTATGAAATATGGCAAACGCACTATAAAAACACCGCAGGTTTTTCGTTCACCTGGTGCTGCCCACTCTCTTCTACCTAAAGTAATCTGATTCTCGGACTTACACACTCCTTCAGTAATCTTGTACAGCCTATTATACATGTGTAATGTTATCCTATATTTCACTACTATCCGCTTTCTCTATACTCTCAAACAACTTCCCCTATCATACCAACACCTTTAACATTCAACATCCATCTAAAACAAACCTTCCATCAACGCCAGTAAATATTTCCTTCCCCTTCTCCCCATCCCTTCCCCCCAAATCCAAAACAATCCCTTCACCCCTTCACCCTTTCCCATCAGACCAGCCAACGACTCAATCTTCCAAACATTAAAAAAATCCTAAAAGCTATTCCCACTCCCCCCTCCCACCCCTTATACCCAAACCAGCGATCTCAAACCCCAAGCCATCCATCAATCAAGCATTTTCAAAACCCAGGCCTCTAGATCTACCGAGACCGGTGGACCCCAAGTTCATCGATCAGTTATCCAGAAACCCCCAATTATCAGCAAGTTTTAGGTACGTACAGTACCTACTGAACAACATATTCGGAAATAAAGGTATTCCGTGAATATCTCTTTCTCTTCCTCTTTCCCCCACACTAGTACACTACCACTCAAAATCCTTCCCCTCTCATTTAACACCAACACCACACCACACCATCCATTCATCCCCCCCAAAAAGAAAGAAGATTCATATGAATACGAATTCAGAAACCATGGGAATTCTCCCTAAAAACAAACGTCAAACACAACCTCCAAGAATTCAAACACTCAGGGAAAAAAAAAGGGAATATAAATACTTCTACATACATACACCTCCTATAGAGAGCTACATATAATCCCAAGCCCAATCCGACTCCGATTCCAATCCCACTCCCTACCCAATCCCGATTCCGACCCCTATATCAGGGCAAACCCAATCCAATCCACTTATACTGTATACTGTATACTGTATACTGTATACTGTATACTGTATACTATATATAACAAACCACCTTCCACCTTTCACCTTATCACCTTATTCAATACTTCACCACTACATCTTCATCTTCATTTTCATCCCGCCATCCCCACCGTCCCCACACCCAACATCCAAAAAAGAAGGGCATAAAAAAACGAAAAGGATGTATAGAGGGTCTACAATTCCAACGTTCAAGCTCACGCTCACGCTCATGCTCATCTCACACTATGTACTATAATATACTATCCAACCACTTCAA
>LT855424.1:1186604-1234323 GCA_900184765.1 Hymenoscyphus fraxineus | reverse complement strand
CCTCCCCGTAACCCTCGCAACCACATCTCTAACCTTCCCCACCACACCCCCAAGTATTCCCCATCCCTTCCCTCTCCTCCTCAACTGGCCCCTCTCCTCCACAAGCGCGTCATCCATCCAAGCCGGCCGCTTCCAGAACTTAAGCAGCAAACTAGAAGCCACCACCGACACGGAACTCGTAGCCATCGCCGCCCCCGCAGCCATAGGATGAAGATGGTATCCAAAAGGCAAGAAGATACCCATGGCGAAGGGGAGACCGACGACGTTGTACCCGCAGGCCCAGATGAGGTTGAGTTTGATGCGGTTGAAGATGGAGCGGGCGAGTTGGATGGAGGCGGGGATGTCCATGAGATCGTTGGGACGCATGAGGACCACGTCTGCGGCTTCCATGGCGACGTCGGTGCCGGAGGACATGGCGATTCCGACGTCGGCGGTTGCGAGGGCGGGGGAGTCGTTGATTCCATCGCCGACCATGGCGACGCAGAGACCTTGGGTTTGGTATTCGCGGATGATGTCTTGTTTTTGATCGGGGGTGACACCGGCGTGGACGTTCTTGGAAGAGATTCCGACGATGCGGGCTACGGCGAGAGCAGTGGATCGTTGATCACCAGTGATCATAGCAGTCTTGATACCCATCTTGTGAAGAGCGGCAATGGC
Organism: Hymenoscyphus fraxineus; assembly: GCA_900184765.1. Taxonomy (NCBI): domain Eukaryota; kingdom Fungi; phylum Ascomycota; class Leotiomycetes; order Helotiales; family Helotiaceae; genus Hymenoscyphus; species Hymenoscyphus fraxineus. Next base: position 1,233,666 of record LT855424.1, on the reverse strand, counting down.
GGCGCGAGCACTATCTTTAACAGTATCAGAGAGACATAGATGACCGGCAAAGGCACCGTCAATGGCGATGAAGATGTTGGTGGTTCCTGCAGATGGGGTTTTAGAGGCACGAGCAGCTTTCTTGTTGGCTTGTTCGGAAGAATCGATGGCCTCTTGGGGAACATCAATCTTGTTGTCACGGAGATATCTGGCGCTTCCAATGAGAACGTTATAGCGAGTTCGCTCAGAGCCAGTAGCAGGTTCAACATAAGCATTGATACCCTTGCCAACAGCAGCACCAAAGTCACCGATGCTTCCATCGATGGTACCTTCAATACCAAGTCCGAGTTCTTCCTTTGCAGCGGCGAGAATAGCTTTTCCAATGGGATGCTCACTACCCATCTCAGCGAGACCGACGATGGACCACCATGTTTTCTTGGCGAATGGTGTTTTATTCCACATGGACACAATCTTTGCCTCAGCGACGCTCATTTTACCCATGGTCAAGGTACCAGTTTTATCAAGAACGACTTGGTTGATCTTGGTGGCAGTCTCTAATGCAGCTCCACCCTTAACCAAAATACCATTTTCTGCACCAACACCCGTTCCAACCATGACAGCTGTAGGAGTGGCGAGACCAAGAGCGCAAGGGCAAGCAAAGACAATGACGGAAATACACAGTTTAACACAGACCATGAATTTTCCACCACTAGCCTCATCGATGAAGATCTTTGGTGGGTTCTTGAGAACGTGACTAAGAATCATCCATGTTGAAAAGGTAAGGAAACCGAGGAGCAGAATGGCAGGAACGAAATATCCGGCAATTTGGTCAGCCAACCGTTGAATTGGTGCTCTCGTAGTCTGAGCTTCTTGTACGAGCTTGACGATTTGACTTAATTGAGTATCTCTACCAGCTCTGGTAACACGGAAGTCGACTCGTCCCGCACCATTGACAGTTCCTCCAATGAGGACACTACCCGGTCGTTTTTGAACTGGCATTGCCTCTCCTGTTACCATACTCTCATCAACGTAGGTTTCACCCCTGGTTACGGTACCATCGGCTGGAATTTTGTCTCCAGGTCTCAAGATGACAATATCACCAACCTGAAGGAGTTCAGTGGGAATAACCTTTTCTTCAGCTGCGTTTCCTTCCTGAGTAGGCTCTTTTCGTTCCTTGGTAGGACCAACTGAAGTCTCCCATCCCTCAGCTGCCTTATCAGCAGCAATTGGATCCGCATAGATAGTTGCCATGGAAGGAGCAAGCGACATGAGCCTTGAAAGTGCTTTGGAAGTTTGACCCTTGGCACGGTTCTCGAGGAATCGACCAAGTGTGATAAAGGTGATGAGCATACTACTGGTATCGAAAATCGTGCTGGGCCGTGTGTGAGGTGGCATGAGAACCGAGACAATCATGGCTGCACAACTGAAGAAAAATGCAGCCGAAGTTCCAAGAACGACCAAAACATCCATGGTAGGCGAACCATGCTTCATCGATTTGTATGCGGAAATATAGAAACGTTTGCCAATTCCAAATTGAACGGGTATCGTAAGAGCTAAACATATGATATCGCCTAGGTAAAGTCCCGGGAAGAAAACAATCAAGCTTCCAAAATCAAGAGCTGGAACACACATAGGAATGATCATGCTTATCAGCATAACGGGAATAGCAAAACATAACGAAGTCCTGAATGCATTTCTCCACTCAGTGATTTCTCTCGTTTTGGCGAGAGATTCAAGTTGGGCGTTGTTATCGTCATTCTCCGAAACAAGCGCATTATAACCTTGAGCTTCAATGAGCTCCACAAGAGCTCGTAGTCCCGCAATGTTAGACAGGTGAGAAACGGTTAGTCTGGAGGTAGCCAGGCTAAGTTTGGCGGAAGTAACACCAGGCATTGATGCTAGCTTCTCCTCGAGATTGGTAGCGGATGCTGCATCTTTAACACCAAAGATCTTGAAATTTGACGTTGAAGCACTCGAGGATTGAGTTGATGAGCCAAGTTGTGTTGACAAGATTTTGGCATCGAATCCTCTGTCCTCGATTATCTCAGCAATCTTCTCTGCTGCCAATTTTGATGGGTCGTGTAGGATAATAGCTCGCTCAGCCAATAGACTGATATTGAACTGTATCAGTCCATCCAGGTCTTTGAAACCACCTTCGACTGCAGATGTGCAGGCTCCACATGTCATGCCTTCGATAGCCACCGTGGTCGTGGCTACTTTTTGCTCGCTGGAAGAACTGCCCTTCCCTATTTTTTGACCTTTGCCTGATTTCGCCGATTCTAAAATTGTGGCACCAAAACCTCTATCCTCAATTATTTCCGCAACCTTCTCCGCGCTCAGAATGGATTCATCGTGCTCCACCACCGCTCTTTCTGACAGTAACGATATGCTGAAATTTTTGACACCCGAGACATCTTTAAAGCCACTCTCTATCGCAGACGAACAAGCACCACAAGTCATTCCCTCCACTGCCAGTGTCGTCGTCGTCATCGCATCATCTTCCTTATTCTCCTCCTCATCGTAGTTATAATCGCCGCGAGTAGTAACGGGCGAAGGTAAATCGGTCGCAAGAACCTCCGCATCGAACCCCCGGTCCTCAATAATCTCTTGTATCTTCTCGGCCGAGATCCTCTGCGGATCGTGTAAAATGACCGCTCTCTCCATCACCAAGCTCACCGACACATTTCCCACGCCATCTACACCTTTGAATCCCGCCTCCACCGCAGAGGTACATGCGCCACAGGTCATACCCCCAACTTTGAGCGTCGTCGTCGCCATGTGCGCTGGTGAACTTAGTGAAGTACGATTCGAATCCATTTCTCTCGTCGAGACCTTCAAGTACGATGGTGCCATCGCGAAGCCCAAGCAGCGCTTCGCGCAAACTGCAAGTAATCCTAGTCCTCCGCTGAACAATCACCAAAGGCGGCAGTTCTGCTGTGCCCGTATTACTGGAAACGGATTCCGGTGTCTGACTAGATCTGCCGTCAGCATGAGCATAGAAACTTTCGCAAAATAGACCGATAAGCGCAAGTCGTTGGATGCAGCGCACCAATCCACAATATTTGGAAACAAGTCCAGGTGCTACTCACATTAATATGTACAATGTATTGGCAGAAGACCAGCTCCTACACAGGTCGTTGAAGTGGGGAGTCCTTCAATAATGCCCACGAATCAATACTCTACTTTCGGTCTATGTTGCGATGTCCGGCTGATACTGTATGTAAGCCACACGTCTGCTTCCGGCAAGGCACACCGGGTCGTAAGAAACTCAAGAGAACAGGCTGGCTCGCGACCAGGTCAGAGGGCGAGTAAGCAATTCCAAGAGATTGATTAGATAGAAAGTATACGAAGTAGATGCGAATAGAATAGACAAGGAGGGAGTCAAGCCGCAACGGGGGGGAAGTGAGAAGAGAAACAGGACAATGAATCGGAAAAAACGTCCACAGACTCCGTACCAAGTAAACTCGTAGGCGCGTCCTCTTTTCGGGGTCAAGGGGAAGCTTCACATCAAGTACTTCGTACCAGGGCAAAGTGCCAAATCACACTCCTCTCTCTGCTCACTCAATCGGACTTAAGAGCTCTTCCTGGAGGTAAATCAGCTTCTGAACAGGGGGCCGGCCAACAATGCAAAATGGATGTGAGGCATCATGCAGGGGCTCCAAGTGCGAGAATCTCCCATCTAGCCGCGGAAGGCAAAAAAGCGACAAACAAACTGCTCACCAGAGGTCAATGCGGGTGGGCAGTTATCGATTGTCCATTTGCACATTTGCCAATTCCTCGGTCTAGCCCGAGCATATTGGATGCCACGTCTGCCCCATTCAACACCGTAGATTACAAAGTATATTGAAGCTTAATCAAATCCCCCTCAGACTCCCGTCATCCCGCCAACAACTAACTCGTCCACGTCCCTCACATCCGCCCAAGCTGTCCTCTCCCCCCTCAGTTCCTGATATCGCGAACTGTCAGGTAAGCTAGACAACATAACCTAGCCCAAGCCAAGGCTGAGACACCACCCCCTCGCTTGCCGCGCTTGCTGCACCGGAGTTTCCACTCTCAAACATTCTGGCCCGGCGAGTGTTTCGACGATTCGACAGAACAAGCTTTGGGATTGGCGCCACTTGTTTTTGCCCTTCCGGCTTCTTGGGGGCTTGCCCTGGATCGGTCTTCTTGCCGACGAGGTGGGGGTAGAGGCCTTAGTGGAGGGGAATGATTACGAATATTTGGCTATTAATACTTTGATTGTAATTGGTCTTGCGTTGCCTTCGGTTATTACGATAATGCGGTTGTGAAATTGGGAATGGGGAATGGGGAAGATTGTCTTGCTTATCAATTATCTAGGAAGTACTATTCATTAATATTCGTAGTGGATTTACCCAGGGTTTGTGATTTCTGATAGCTTTCTCTCGCACAAAATCATATTCTCAATACAGTTCAGAAACGATTCAAACAAGTTTATGTAAGAGTAGGAAGTATGACGAGGATCAGCTTTCTGGATGGGAGGTCTAGCTAGGAAGTTGGCATTATAAACATGTTTCGTTTGGTTTGATTTACTTGTACTTGTATACTATTTCTCCTCTTAAGCCTCTACGAACGAGGTAGGCTTTTTGAAACGGATCCTCAGCGGTCAATTGTAGAAGTTGTACAAGATATTGGTGTTGTTTACTGATAAAGTCGTATCTTGATGAATGAATTTTCATTTATGTTTCGTGTCCCATGACACTTAATAGACTACCTCATCTCATCATTCATGTCCAGCAAGTAAATGCCATCTAACCATCATGGCACCATGTATCATAAACCCCAATGTCTCCCCAACGCCATCCCAATCATCAAACCCATCATATCTCATCCATCCATCACTCATTCCCTCCCTTTTTGCTACTCTCAGACATCATCAACTCATTTTCCAAACCCCCCAAAGCCTCTCTTCTTCGCCGATCTCGTATTTCTNATCCAAGTCCCCCCTTCGTCTCCGCACCCACAGACTCTACCTTCCCCTTCTCACCCAATCTCTCCACCTCCGCCGCCCACTCAACCTCCTCACGGTGTCGCTGCAGCGCCGCAGCTTTAATCCCCGCAATCTGCTTCTCCAAATCCGCAAGCGTAGAATCACAACGCAGCGACCAAGAATTCAAGGTCGAAATCATGCCAGGGATAGAATTAGGCTGCAGATCGCGGAGCGGCGAGAGAGAAGAGATATGCACAACTTGATGATAAGGATCCAACGTCGCCATAACCAGACCCGCGTAAATCGCCGAGATAACCAAGTCCTCCAATTCCCTCGCATTCGCCATGCCCAGCTCCTCCATCAGCTTTCCATACGTAAGATGAGATGGTGTACGTGCGAGGGAGAGGAACGTGAGTTGTCGCAGTTTGAGAAGCTGGGCGGTGTTTAAGGAGGGGAGGTTGGGGGTTGTTTGGTAGGTGGTGTAGGTTCCATAGCTGAAGATTTGGAGCAGCGTGAGATGCGAGGAGTACTCTGGGGAGCTGGAGAGAGATTGGATTTGTGGTGTGGAGAGGAGCTCGCTGAAGATGAATGTATTGGGTGTGCTGGTTGCGCGGGTGATTAAGTCGGCGGCAGCGCGGGGGGAGGTGGCTGATTTGGTGAGGGCCAGGAAAGGCTATTGGGTGGTTAGTAGATAGTTTTAAGATAGAATGCGATGATGGTACCTCGAGAGCGTTTAGGGCCTTTGTTTGCTCCATTTTGGTGTTGTGTGACAGTTTGAAGGAAAGTTGTGGTGGTTTGGTTTACTTTCTGATGCTGGAGCCTTGCGGAGCTAGGTTGAGCTTCTACAATTATCGGCGCAGGTTAATCCGCGCCGAGGGGAGCTCAGAACCCAATTCCATTCACCACCACCTAAAAGGTATGGAGAAACATACTCCGTATGCGCTGAGAATGAATTGGAACCCGATACTCGTAGTTCTTCAATAATCGGGTAGAGTTGATTGTCATTGTATGACAAAGGTTGCTAATTCTGAGTGCAAGCAAGAACTTGACTAACTGGGATGTAAACATTCTACACTCAAACCGCTGCTATACTGCATTCTTGTAATTCCCCTGAGCACATTTGGAAAAATCATTCACGAGTAGACACCAAGTTCTGAAGGATCTTTATTTTTACAAGAGACCACTACAACTACAGATCCTTCAGCTACCTCCTCCATGCGCCACTATGAATTACCCCCCTCCTCAAACAAAAGAGATCATTACTCGCGGAAAGTAAACGGAAGGGGTATTGCTACTAAATTACAAAAGGAGAAGCCATTAAAAAGAAAAATAGAGAAAAATAGTCCATGACCCACCCCTCCATTCCATCCCCCAAGCTCGGGCATGGGAACAGGACCACCTATCCATCTATACACACAACCAGAAACTACTCCCAATTCATCCTCCCCGTTTGTACAAGTTCACAAGCTTGCTCCTATCGACGCCTGATGTTCCAACCCAAACTCCATAATCAAAGACTTTCCAGGCCGGCCGTTACCACAATCCAATTTTCCATTTCCCACATTTTACAATCGGTGCCCTGGTACGAATACAAATAGAACCACCAAAGCAGCATCAATTAGTATCGTAATACTCAAAACCATAGCAGCTCGTTTATTGAGCAATTTTCGGATGTAGGGTTCTTTGATTTTGGAAAAGCTCATCAGAGTGTACTCGCTGTAGCCAACCATAGCGAGGAGGGGGTCAAGGGCGTATTGGTGGGAACAGAGGGCATAGACTCCAATTGTGAAGGGAAGTATAAGCTAAATAAAGCTGTTAGAAGACGTTGGAGGGAACGAAAGAGGGATACATACCCAGAGCCTGGTTAGGCGCGAATAGTCAAGGAAAATGAAAATAAAGGCAAGCCAAAATCCGGCGAACATTGCGAGCAGGCCAATGATCAACCTCATTATGAGTGATGGAGGCACAAGGTTACCAAGTGCCTTCATTCTTAGAAATCCTGGGAATGCATCTCGTTCCATTGCTTGGAATACGTAGTCTTTTGCGGCATCAAAAACCTCTGGGTCGTCACGATTACGTTCTTCAATCGAGATAGTGATTTCATGTGTGATGGAGTGTGGGAGTATGATTTCGCGCTCAGCTCCAGGTAATAAGAAGGTGTAGAGGATCTTTTCTGCTGATGCCCTGATATCGGCCCGTGCAACAGTATGTGCTGGAGAGTTGGAGTCTGAGGTTAAGTCCATTGGGCTGCTCATAACGCTGGGCCTTCTTCTGTCATTTGACGTGTTACCTCTAGCATCTGACCCAAGACTTGTTGATGGAGAGTGTCCGTTTTGGAAGCCATTGTTGAGACCATTTGACGCCTCTTCCCTGAGGTAGGCTGACATTTGCGCATCTTGATTCTTCTCTTTATCCGACATTAACATTGATGGTCCAGCTGCAGGATAGTTCATATCTCCCATCCCCTCAAGAATTCCAGACGACCTCTTTGACACTGGTCTATCCCCTTCGGGCGTCCCGATCATCACTGATCTCCTGAGTTCGCGAACATAGTGTCGACATAATGACATGTGCTGAGCGACATCAAGCCTGTTGATAGTTAGTATCTTACAATAGACCATCGCCCATTGGCGCTCCATACCAGAAATCCAGATAGTCCACCGATCTCTGTTGATCCCGCATGTAAATGTAGAAGGAAAACAAGTCGACGGGGGGTAAAGTCCTCCTGCTGAGTACCTCGAAGAGCGTAGGTAGTCTATTGCGCTCCAAATCGGGCATTGGCGAGGGGCTATTTCGATTCATCTTGAATCGTGGCGGAGGGGGAGATTAGAAGCAGAGGTGTTGGAGGGACAAAGGTTGAATGTTATCGAAAAGGTGAAGTCGTGAGATGCTTGAACGATCGGAAATGAGTGGCCGGAGACGTTTGCGGAGGAATTCCCAACGGGGTGACGGTAGGAAATGGGGTAGAACGAGTGTATTGCGACGAGCCGCTTCAATTGAAGATAATCCGAAAGACGTCAGATTCAGCGGCGTAGTAACGCGCCTGGCGCAGAAAGTTAGTTATTTTGTGAGGTCGTTGCTTTGGTTGACGCTCATTTAGAAATCCCTTGGCAGCGCTGCCTTGCAGGGTAGGCACCAAGGCAATTTGTGGTTCTCTAGCACGTGATGCGCTAGCCAAATCCAGCTCCATCCCACATTGTGGAAATTCAAAATTGTCCGCCTGTATAATCACGAAAAGTTCGACCAAACTCGCGACTCCATCTCCAGTACGTGCTAATTCCATACCATCATATCGAATCCCTCTCAAATCCTTCTTTCTAACCTCCGCCCAGGAATGTCGACAAAAACCAAGAAGCCTGCCGGCAAGACCCAGCGATCTGCCATCGCAGATGTTGTGGCCCGCGAATACACAATCCACCTCCACAAGAGAGTATGTTAGATCGAGTGATGGGATTCCAATTTGAGGAGAAGTGCTGACTGAAGTTTCCAGCTCCACGGTGTCACATTCAAGAAGCGCGCCCCAAGAGCCATCAAGGAGATCAAGAAATTCGCAACTTTGTCAATGGTACGCAAACGTGATGGGAGTATCATCAACACCGCAATCGTCGCGCCTGAATTGCCAAACTGACTGTGACTCTTAGGGCACAACTGATGTTCGTCTCGATCCTCAACTGAATAAGAAGGTGTGGGAGGCAGGTATCAAGGGATGCCCATATAGGCTGCGCGTCCGTATCTCAAGAAAGCGAAACGATGAAGAGGGTGCTAAGGAGCGCTTGTACAGCTACGTCCAGGCAGTCAACGTCAAAAACGCAAAGGGTCTGCAAACTGCTGTTGTTGAGGAATAGATACCTGGTACGAAATGGCATGGGACGGTTTGGAGTTGAATGCATTCTGCTGGCTAGCTTCTGAATGAAAAGGGCAATGTCGCTTCATGAACAATATTTCTGTTGATAAACATGGGCTTTTCCGGGAATTCCATTTCGCTGGTGGTATGAATGTCGACGCGTGGTGGGATATAGATGTTGCTGGATGGTTGCTTGAGTTTCCCCAAGTGGGTGAGACAGATGGCGATTTACCAATTGTTGCGCAAGTGGTGCCAATCATTTATCCAAAAAGCAAACAAAGACCAAAGTAGGCCCACAATGTCCACTACCAAGGAGGTAATGTTCCAAGGCTCCTTTTCCATGGAAATGTTTATGCCGTCAATCACAACAGCCCAGATCCCGTATACTATTGTCAAGAGGGGTATGAACCCTCCGCCACTCGTTTGCGTCCATTCTTGCTGAGAGACTTCCCGATTCCATGGGTCGTCCGAGGCTCTGAACCATTTCCAGGTCCAGAGAGAACAGAAACAGTGCGCCAGTACAGAAAAGGTAGTCAGTACTACCACCATCCCTCCAGTGAGGGAATTTGAGAATCCCTTCACCGTGGTTATAACTTGGGCAACGACCACAAATGTGGTCACCCACCACTGCCACATTTTGGCAGCTTTGGAGTCTTTCCAAGACTCCCAAAGTGTCTTGACAATACCCCTAAACTTCGCCCATATCGCTTTGGTGCCCCCAAAAAACAGCCATGGGATTGCAAACGTGCATCCCAAAACTACTACAAGGACAAAGGAGATACCCCCTATGTCAAGGTGCCCTGAATGGACTCTTGCAGCGTCTCCCATTTTTCGTTATTTGTTTCTTGTTAATTTCAGACTGTTCTATGGCCAGGAACTTTGGTTGAGAAAGTGCCTAGTACAGTTCTGCTCGCTCCTTCCTATCGTCACCTTGCACGCTACAACAACCTTGCGTAGCAATGAGGTCTTGATATTTACTACATAAGCCATGTAAAGAATCAACAAAAAGACTTTGTTTCAACACCCTAAAAAGTTGATATTATTAGTGCTTACCGTAATAATTGAATTATAAAGTATTATTTCAGTATAGGATATACTGCGATATGAGAGAAGGTTCTATCTAACCTAGACCACGAAGTACATCTTGTGAGTTTAATTAATAGTACACCTTTACATTGACTCTTATCCCTTCTTGATTACCTCTCAATTAAGTTCGAAGCTAATAAAACCCTAAATGAATAAAGAGGAGGTTATGATTTTGATTATAGTAGCAGAAGCAGAACAGTAGGGGGTTTGTCGTATAGATCTACTTCTTCTATCTATTAGACACTACTTTTTTTATAAGATAAGGTTGCAATTATTAATTTAACCGACTTCTTAAGTGCCATTTTCTGCCTTATATTCCTATTAACACGGTAGGTCTAAGTGATTATAAGTCTAATCTGGTTTGACCTTATGATAGATTTTGTTCTATAGTGATTGACACATGTCTTGATAATCACTTGTGTCGCTTTAAAATAGTGAATGATTATTAGCTAGCTCTGAGCGTAGCTGCTCCTTCAGGACTAGCGTGCTCCGCTCCTTTGGGACTAGCGTACTATGATAAGTACTTAGGCACTTGGCTAGCTACACTTGCTCGGATAATGTAACATCAGAGACTTAGTTATTACTATAGTAATATGGGTCTTTTGCATCATCCACTTGACTGACCAACAACTTGTTGATTTGAATTCCTATAAGTCAATAAAGTGGTAATGCAAAGATGATAGGAAACTTGTGTTATGTTCCACTTAACTAGTAGATATGGACATCAAGTGAAAGCTGTACGTGTACGCTATAATCCTATTACATAGAGGTGCCAAGAGAGTAGCTACTAGGCACTTGCTGAGTCGATTATATTTACTCGATATACTCTATTATGACCTCACTCCGTAGTAATTCTTAATATTTAGTAATAATTGAAATGAAGTTTAGCAATAAAGTCCTTCTATCTATATGTCTTTTTTTCTCGGTAAAGTTTTATCTAAAATTACAATAATATTTCGCAATTCTAGAAGACAGAGGCAAGTCTCTCGTCGCCCCACAAGCCACGAACGTAGAAAAGAATCGGCCACAAGACAAGATAGACCAAATTCAAATATATATGCCACCTGTAGATTTTCCTAGTAGTTTCGTTGCAGTTTCGATCCCGAGGGCCGAGAGCAGTCTTGACCTCGTCTTCTGACTTGTTATGTTGATTGACAGCAGAGATTTCCTTGCTTTCGACACTCTTATCGAATTCGCCGGATTCAAGATTCAGTAAACGTTGTTCTTCCTTGCTTTCTAATCTCCCAAGGTACAAGTACCTTGAACAGTTGAGGGAAAAAGAAAATGAATACATGATGACTAGATAGGCCAGAAAGTATGGTCCGGGGAGAGGCTCGACTAACAAGGGGCCGTTGATAAGGAGATCGACAAACATCTAAACGCAATGAGGATCCATTTCGATTTCAGTAGAAAAGTAGGCGCACTAACCATGGGGCCCATAAAGGAACAAGGTACGGTGTATAGTATGGCAAACACGATGGTAGCCACGTCCAATAATTTTAATGTAGCGGGATCAGGTGTCTCGCGATACCGAAGCTCCTCGGGGGAGATTGGTGGTTTTGTTTCGGTGATGAATGAATGCGTCATGCTTCGATTTTTGGGATTGAAAAAGATCCTTCCTCTTGTTCTTCTGATTGAGTTGTAACTTGGTTGGTAAGATTGGAGGGATTGCTGGGATGAAAGCTTTTTGAAGAGGCCATGAGATTTTGCGTGGATGGTTGGACTGATAGGATGCTCAATTTCTTTTATGAGAACTTCGATTAGTGGTTACGTCACTTAGTCGATTCTTTTAGAAATTTCATGATATGCCCGTAATTTTAGGCTCTGCTTAGGGCCACATTTGCCAAATCCATACAAGCACTTCAAGTGGGCGGCGCTACTGCTATAGTCTGCTAACCGAAAAGCGATGAGCCGCAAGACTAGGTTGAAAGTAAACATCACTCTGATAGGAATATTTCTAAGAGCTGGAACAAAATTTACTCTATGCAACTGAGGAATTATTCTTTAGGGAAAACAACTTTCAATTTGTACATTCAAGGAGTAGATGTCATGCTACCACCTATGCTCCACTTCGGCAAGTACGCCAGGATCTTTAGTCCCATTAGCTGCGCGGATACTGGGAAGCTGGGGCGCTTGTTTTTCGGTTGTGATTTTGACGCTATCTCAGTTAAGTTAAATAATTACCGCTTAATGGTTTAGTGCGAGGCTCCGGTGGACGAAGCGAGATACATTTTATAGTATAGTACCTACTCGGCGAGTGCACTAGAGAATGTTCTCTCTTAGGGTTACTAGAGGAAAAAAAGCCTGTTAGTTTGTCAATCTCATCTGCGTGCCGAGAAAAGAAATCCTCATAAGTTTGATCCTAGAATTTGCCGCTGGGAAGTGAAGGGCAATTTTCATGTCCCCTTCCTCCACCACAGCCAGGTACTTGTTCGGTTATTATTCACGTGATATGGTTCCCCTTTTTCGGGCCCTTTCTGTCGCTCAGCGTTGAAAACGAGCCATAATTTTCTTCTTCTATCAGGACTAATGCATTCCATCTCGTGATGAGATAATAGAAACAAGTTGAAGTTGTTAAATTTGAATTCCTAAGACTTGGGATACCAGCCCACAGATCACGTGCATAGACCCAATTGATAGCAACCCCCCAAAAACGGGAATTGAAAGGAGCCATCAAAGAAGTGCACATAGAGTATAGTCTAGAACTGCTATAATAACTTGTCCCCCATGCTACACTTTCTTTGCCTCTTTAGTACAATGCTTGCGAATTTATCAAACAGGGAGGAGATTCGCCTGAGGGTTTAGCTATGCAGATCTTAAGCTCGCTGTATACAAGAAAACTAGCAGTAGATAACCTTACTGTCCAACTCTCTAGGGTAATTGCTGAGAGCGGTTCTAGAAAGAGTGCATGATGTATGCAATTATTCAAACATTTTTAATATCTAAAAAACAATCAATCAATCAACTGAATTGGTATCGGAAAGTGGAACAAGGAAACGTATATATAGTATATATAGTGCTTCTTTTCTTGTCCGCTACGAATTATCATGATTTCAAACGCTGGAGCACCTGTGGAGTAGTAGACAGCTCCACATTCTGACCACTCTTGATGTATTCACGATGCTGCTGTAGAGCTTGCTCTCTTTACCTCTCCTTCATGTACCAGTTCCCAACACAAAGATGTTCTCTTGTATGTTTACGGTTTCATCGCTTCACTGGGAGTTGGTTTTGAGTATCAACATGATTCAATATGCGACACGGGCCCCTTTATTACATTTTATGGCTCACTGCGCTCTCGTATGGACCAGGATATTTCTGCGCCTTCCGCAGTGCAGCCATACTTTCCCACTACTGGCTTTATCTGAAAGGTTTCCACTCCTGAGAAACACCTAATCCTTTTACCAGCAAAAACCCCTCCGACGACCCATACCTTCTACTTCTACACATGGCACCTGATCTTCTCTATCAAAGAGTATCTCTAATAGACCATCAAAACTCCTTAACTTCGAATCCTTCCCCAACATGTCAGGCCTTCAACGTAAAGATCTCTTAGCAGCTGCTATATTTCTACAGAAGAAAATCGAAGAATACAACCCTCTCGCTGCCACCATCTCCCTTGAGGAAGGACGACTCATCACCGCGGTCCTTCATTGTGTGGCCCGGAATCGACGACGACAAATTACCACTGAAGCACCAACGAGCTCAATCGATCAGGCCGCAAGCGATATCCTCTACCGATTTCGAGAAACATCTAGACCCTTGAGACTGAATCCCAACGTAGTCTGCTTTGGTTGCTGCACGGCAGTTAACCAACAAAATGAAATTTCCATGATGCGGCAGGTCATAGATCGTCAGCAGAAAACGATCCGTGGGCAGGAAGTTGCGCTTCGAGAACGTAAGAATACTATGGAGGAACTGAGAGGACAGGTTATACAACTGGAGCTAGCGGCGAGGGGGGATATTGCTTTTCGAGAACAGCTAGCGATTATAAAGGAACTTTTGGAGACGATTCACGGCAACAATTTGGATGTTGATGAACAGTGGTTGCTTGTTAGAGCAATATTGCTTGAGGACTCAACAGATATCTTATGAGTCTCTGAGTGCGAGAAAGACTTTAAGAGGGGGGACTCGTGGAATACTACAAGACTCTGTTATCTGCAATTCTTTAAATCAGGAAAGTGGGTCGCCAACTTGAGAAAAATATGTCACATACGTCTTCTTTAGAATCATCTATTAAAAAACTCAGGCATTGCCCCGTGTACAGTGGCGCTTGTTGAGATATTGTGATGGACCTTTTAGAATAACCAAGTCAACTTTGAAGTTCCAACAGACATGAATCAATCGAGGCATGATATTCAACTATGATAAATAACTCCAAGAACTGAGACTATTGAATATACTAATGAAGCCTTCTGATACAACTTTGGGCTTACCTAGGTGGTAGTAGAGTATGAACCACATCTCTTGCTTTTCTTACGACTATAAATGGACTGTACTAGAGTTACAGTATTGGCATTCCCAAAAACGATCATGAATCACTAAACAAACTAATATGTGGTTTAGTTTGTTGTATTGACTAAGAAACCTCGTAGTGTCTGAGTAGCTAGAGGTCTATGAGTTCGAGAACTGGCGATATACCATCTTCTCCAGATAATGAACGAAGAGAAAACTCCACCCCCATCTAAACCTATTTCTCAAATTCTTGATCATCTCCCTTTCATCCACTTGCCATTCAGTCCGGAACCATGTTATGTTCTGTTTGACCATCCAAGCAAAACTCTGAATTGGGGAAAGCAGATCACATTATTGAACATACCTAAACACACCTCCCTCAAGAGCTATGATGTTTGAGAATAGATTTCTCGAGCTTCGCAATACCTCCTTCGAGGGCCCGTTTAGTTTCATGCAACGACTCAATAGTCTCTTGCTGTCTACGAATAACGTTCCGAGCAGCCGATAAGCCACTTGCAAGCGTGTTAACACACTCTTCGGAAGGGTTTGATTCAAGTTCCTTAATCTTTTCCTCTTTTTCTCTAATCCTCTTTTCCTGCTCCCGAATCTTCTTCTCCTGATCTCGAAGCTTCTTCTGCTGTTCCCAAATTTTCACATCTTGCTCCTGGATTCTCTTGTTTTTCTCCAGAATCGTATCTTGTTGCTTTCGATTCTTGGTCTCATCAGCCTCGTGTCCGACCTTCAGGCGCTTATAGGCCTCGGCTATTCCGTTCAGGACGTTGGTTCGCTCGACGTTGATTTTTGCGAAGGAAGTAAGGAATGTTGTTGGTTCCTTTGCGGTTCGGGGATTACATGCGAGGACTGTGCTGATCATCTTTCGCTCGAGATTCGTGATTATGGAGGCGTTGGTGTGCTTCTTGTCGATGACCTCCTGCAAAAACCTGGAGGCCTTGATGAGCTTTGCGTCGTATGTGGCCATTGTTCGCGATATGAACCTGTGGGTCTGTGGATAGGAGAACGGATTTTGATGCGTATAGGTAGAAAGTCAGTGTGGATGAGGTTGAAGTGTTGAAGTGTTGCTTCTGATTGAAGGTGCTGGTGTATCCTTGAGGTGTTCAGACTTTAGTTGCAAAGCAAAGGACCCCTGGGTAGTGGAATATTTGTAGATGCTTTCCAGAGGCTACGCTCAATTGAGCGGAGCAAGAGCGCTCGTCTGAAAGCATACGACAGTCCCGTGAATTTACAAATCTAAGGCGTAGGATGGAGAAAGAATACTTCAAAGAATTTGGACGCGCAACATCACAGTGAAGCAGATGTGCCACTGAGACCCTAGCTAACCAGGTACCCGTGAAAGCTTAGAAAACACAGGGTATATATACAGTTGCAGAGTATTTATGACATACGCATTTTGGGTAACTTGAGCTCAAGTCAATATACTCTCTGGAGGTTTACCTTCCTTGACATATACATTAATTGATTTTGATTTAAGCGAGAGCCACCACTATTTAATACTTTTTGGAGACATGATTTGGTATTTAGCACCCTGACTTGCTCATATGATTCCAGAAGCCCCTGTGATTATCGCAAACATTATACACAAACTAAAAATATTTGCGTCTGATGCTGTCGTAACATCTCCATAAGGGGAATTGCTGGTCCAGGTGCAGTCTCTACAGATGCTCAACAGACGACCAATTAAATTTAATCCTCGTATAGTAGTTAATCCTTTTTTGGCGCTTACGTGATAGCCAAGCTTTTTGACTATTAAAAAGTGATAAGCTCTCAAGCGAGGTTGGTCCTCAAGTACTAATTGGCTATCAAACCCTTTGTCTCTTAGTAATCCCTTAATAATTAAGGGCCTTTTGGCCTTATCCCCTCTACTGCTGCCAGAAACACCCTATTGTGGCCTGTGCGCGACCCTTACAGGGGATGGAACACCAAAACTTATTAGTATTAACAACACTACTAATATCGCTCTAATCACTTATATTCTACTAACAAAATGCCTGAAAACACGCGGCTAGATACCTAGGTACTACGGCTACTTGGCCTCGGTTTATTAAGAATAGATGTCGACGTAAATGTGTTAATTACGCTAGTATACGACAGACAAGAGGATTACGCTCTCGACAGAGCTGCATTAGGCTCAATTACTAATAATAATCAAAGACTAAGCGTAAGGCGTTCGATGACTTTTGCCTGTTTCGAATACGATGTCTGGTTATATAAAGAATGACCTTGTTTCTGTAGTTTCCATTAATTCTAGTACATTTTACACCCAAAAGTCATGAAAACATTAGATCCTATTGGATCGCTAATATCGCTTGGCGTAGTGCACGGTTCAGGGTGTTTCTGGCAGCAGTAGAGGGGATATGAGACTGCACGGCAGTCGGGGAAACTCTACAACACTACGTCACAGCCTGCAGGGGTACTTTTTGTGCTCGGTATCGCACGCATATAACGAGCACTAACGCAAGCAAATTATAAGTTGCAGATTCGATCGATTTAGCGAAAATTGACAGGCGCATGTGGCGGGAAGCAGCAGCACCAGCGCGCGGGGGGTGGTTGTTCGTAGAGATCAGTAGTGAGGGCATTCCTAGAGCGTGCGCCGCCGCGCCGGGGGGTTTTCGGCAGCGCTAGGACCCTTGATATCACAGAATTTTTGACCCTGAAATTGGTAGCCTGAGGCTCAACGAAAAAAATTAACTCTCAAACGAGACTTGACTCTCAAAGGTCCTTAGCGCTCAAGTACCTACGTGATTATCTCTCTAGTATTCTTGACACCCTAATTATCAAAGCATTTTAACCCTCATCTAACCATCTGTAGAGACTGCACTTGGACCACGTTTTTCCCTTAAGGCTACTTTGTTTGTACACGTGACCTGGCACTGGCATATAAGCGTTTGTAGACTAGCTACCTACCTTCTCTTCTCTGAGCAATTAGACACCAAATCAAGGACCTGATTGCTTCACTTCATTCAAAGACTACTATTTACGAGTACTAGGTGAACCGACAGAGACGCTTTTGAAGAAATGTAGGTTATCAAGATAATATTGGGCGCTGGTCAAGGTATTGTTTATAAACAAATCAGAAACAATGGCCATGAAATTAACTTTTAGGTATCCAAATATCAAATCTAGACATCAAAAAAGCCCAATCAATCCACCCCAGCACTTCCCAACTCCCCCTTCGCATGCTTACTCGCCGTCTCCTTACTAACCAACTTCAACGGCCTATAAACCGGATCCCACATCTGCTCACGAATCCACTCCTCCAACAGGTCACCCGTCGGAATATCCTTCTGCATATTCAATCCCTCATCCACCGCCTGCTCAATAACCGCTTTCGCAATACAAACACTAATCTCCCTCACATCCACGACATCTGGCAAAAGTCCCTTCTTCGGATCCTTCAAAGCCGGAGATTTCGCAGCTAGAGCTTTTACAGCCGCAACCAACATCTTGTCGCTTAATAATTTTGTTCGAGAAAGAACGCAGCCTAGACCGATACCTGGGAAACAGGTGCTGTTGTTGCATTCGGCTATTTCGTACTCCTCGCCGTCGAAAGTGACAGGCGGGAAGGGAGAGCCGGTTGCGATGAGGGCTTTGCCTTGGGACCATTCGTTGATGTCTTTGGGGTCTGCTTCGTGGAGACGGGTTGGGTTGGAGAGGGGGAAGATCAGGGGACGTTCGACGTGAGAAGACATTCTTTGGACGATTTCTTTGGTGAAGGTTTTTGGTTTTGTAGATGTGCCGATAAGAACGTGTGGTCTGACCGCTTCGATTACGTCGAGCAGGTTGGAATGGTCTTTTCCTTTCCATTCTGAGTCCTCACGTGCATAGGGAATTTGGGCGTGTGTTAGTTTGTCGCCGTGGCTCTGCAGAAGAAGGCCGGGCTTATCAACACACCTATTCTTGTCAGCAAAATGAAGGATTGCAAGCCAAGGGATCTATACCAAATCTGCTTCGCAGCTTCTTCTTTCGATTTCCCACTATCAGCTGCTATAGCATCCCGAACTTGATCCGCAATTCCAGTTCCTGCTGTTCCGGATCCAAAAACCACCATTCTCATATCCTCCAGCTTCAACTTACTAACATGTAAACCAGCCATGATCGCAGCTAAAGTGACACAGCCTGTACCCTGAACATCATCATTGAAACAGGCCATTTCTGGTCTATAACGATCCAGAATTCTCCTCGCTATATCCACAGTCAGTACTATCCTATAAACATATCCGGGAGGACTTACCATTAGAAAGTCCAAAATCCTCAAAATGGATATAAGCCCTAGGAAACGATTTCCTCGCAGCTCGCACAAAAGTATCCACAAAATCGTCATATTTCTTTCCCCTTGCCCTCGGCTGCTTAAGGCCGAGATACAGATCATCGTTGAGAAGTTCTTCATTATCGGTTCCGCAATCTAATACTACTGCAAGGGTTCTGTTTGGATGGATTCCTGCGCAGACAGTGGTCAAGACCAGTTTTGCGACTGAGATGAGGATTCCTCCGACTCCTTGGTCGCCGATTCCGAGGATTTCTTCGCCATCTGAGAAACTTGTTAGGGGCAGTTATGAAGGAGATGGGGAGAAGGAATAGAACGAACCAGTTACGACGATGTAATCTATATCTTCTGGATTTCCCCACCGAGCTATGTCATCGTGGACTCGATGAACATCGTTAATGTTAAGAAAACAACCCTCTGCCCGCCGAAAGAGTCTGGAATAATTTTGGATTGCGTCTCCTTCGGTTGGAGTGTAGATGATTGAGAACATCTCTTTGAGATGGTCATGAATTAACTATTTCAATTAGCATGGTTTTATACAACTGAAAGCCACATCCATTATTAGAACGATCTGGGTATAAGAAAGAGACACTGGACACATCAAAATAAGGTACCGACAAGTAGATATGTAGTATGAAACTTCGGGGCACAGAAATGAGAATGAGTAACGTGGATTTGGGAATGTATTCTTGGGGGGCTCATTGTGTGCCTTGAGACAAGAGACTTATAAAATGGGCTAATCTGATAGCGAGTCTTCAGTAAACAAATCCTACACCCAAAGCACAAAAACAGATTAAAACTCTCACAGTGCATCTAGTCCCCAAGACTCCATGAGAAGAGCGTAAGCCGAGACTGGATATCCCATTCACTTGAATATACCCACGACATCTCACTTCCCTATCTACGTAGCCACGCAATAAGAATAGCATCTCCAAACAACCTCACTCGTTCACTCGAACATCCTCTTCTCCCCTCCCCCCATTCCCCATTCACCCCCAACACAAAAAACAAAAACCCCACAAACCTTAAAATAAAGCACCTCATTCTGCTCCTTCAAACTCGTCATAAAAGTATTCTTGGCCAACGCATCACTCCTCGTACAAAACTGCTGATAAGCCCTCTTACACTGCATCTCCAGACTCTGCACATTCGCCGGCAACAAGCCAGTCAACGCAAAGGTGTCCCTCTCATCGGTAGGGAAGGCGACGCCTTTATTAAAATAGGGGTTGTTGAGGAGCGCTGAGCCGGTTAGGGCGCATTCGACGGGGCCGGAGGTGCTGAGGGGGAGGTGGGAGAATTTTGGGTGCGTGGTGGTTTTGTTGTGCATGGTGGATGAGGTGATGGGGGTTGGTGAGATGGGGTGGTGGTGTTGAGTGGGAAGTGAGTTGGATAGTTGGGAATTACAGTATTATTAGAGGGAGGATGGAGATGGAGATGTTCTAGATGTCAATGTCATGGTGGGGTGAAATACATAATCATACAAGTACAGTACCAGTGAACAGCCTGCAAACCAGAATCCCATTTAATCTTGGATCCGCATGTGACCCATATCCTATCAAAATCAACAGGTCCATCCAACCTGACAATCTGAAATGTAAGCTGAGATATCAGCCCACAGTAGCCGCACAAGCCACAACGAACCAGGTAAACCACGTATAAATGACGTAGCAAGACGTTACATTTCCCAAAAGAGGTAAAAAGCTTGATTACGATGAGCGCTGGGGGGAATTGTGGGGGTGATTGGCTGGGCTGAGACACGCAAGAGGAGGGGTAGCATCGAAAACATTGGGGTTTCAATAGTGCAAGATGAATGAGTATATTAACACGCCTCCTCGATTATTCTACATTAGTTGTTCTATGATACATATCGTACAATTCTTCTCTGAAACAAAATAACTCCCAAGCATGCCATTAAAAGCGCCTGTCCATGCGTTCTAATTACTCCATTCTATGTGTTGATGATGAGTATGGTGATGAAGAACAAATTTTCAAAGAATTGACCTGCCTCTCCGCCTTGGGATTCTATTTCACGATGTGTGAGACTCCTTCACATGTCTGTTCCTCCATAGGCAGTCGTGATTTGGACAGGAGTCGTTAAAAACCTTATTCTAACGAAGCCCATTTTATTGCCATATGTGTAGTCATGTTGTTGCAGCTTCCGAGAACCGGTACAGTGGTTTGGGCAGGCAATGTGCGTCGTCCTTGCGCAACGACCCAAGAATTCCATGAGGAAGCCAGGTTGAAGAAATTGGCTTTTGACTGCCAATACGGGGTGCCTTTCTTGTAAAATCAAGCCGCCATGTACTCAACGACTTGAGCGAAGGTCTAAAGATCCTGGCCTGCTCCTACTTCGAGTGGGAATATCAAATCTGAACGTTTTAGTGGTAGAGATGGTAACACGAGACCAATGGCAATACGGTTTTTTACGGGTGATATTGAAATCGAAGATCATTGGATAAGCAGGCTGCAAGGCTGGTCCGACCTGTGGTTCTCTATCGCTTATGATTTCTTATAAAGAAGACGATATTGGGTACGAATGGATGTTATCCGCCCCGTGGTTCTGGTATTCATCGACGCTGTTATTACGCTTTTCAAGTACCATTCGCTTTCCCGCCTGCCGCAGGCGGTCTACTTCTGGCCTGTCTGGCGGGCATGGCTATCACTCTGAAGGGTAAAACGTTAGCAAAATCCACTTCAACACCTGAAGAGGAAGGGCTTCAGGCTTCAGGAATTGAACCTACGAAGCAAAGGCCGCCGACGACTCCTCATGATCTCGGAGTTTTCTGGCGTGCTCTCTTACTCTTTCTTGGTGCCTGCGTACCTCCTCCCGATGTACGCGGACTTCCTCGGCATGCTTCAAGGCTTCCGCCTCATAGTACTGGTCCATTTCGTACTGTTCTTGGGCGATTCTCTCCTGCTCTAGTCGCATGCGAGACGCTTCGGCTGCCATTTGGTTGCGTTCTTCTTCCATACGATCCTGCTCTCGCGCTCGCTCTTCGGCCTGTCGTTCGTACTCGAGCATTTTGGGATTGCGATTCCCTCGCATGGCTCCATTCCCGTTCGCCGCCCCATTGCCATTGGTAGCTGTAGAGGAAGCCATAGCGACTGGTTTTGGTTTGCTGGTGAAAAGGCCAGGTAAGAAAGTTCGGGATGCTGGTGCAGGTGCCTCTGGTGCTGGTGCTGGAACCTCCTTCTTGGGTGCAGTATCTTTCGTTGGTGCTTTCGGTGGTGTGATATCCTTAGGTGTTATGTCCTTCGGTGGTGCTATAGTTGTGGTTGTAGTATCTTTTGCTGGTGCTCTCAGTGGTGTAATATCCTTTGGTGTGATGTCCTTCGGTGCAAAGTCCGCAGGGTCGAAGCTGGAGATGCTGGAAGTGGGGGACGATTTGTTGGTCACGTCCCGGGGCTCAAAATCAAAGGAAGGACGGGAACCACTGGAACTCGTGCTGTCGGCTTTGGCCCGGAAGACTTGGTTAAGAGGGATTCGTGAAAGCGACATATGTCAACCTTTGTCGGCCTGGAACATATACGAATATCGAAAACTCGCGGAGCATTGTCTGTCCGCTATCCGTTATCTTGTGCCGTGTCGAAATATCACTTTACCGCTGGTTCTTTTGGATCCGTTCTTTTGCTACAGAAACTCGCAACTTCGCAAGCAGCTGGAAATTGACTGGATCCGTCGAATAATAAGGTGTATGTGGGGTTAATCTGGTATGGGCTGCCGTCCTACTCTACTTGGCCACGGCGTGAGGGCTCAACGCCACCAATCGCTACAGTAGCATCATAAGATGGTACTGATACCTGTCTGATCCCAGAGGATCTCCTCGATTTCTACTAGCATGGCCCTAAATCTGGCAATTTTGAGTGGTGGAATGGGGTTGAGCTGAGACCCTAGTGTACTAGTGCTGGATTGGTGACACAGTTGGTGCCTCAGAGATCCCGAGCGCTGATGATTAGCGTTTGGTTTCATGGTCTCATAGCATCTCGATGAACACCCCCGCTGACCTACTCTAAATCTAGATGGACCCTCGCTGCAAATACCAGTAGATCTTGTTGGTAAATCACAAGATTCGTCCTGCTTTCTTGCACGTGCAAATTGCTCTGCTCCACTACAAATGGGGAAGGAGGTACCAAGTACCAAGATATATTTGGTAAAATGGATTTCCGTGCATATCAACCGTCTGATAGTCGGCCTGCTCCCGTATGTGGAGGGCCTCGAGGGCAGATCATGCAAGAGTTCAGACGAATGCAAAGGTGTCTGCAAGAGAACGGTCAAGCATACTGCAGAGTAACGCGATTGACAAGAATTTTTCGAGAATACGAAGAAGCCGATCTTTCCGAAGTCGTTTCTCACCTTTCTCGCACAACACAGCACAGTACTGTAGTACCAGTAGCTGACTGATATAAACATGCATGAAGATGTCGGGCAATCGAAAACCTTGATTTGCGCGATCTGAATTTGAGCCCGAAGTAAAACGTGGAGAGAGAGGACTTCTGATGATTTTCCGTAGGGAAAAAGACTGACAAAAGACACCAGCCGGGGACTTCCAGGAAAAGAACGAAAGCTTGAAACTAAACACAGAAGTAGCCTCTGTTCGACAGGTCTGTTAGTTTTAAGGGACTGTCCAATGTACGATTTTTCCAAGAAGTTTAATTTCTAAGACTTGTGACGAATCTGCTCCCAGAAAGAAGGACTCGAAGGAGAAAAGATATTGGAAAGCGAAATGAACACGGTGCTCCAGTATCGTTTTTTGTTGCAAAGTCATACCGGTATGCGACAATATGTAATATACGCCAAGAAACCCTATTTTGAAAAGGAACCATTTTTGAATGCAACCGTATTAATTCTGAGGCCACGTGGATCTTCTATTAAGCATGACATTCGGTAGATCGGTTTGTGAGAACCGGGTGGGTGGGTGTTCTTTTCATTACCACCATGCTGCCCAGAAAACGCTTGATTCTGATTCTGTTTATAAGTCGTCTTTGAGTAAGCCAAGACCAACCTTCTTTCTTCAACCCATCTAAGAAGTCTTCTTCGTTTCACTTTTGTCGCCTTGCTCAGGAACCTTCGTTCCTCGTTCTCCCATACCAGCAATCACCTTCTCAATCTTTCTCCATGGCCACTCCAGCACCGGGTAGAGAAACGGACGCATATCATACCTATTATCATCCGGTCCATACTGCTCAGCATGGTATGACGGAGTAAGAGTAGTCATCTTGTGGCGATTGATTCCATAACACCAATGAAAGAAGCGAACCTTCTCGTAGATCTGTTGTGGCGACAGTCTATCACCCCATAAATGTAGTAGTTTCGACCACATTCCGTAAGGGCCTAGGTGATCTCGCTTACGCAGATTTCCGTACACACTCAATTCAGCGTATGACATTCCCATGTCTGCTTCATCGCTCTGGATATAATCATCCGTGATGGGTTCCAGCTCTGCTGTAGGAGGGGCATCGATAAATTCATGGAGAGATGGCATATCAAATTGGTTTGCTGCATGAATGATAAACCGCTTGAGATCGGTTTTTGAGATGCCTCCTATTGGATTGATATCTGCCGAGGAACAATCGTATTTGGTGAGGTATCCCCTCAAACTCTCATCCACATTAGCTGAGCCAAGAACTAACAGACTTCCTGGATTTGGGTTTTCAGGATTGGATTGATTCCGCAGACGAACGCTTGGGAGTAGCTGTGCGAATAGATATGCAAGAACCATTCTGGTTCGAGCTTGGATATTTTGCAAAGCCAAATTGGTTGCATTTGTGCCACCGTGCATTTTGTAGCGTGGGGTAAAACGGGTCACCAGTGTAAAGAGGCTTGTAATTGCAGTAACTACGGAATCGATGTCGAAGTCGCAGTGATAGCTGCCAATTCTCTGCGCAAGTTCTTTTGCACGTTTACGAGTTTCTGCTGAAGAGTTCGTTGCCATTCCCACTGCACTTCGTTAGTAAAATACTCTGAGCCCCTCGGAGGGTCTTCCGACTAAATAACGATAATGAGTGCGGAGGACGATGAGCTTTAGCAGTTTAATTGGGAGCAGACTTACTATACGCTGAGTGAAAAAGACGGGAGCAAACTTCTTCCGCGGACTTCGGCAGCCAAGTCGATGTAGAGGGTTCTCCGGCAATCTGGCGTAGATCTTTAATCACTTGTTTGTTCTTATCCTCAGTGATATCTTTGTAGACGAGTCGACACATGGAGTATACAATGAGACTCGTTGCGCAACTGTCGATACCGCCCGATAGCGGGATGAAAAATCCTAAAAATGATCAGCTCAGAGCTTCATTTTCTTGGAAATTGGGATGTCTTACCAGCTTGTTTGCTGCGACGTAAGTAATCCCAAAGCCAACAGCTATTCATAATTCAGTAAAGTCCTCACCATGCAAGGGGAAGTTACTGACGCTGGACCCAACTCGATTTCTTCCTCTGGAGTGTGGTATCGAACTTCTCTAGGAAGACTTGGCTTAAGCAGTGGATTGAATTCATCCGAGTCGCTAGAAAGACTCATGGGAACCTCTACACGCTCGTATGATGGTTGGTCTATAGCTTGAAGAGCCCGAGATTTGGCAAATCGATAGCTGCGGACCTCTTCTAGATCCACAGTTGCGACAACCACTTCGACATCTGCTAAAGAGAATTGGCTACCCTGGGCCACAACTTGACCATTAATAATGATCATGGCACATCCATCATAGTACAATCTGTCACCATCGCATCCTTGTTGATTGCTATACAAATAAATTCCACCGGATTTGAGGGTCGCTTCACGGATAAGATCAATACGGGTATTGAGCTTTCTCAATTCATGGTGTGAACCAGACGAATTGGAAATGATCTCACAACCGTCTAGACCCGCGCCAATGTTTGGTGCTCGTGGTGTAAATAATTCTTCACAGGTCTCGGTCCCCATGCAAGTATCCCGGGTTGAAATTAGAGCGTCTCCGATTCGGACTTTATCCTGACCAGTGATTTTGGTGATGCATCGGGGAAGATAGAAATCCTCTACAACTCTCTCTCCTGTTTGAAATTAGCAAAGCGGTTAGGTGGCGAGATGAGTGAAGCTCCCTCATACCTTTCCAAGGTGAGAAATAACGCATCTCATAATAATTGCCGCTGTTCATAAAGTCATCAACATTTCAACTTGCACCAGGATTCAAGAATGAACATACTCATTCGCCAAAGAAAGCTTGGGTCTGATCAAAGCAATCTTTTTGTTGTAGCTGATGACTCGGCAATTATAGAGAACATTCCGATGCTTGACCGGCATTCCGATATCGATCAGCATGTCATCACAAACTTCATTGTCGAGTATCTCTGCCAGCGACTCCCATGAATGCAAGCAGAGATCGCTTTCCAAGAAATGGTCGAGACATCCATAGCCAGTGATCTCAAGCTCAGGTCCAATACGAAGTCTGTCGTAATGTTAGTTAAGCCATATGACAGCTTTCTACATGCGGACCACTGACGAAGCTCCTTTAGCCTTGGCCTGACGGATCGACTCAATGATTCTTGCCTGATTTCCCACAAAGTCAAGAGCCTACGTGACTAAATTAGCATTTCTGTCCCTATTGCTTCTTGTGTGTCATACCCATTGGTTCAAAGAACATGTCGCGAGCGTAACTAGATGGCCCATTGTGCAAATATCTGATACCCCAATGCCCAAGCGGATCCAAGAATCTTGTCCCAACCTGAGTCAAGTATTATCGAGTCGGTCGCTATTCTTCGACAGTTCGTTGGGATGAAGAGCGCCGAGCCCACTAGAGATATTGTCCCTGCCCCACGATATTCACGCGCCTAAAGTGGCTCAAGTGGCTGGAGATGCCGGTCGCAAGCCGGTCTCCCACCAGCTCCTTGTGGCGGCTTCCAGTAAGGCAAGTGCCAAGACTGCCGCTTATCTTGTCATACGTGCTCGGCGTATATTCGGCATATTGCTGTCTCTGATTTTCTGGGCCCACTTCATTGGAAGTGGGATTATGGGACTTACATTGTGTTTGCTTCATTCAAAATCGCGTTGGAGATGAATCCATTTTATGTTACCAAAAAAATGGGTGCATTTATTGCACGTATTTACCACTTTCAAACATGCAATAGACCTGCTATGTAATCTTACTGGCCAATTGTGGAAGGCTGCATTAACACCCGACAAGAAAGTCCAGATCATGACCAGGACAGTTGAGCTACCAGGAAAACCAGGCTGTTTATCGGGTATGTCTACAGGAAGGATAATGAGCCACTTGTATTGTTCAGATTAATGGGAAGGGCGTTATCAATACGCCCGAAATATGTGAGCCAAAGGTGTGAGGCATTTCACGCTGAAGGAAGTTCAAGTCGACGAGATGAGAAGCATTTATATGTGTGTTATGGACAGATATATATTCAAGCCATCTATCCTATATGAAAACAAATCCCAATCCTGATCCCAATCCCAATACCGTAGCCAGATCATAAGCTTCTGTCCCAAATATATATACAAGAAGCTGATCTAACAAGAAGAAGAAACAAAAACGCCTAACCATCTAACCACCTAAGCCTAATAGATCCACGATTTCTTGGTTTGAGGACGAACACCAGTGTTTACAGGGGCCTTTTCGACTGGGAAACCTTCAAACTTTGGGAACAAGTGCGCTGGGAACGCTGACTCGTAGCGCTCTCTGCTCTCACTGTCTGTGACCTTTGAAGATCTCATTGGGAACTTTAGGAGCTGCAAGAGCCATGGTTCGGGATTGGAGACATCGGATTTGAATGGTGCAGGAGCTACCTGCTTCTCTGGTGTCGTGGGGTTGGTGGAACCGAGGACATCAATTGAGCTTGATGGACTGGTTTCCCGGGAGTAGCATTGTGGGACACATGGCGCGGTATAGGCTGGTCCAGGAAGACTTGCGGGCTCCCATGCTGGTACACGTGGATTGAGTGGAAGAGGAGTTGCTACCTTCTTCTCTGGTGTCATGAAGTTGGTGGAAGCGAGAGCACCCAGTGTGCCTGATGGATTGGTTTCCCGGGAGTAGGATTGCGAGGCCACTGGCGCTGTGTCGACTGGTCCAGGAAGACTTGTGGGCTTCAATCCTGGTGGGAATGCTGGATGTGCTGGGGTGTTGAAGACTTGTGGTCCCAAAGGACTCTTGAGAATGCGGTAGCCGTCTTTTCCGTTCAAGTTGTAGATGACCTGGTGGCCGATTTTGACGTATGAAATGCGTTGTGCTCCAAGTTTGACCAGTTTGTCAATGCAGGAAAAGAAATCTTGAAGGGCCTCGTACTTGGCTGGGTCTTTCTCAACCTTTTGAAATTGCTCAGCGGCGATAGAGATTTCTTTTCTGGTCTCCGAGTCGAATTGGCTGGAAATGGCCTGGATTTTGTTGACGGCCACGAGGAGATTGTTGAAGTTGAGTTGAGGATAATAAAATCTGAACTGTTTCAAGGTTAGCAAAAGCGTAGAAAGGCCAATTGTGTCAGAGGGAGGAGGTGAGAGCGAAGAATGGGAAGAGAAGAAACATACAGAAGACATTTTGATGGATTTGGTGAATCAGTTGGATAATTTGGTTGTTTGAAGAAAGATACTTGGAAAGTAAGGTAACTTGTTGTGGTACTGTGTAGCTTTGTATGTATGGTAAAGAGGAAAGAAAAAAAGCTCCCAAGAGGGTGAAAAGTGGTTGTTTATATACCTGAATAACATAGTCAAAATATCTAGCCATTACCTTACTTTCTGACCATCCGTCATTAATCGAGAAGCCGTTGAATTCTAGCTTGACTATGGTGATGCGCATGGAAACTATGTTTGTAATTTACACCGTCAAAATGCGAGCTGATTTAGTCGATCAACTCAACGGACATGTTAGAGTGATGTTTAGAGGCGGGTATCTCCTTCGATCTTTGGGAGCACAACTTGGCATACCTCCACGTTACGAACGAACCAGAGTTTTTAATATATTGAAATCAACCTCTCCACCAAGATCGAACTGAGCCTTTGGAAATAAAGAGAAAAGCTGCTTGTTAGAATGTTACACATTGTCAAACAGCGTTCTCATTGATTCTGGTCGCTTCCCAAATTAACCGAGGATCGATATCATAATCCTGTTAGGCTGCGCCATGAAGCCGAGCCTTATCGAATACTCTACTTGTAAACGAAATCTACTATCTTACCTTATTTAGTAACTACAGATAGTCTGATATAGCTTATTTATGAACTCATTTTCGATTTTCTATCCTACGGAGTGAGGTATTTCTACTCTTTGTAACCAGATATCCTCACTCTGAAAAGTTCAAGCATTGTAGAAATTCTTTTCATTTCCTTGGATATACCAGGTCACATAAGTCCATCAATTAATCCATACAGTGCACAGTGACAATTAATTCTCGTGTAGTTTCCAGGTTGCCTTCTGGCCTCGGGGGAGTGGTTAACCATATATTCTGTCATAATGGCATACCGTTGCACTAGGTATATGACAGACCAAACTGTTGGTACCAATTCCCGATTCGGCTAAGCGAGAACCCCGCTACTTTACAAGATCGTCAAAAATGTTTGGCCCTTGGAAGAGAACCCGACGGGACCATCAAACAGATTCAAACTCGAATACCGAATGATAAAACAGATACGAATCGCAGCTTTGCCTATTCTCTTGATTTCTTGTATCAACGGATATGTGGTGTCCCTTGCATCACAGAGTACAAATCCTCTGCACCCCTTTTTCACCCATTCAAAAAAGAGGTTCAGTTTTAGTTTGGCGCTTAAATGAGACCGGAAGAAGTAGCGTAGCATGGCCAAAAAATTAAGAGGTGGTACAGTAGTGTCTCAACATCGACGACGCGATTTATTAATTGATATCAAAAATGGGGAGGGTCGCGACAAAAGCGTCGATTTCTCTGTGGGTGCAGCCCATGTTTCCTTATCACCTTAATTGTGAAGTCATTCCTGTCTGCATTAATGCGTCACCATTGCAAATTTAAATTGATGAGCAGAAATGTAATGTTAGTATATTTTTCCAATATGATAATGATGCTTTTTAGGAGAGGCCGAGGAAACCAGGTAAGTCAGGAAATCATAATTGAGCGGAATGGGCAACGGGCAGTTGGGCAGGCATAAGCCGCATGACATTGGGAAAGGTTGCTGAAAATGGGAAGCTTTGAACTAATCGACGGCCACCAACCCCACACGATCCAGAGATCGCAAGAGGTGAATGGAGTCGGTAAGATGCTCCGACAGGGGGGAAATTCAATCTCACGATAGCTTCAATCCGCCAAGCAAGTAGAGCGAGGTTTCAGCAAGTCTATTTGGTCAATCTCACAACCTGGAACTCGCTTTGGTTGTACAAAAGTCCATCAAATCAGCTCCAAACCCCAGACAAGTGTCTGCGTGCCTGAAGGGCATGAACCCCTTCTGATACTGTATTCAAGACATATATCTAATATTTCACTGATTTCTGATTTCTGGTATTTTCATGAAGCTTCCGCGGAATGTCAATTTTCCATTTAATAAAGCAGAACGCTGCTTTTTCACAAGATAAAAAATTCCCCATCTCTCAATATCAAATCGCCTCTGACCTCAGCATCCTCACATCTTGGCAGAAAGCAAAGGCCAAAACACCTTCCAACAGTCTCTTTGACAGTCATTTGTTACGCAGCAGCAGGAGGGAAACAACAACCATTCTCAGAATCATGAATCTTATTGCAATAGTTCTTGCCACTGTAGCAATTCACTCAATCCTGCAATGGGCAGCGACTTCCATATTGCATTTCAAGTTTGGTTATTTTGGCATCCTTTGGGCAATTCTTCGTTGGTTGGCTACTAGTTGAAAGTCTTCAGGAGCACAAGAATGACAGGACAGACGCCTTGATTCCCAGGAGCCGAATACGATTCTCAACTTTGGGATTTCCATCAAATAAAATATTGAGCATTGATACCTTGCTTGCAGACTCGTGGCCCACGTGCGATTATCACATTTCACGTTTCTTATTCTGATTTATATTAGGGTAATTTGGCGATCGTGAATCTTTGACCCTTCCTCCACCTCCAAGGACATGAACGTTTATCTTCTCATTTTCTCTTGTTGAGATTCCAAGTCCAGGTTCGGCTCGAGACTTTTGCACGCAATGTTGCGGCAATGATAATGTGCATTTGCGGTCAATTTCCCGAGCAAAACCTTTTGGTTACACTTCAGTAATGTTGTTGTTTGATCTTTTTTTCGGACCACATAGGGGTCCATAGTTGCTCTTGGCAAATTTCCGTATCAAGTTCTAGGGACCAATGTGTTACGCGAAATTTATCAGCGTAGCTGACTATGCTTGTAATTTTGTGGATCAATTGTTACTCTTCTACTCGTAGTTCTGTTGTTGAACTGCTTATTGTTCTCTAACTGGCATTCCAAATGCTGTGTACCACAACTTCCTAACTGCATTTTCGACTTGGCGAGAGAGAATATACAACGTTTCTCTGTTCACTAGCTCTTTCACATTCCCTTCGTCAGAAGGCAGTTTAATCAGCTAAGGGATAGAAGTATGGAGGTCCTTCTTTGAGGATTTAGAAGTCAATAGCCTGGAAGACACCAGAATTCGATAAAACTAGGTGTATAGGGTGGAATTTTCCACATCTCGTATCAAATGGAACAGAACCTTCCAGAGCATGGTGTTCCAGGTCCCGAAGACAACCCATCCAAAACTTCAAACATTGCAGAAATCTCCGACATCTGTATCCTCGAAACAACATTACTTTCTGACGGAACACAACATCAGTTTCCGTGATATTTCTTTGTTGGCACTAAACCCACGCGAAACCGCTATCAACCCAAGAGATTCTATTCGTTTAAAAAATCTACGATTTTGGTTCCGGTCACAGGTCACATCGGCGTGACCAAGCGACAATGAGTTTCATAAAGTAAGCCGGCCAACTTCAAGAATATTCGATATCACACTATCAATACAAATATATAAGCAAGAAGACTACATAAGGATTGTATACTTTATCATTGTCCTGATTCGGTTCTCATTCTATCATTATACGTCCAGAAACATCCATACTTAACATCATCATGAATCGAGAAAAACCCAAACAATCGATGTACCGGTCTCAACGGAAGACCAACAGACAGGTACAAGCTCCTAAGCATGACGTGGGTGGACAACGTCAGATCACGCAAAGCAACTTGAAGAAACGATTGGAAGAAAAACGGTTCTCAATCTTGCATATGTTTATCTTTCTCATTGCCGTTATCGTTATCGTTTGTCCAATTTTTACTCCATTGATCAGTATTACCATCAACAACAACAGTAACAACGTGTCCGGGGGCTTGTTTGGCTACATAGCGGCTCCAAGCAGCAGGCTACTCGAGGCGATTGCTCGTGCAGGATTATCGATGATAGAAAGAGGCAAGCAATATCTCCTTGAGGCTTGAGCCTCTTCTGGTTCAAATAAAACATGTTGTATGACGATCGTCCCTCGACCCTGGCTTAGTTGTAATATGTGATATCTTGATTCCACTTCCTTGTCTAAGAGTTTTTATTGCTGGCCTGAATGATTGTAGAGTAACTGTATTGTTCAAACTGAACGGCAAGTATTGAGAAGTGCCGCAAGACTTATGCGTAGATACTCCTGCATTGTGCTGTGGATACCGAGGATATATAAAGCGACGCTACTTGAAGAAACTCTCTAAGTAACTGGAAACTTACAAAATAATGACACGTACCTACGTCACATCCATACTTATAATTCACGAGCCAAATGATCCATGTGAAAATATACGTAATGCCGCCATGTCGCCTCCGAGTAGAATTGAAAAGAAGCAAACTATTATTTCCTATTAGTCGGAACTATAGTATTACTCCAGTTATATAGAATACTTAAAAACCCAACAGAAAGCCCTCGGATAATCATGGCAATTTTCCTAAAAGAATTAGAAATATCTTTCCTAGTCCACAAGTAGTTTGCATAGACAATTTCAATGCACACGCAACGCAGCTGAAATATCTCCCCCAGCCCCGATGCATCTGGTTCTCGGAGTCCCCCCAAAAACGGTGTCTTCAAGTTTTGAACATCCATAACACTTAACAGGCCACCACCGCGCCCCTCGTTTCAGACTTTCAGTCGCTATTGTTTTCTTACTCATTTCTTGCAATCTGCTGTCAGCGCCACAGAGTACTCATAAAGCCTGTGACTCTCGCAACTTTAGGAGTACTCTGAAAATGAGACCCTTTTTAGCTGTAGAATTCCCGTAGCGTGTGCCGGTCGTATGATGAGCACAACGAGATTCCTACTAATGCCAAGGTTCTGGTTGCAATTGGTCACTTGGTGAGTTGTGAAATTTATCGGAGCTTTTACGTTTAAGTGAAGCTTTTGATTTTTGCTTCGGAGCGAAGCGATAACAGCCAAATAGCATGTATCGACAGCTTTCTGGAGCTCTGCAGGTGGCTTTGTATAAAACGTTGACTTCGTGGGGAGAAAGGGGGGTCGCTGGCTCCAAGCGAAGGCGGCACGCCAAGGCATCCTTCACTGACCCATGCATCATCGTGTTTGAATAGAACATCCTTTTGCTCATTAATCTCTATTTATTTAAATAAAATCTTTGTTTTCTCCCACAATAGAATAGATCAATAGATGAGGGTCTAGCAAAAGACTTAGTTAACACGGTTTTTCCCTACTGCATTGCCCGCATATGTCAAACCACCCCCCGCTCCCCGATAGAAGTTGTCACCTTGCAAGTCTCATCACATTATATTCATCCTAACCTCCCAAGGATCTTACTTTGCAGATCTCCCAAAACTTGGCCTAGATCTTCCCCACGAAACAGGGATCTGATCCCCGCCAGTACCTCGGTCCACTTCAAACACGCCTCCAAAGTTTCATGATAAGAGAACGAAATACATCTCGCGTACTTTCAATCCCCTTCATCCAACGTGTTTTACCAGTATCAAATCTTTTCAAATATCAGTTGTTCCTAAATCAAATCGCCAATAATGGGACAAACACCTTCAGCGCCGACTCTGACAGAAGAGAATATACCCGATCAAACGGGAAAGGTACGTGATAGCTTCCGATGGATGTACAGCACCTTTCAACGATACCATATTCAATCTTCTAACTATGATTTCGAACCACAGGTCTTCATCGTAACAGGTTCCACGTCAGGAGTAGGACTTGAACTTGCAAAGATACTCTATGGCGCTAACGCAAAAGTCTACGTCGCGGCCCGTGTAACCGAGAAGGCATACTATGCCATGGGAGTTATGAAATCCACATATCCAGATTCCAAAGGCGAACTGATATACCTCAAACTCGACCTCGGCGACTTGACGACGATCAAAGCTTCCGCAGAGGAATTTTTAAAGAAGGAGAAACGTCTGGACGTTTTATGGAATAATGCGGGTGTGATGATTCCACCGCTGGGGAGCACGACGAAACAGGGTTATGAATTGCAGATTGGGACGAACAATATTGCGCCTTTTTTATTCACGAAGTTATTGACGCCGTTGTTAATCGAAACTGCGAAAACGGCTGAGAAAGGGAGTGTGAGGGTTGTGTGGGTTAGCTCCAGTGCGGCGGAGAGGTCGAGTCCGCAAGGAGGTGTGGAAATGGATAATTTGAAATATGAGCGAGAGGATAAAGGTGCGTGGCATAAGTATGGTGTTAGTAAAGCTGGAAATATATTACATGCATCTGAGTATGCTAAAAGATTTGGGGGGGATGGTATACTGAGTGTGGTAAGTCCATTAACTTGTGTGCTTATAGACGGATACTGATTCAAGTTTACAGAGTTTGGACCCGGGCAATTTGATGACGGATTTATGGAGACATATGCCCTGGTGGCAAATGTTGGTTGTCAGAAGAATACTGAAGGAGCCTGTTTTTGGGGCATACACTGAGTTATATGGCGGGTTATCATCTGATATCACCATGGAAAACAATGGTACTTTCGGTAAGTAGAGCTAAATACGCTGAGACTCAATCCATATACTAATCTTGCTTTTAGCCGTACCTTGGGGGAAAATGCAACGCCCTAGGGCTGATATCTCATTAGCATGTAAGAGTATCGATGAGAGTGGCACTGGCTTGGCGAAACAATTTTGGGACTGGACTGAGAAAGAAGTGGAAGCTTATGTATGACTACTAGAACGTTACAATGAAGTAAAAGCGAAATTAGAATCTGAAGGTCGACATGTCAAGCTCGAAGAAAGAACCAATTGAAAATCGAAATTGAACTTAGGGCATCGGAATATGAAGCATCCTAACCCTATCTTCGGGGACACCATTATCTGAATGTCCAGAGCTGCTGCAAGACTACCCTGGAGGCTCAGAAATGCTCGAGACCACTTCGAAGGCCCTTCAATCATCTTTTTAAGCCCCCCCAATCTTTTTCATCTGTACCTGTTTTCGAATGATAGGCTCCTTTGCGACAAACTCCAGGTGATCCTGAAACGAGTACCATGATTGTAAAGACCATTTGTCCTCATAAAATATGACGTGTCTATCGTCGGGATTGAGAAACGTCTTTAGTAATGAACACTAGAAGATTCTCGAGATCCGCAAAGGAGGTGTTGAAGCCTATCTAAGTTCTTACTGCATGGCTACGAGTAGAAATGGATCTTAATAAAGCTACATTGAAACCAAGCCCAAATATGGGAGCATGCCAAATTACTTTGATTGACTTGTACATGACTAGATATTGTGACCTTTTGGTCTTGGAAGCATAGGGGGAACCACGAAGGAGTGAATATCCATCCGTGTAATCACGTGAGAAGTGGAGCCCCCCCTACCACAGGCGACCTTTATCACTGACAATAAGCAAATCGCTGTCGCCTTCGGGCACTGTGGAGGCGGCATGTGGAGTTACGCACCGGTGTGATTCTCATGTGTCGTTGAAACCGATTCTTGGGCTAGCGGCTAGCACTTGCAATCATCCACGCTCAGTCTTTCCTGACTTTAAAAGGTCCCCCTCAGGTATTTGCTCTCCCCTCGTTCCTTCGCTGACTCTGCAGGTGCTACACAGCTATTAAATAAATATCTCTCTGGGTTGCATCCCCATTCAGATAGAAGGCTTCGCCTCAAATACTTTTTTGTGGTTTTTTTTTGGACTTTTTTGAAGTTGCGGTGTTAAGCGAGGTCGCGCCAGCCACTCGAATTTTTCGCCCTATTCACTCCTGACCTCAAGGCTCTGCAGTCCAGCCCATAATTTCCGAACTGTTTTAATTTCGTCAGTAGCAAATCTATGGAATGGCGGGTTCGAAATATTAACCAGGGCGTTGTTGTTTACTGCCCTGCCTCCCCCTCACCCCCAAATATTAGCTATGCTAGCTATGCTAAGTTCAATTGATGACCCATTTTATACCAGACCATGTTTCTTGCGCTGGTGAGTAGGAATTGATGTGTTTTTAATGATCCCCTTGGAATGTATACATCATATATCCAAAAATTAGTAAGAAGATACCGCTGACATCACTTGAATCTAATTCTGCGATGAATAGCTTCGTTATATTCTACTCAGTCTTAATTGGCTAGTCGTACACTTTGGTAAATTTTCTGCAGACGCGTCGCGTTTTACCTAAGTTGCCGACAATATACAGAGATTCCAACTCTTTACTCTTACCCCTCACTATATGGGAAAGATATCTGGATTTGTTGCACATCTCACTGTGTTCTTCACCTCGCAAAATCGACATTCAACGACCTCAAGACCGGCAAACGGAATTCTCAACCCCCGAACTTGCCGTCAAATACATGGTGAATCCAACTCCTTATCATTAGCCTTGCCTATTTAGGAAACCTGAAGATTTGTTGCATTTCGCACTGAGTCTTGCACCTCAAGAAATTGACACTTGACAACCTTGAGACCGGCAAACGGAGCTTCCAACCTCCGACCTTGCCGGCAAATACCTAACGAATCCATCTCCTCCTCCCTCCCAGGCCCCCCCTACACATCCAGGAAACATCAAAAGTTTATTGGACAACCCAATCATCTCAAACCAACTAGCTTATTCTGGACCGTTGATCGATCAATATAGATAGATGTATAGCGGAAACAGATATTTCGGGTATTTACGCATGAGTCCCTCAACTATCATATTGACCAAGATCTCAGCACTTCGTGCTGCGCAAGTCAATCGTCACCAAAAGCCTTTGATTTATCCATTCCCCCTCGAGAATGCAATACAATGCATATTTAGGATTTCTCGCAACGCTGTCGATAGGCTGGCCCCAGAAAGGAGGTTCCGGCGTACACATAATCACATATCGATCGCTAATCTCGATCCAGCGAACCACCAAGTTCAAACGAACCACAGGAGATTTTCCAAGAAACAAGGGGCCATTTTCAGTCCCAGACCTTCCTTATATCAGGCAAGTCTAGCTCCCTGTTCCTGTAAAATGGGATCGTCTCTTCTGAATCTTCTGGAATACCTGATAATCGTTCAATTGAGCCACTTTTCAAATCAAAACCACATTTCCTCAATCGTCAATTCATTGAGCAGAGATGAAACTACTATAGTTATACATTACCAGGCGGATACTCTTGACTAAGAGCAAGAACAGATAATCCTGGCAAGAAGTGTAAATCCGCAGATCTTTCTACGTCCTCCGGTTCTAAGCAAGTCGAGGATATTTCACTCTTCAAGCGAGTATGAGATAGAGAAATATTATCTCCAGAATCCCACCAGGGCTATCGCGAAACCAAGAATATGAAGCAACAAGCACACGCGTCAATTCAAACACTATACGCATTCCTGGTACTAAGCGAAGGTACAGTTGCTTCTTCCTCGTACCGAGAAATCTCTCAGCACAAGTCTCTTTGACATTGTGAGTTTGAGATGGGATGTACCGACCACTCATCATCTAGAGGAAGTGATGTGGCTTTGTAGTACAAGGCGGTTCAACGACGTAAAAAACCAGAGTGAAATGAGCCAGATCATGGAAGTCTTTGTAGGGATGTAACTAAACCGTTAGACAAAGCGACTGCGACTCTCACGTCAATCAACTGTTTATTCAAAAGAACCAAGAGGATTTATTCTTACACAGAATCATCCATATCACTGTACTGTACCGGTATTGTAAACTATATGGGGGAACTAACATCTACAATCATATATACTCGGATAAGAAAGTAGCTATATATTATCTTTAGCGAATCTAGTACTTGTATAGTGACCTATAAGCCACTTTTCTTAGTGCGTATAGTATTTGGTTTACAAGAATAGTAATATTATTAAGCTTCTAGAATCTAGATAGCCGTTAGTAAAGCGATAAGGTAAAATAATTGGAGGCTTTGTTTTAGGAAACGCTCTGTTATAGATCAGTTACTAAGAGGCGGGATTATATAACTTGCCTACCTAGAACTCCTAAGACTTTCCACCGTATAGAAGCTAGTTCTATATTACTAGCGTTTTCTATAGTATTTGAAAGGAGGAATAGAGTAAGTTATAAGACCTAGGCTCCTATTATATATAGTTAGAAATTAAGCTTCTAAATTTAACTCTTTTTGCCCTAGCACGTTTAGTATTCCATATAGTAAGTAACATATCTAAAAGCGTTTCCAACCTTTTCCCGCTGCATTAAGTGTAAGATTATAGTTAAATGCATATGGTAGACCTACCTAACTAGTAATAATGACAGATACGTACTAGTCTCATGACACCATTCATATACACGCCCATTAACAGAATCTAATAAGGTCCTCTATCGGTTTAGATAGAGAAGGACAAGGTACTAAAGAAATGTCTTCTCATCCAGGTACTCTAAATGGTGGCGTCGAACCGCAGGTAACTTCTGGGATGAGCCTGACTGCATGCAGGAGGCTTGAAGCTAGAAGTTGATCCATCTCGTACAACCCCAGGATGTTAAGTCATTTGATGTAGTTGCATCACGGGAAATGTAAGAATACAAACTTGTTGAAACCGATCTAGATGGTATTGACAAGGAAGACTGCCTGAGTTTCATGTATAATATCGCTATCGTAAAGATCTCGGATCGAGAAACAGATCAGGTTCCAAATTTTCTCGTTGTTGCAATTATATCGATATTTTAATATGAGCTAGAACGATATCGTAGACATAGTATTCCAAATTGCCAAGAAGGAGCGAGGAACGATTCATCAATGACCCCGCAATGTAATGCAATAACAGACCTAGTAAGTAAATATGAATAAGCAACTAGGATTAAATCCATAGCAGAATTAAGGAATGGAAAGCAAAGTGATAACTGACATAACAAACAAGATACACATCTTATCACAATATTATCATCCAAATCCGTTACCGATAACTACTATATCACCTCGACCTATAGCAAAGACAGCATCCATGTTTCCTGCACTGTAACCCAAGTAAGCAGGCTTGTCTGCAACCCTGAAAAGCACAATTCCAATGATATGCGGGGGAGTCATATGCAGAAAATGACGTAAAAAGCCCCAAAAAGGTTCTTCTCCGTGTTTGCGGGGTAATCCTACTTCGATTCTTCGGTACTGTAGGATTACAACAATCTAGATTCAACTGTACCGCTTTGTCGGGATTGAGGTGTGTAGTATAGCCAAAAGCTTCCGTTCTCGGAGCGAAATGCTCGAGGAACCTGATCATGCACGAGACATGGGAACTGATCACAGTAGGATTCTTCGATAACATTATCGACTACAGTACCAACGAGGAGCCCGCTTAGTTACAGGGGACAAGCGGGAGAGAGCTGTCATTTTAAGATATCCGAAATTCTGGGGTAACCTAATCGCGGTTGATAACGATGATATCTCAATATCACGTATAGCAACACCTTGCTATACCCGGAAATATGTCCGAGTTAACAAAGATACGATCAAAGATCCAGTGGAAGAACCTTCACGTAATGTTACAGTACACTAGTCATTTCCAAGCTACAGCGCAGGGATATTCAAGTATGTACATCACGCTGATCTACGGTAAAATACCTACGTTTGGTAATTACCGCATACCGAGTATATACACATTAGGGCAACAAAAGATTAGTCTAGTTGTTCTTCCTTACTCCGGCAATATCTGTTTGTGACTCTCTAGTAGATTAATGTATTCCTTTGGGGGAACCTAGAGTACTTACTACGGAATTTCACTTACAGTCCAAACAGAGAGTCACCAAAGCGTACCTATTATCTCCACCGTGTCAATATCATAATCCTCTTTTTTGATAAAGTGGATGAGTTTTCGACTTCATAACTATAAGCTAAGACTTCTCTTCTTATACACCTCCTTACCTCCTATCAGTACTTACCTAATTAACAAACAAGCGAACAATACTCTTCAAATGTTTTCCACCCTCCATACTTCCACCCTCCATAATCCCATCTCCAAATCATTCATCATATAAAACAATATAATCACTCTTCCCTCTTTCCACATCTCCACATTCTAACATAT
Source organism: Hymenoscyphus fraxineus (assembly GCA_900184765.1). Lineage (NCBI taxonomy): Eukaryota > Fungi > Ascomycota > Leotiomycetes > Helotiales > Helotiaceae > Hymenoscyphus > Hymenoscyphus fraxineus. The sequence goes on along the minus strand of LT855424.1, from coordinate 1,193,723 downwards.
AATATATTATAATACTAAACCTCTAGTACTCCACAACTAACCTAAACATCTCAGTATACCCCGTCTAAATCAACACAGTTTCAAACATCCCTACATTCCAAACCCTTCCAAACCCTTCCTCCACCAGTTTCTCAACTGCCTTTCACTTNCCCTCCCTCTCCCCATCGCACAAAACCTCAAACCTCCCAACACCCCAATCCTCACCAGAAACCTCCAACCCGTCAAATTATCAATTACCCACTTCGCTACTTCGCCACTTCGCTACTTCCCTAGGCTCTTAATAGACAGCTCGTAGTCCCATTTCTCATTTGTCATTTGTAATTTCACTAACTGACAATACGTACATACATTTGACACAGTAGACAAAACACCCATCTATATTCAACTTCAAGATCCACTTACAGTACAAAAAGTGTAAACAAGTTCAGCAACATATAGTAAATAAGAACAATCCGGGAGAGAGGGAGATTGTCAAATATTCTATGTAGCCACGGGGATCTGAAGAAAATAAAGCAATTGCAAAGCCTATCACTCACACTCACACTCATCCAAATAACCAGACCCCTAACAGGGTCCAGAAGAAACAAACATTCACACCTCATACCTCACATTCTCCACTCCCCTCCCCCCAAAAAACATATCATCAAAAAAGTAGAATCTTCAAATTTACTTCAAGTCTCCAAGAACGCCCGCCGAGCTATCTATCTATCTATCCCACCACCCTTTCTTCCATCTACCCATCCTCATTCCCAGCCCCAGAACCGCCGCCAGCCAGTACAGCCCACCGACCGCAACCGCAGGAGCACAAGCCGCCGCAATTTATAATAGCGGGTTGGACTTGTACTCTGGAACCACGACACTATTTCCCTTCTCGGCATTGACTTCCTCTAGTGGGTTTGCTTCATCTTCAAGTTCCGAGAGGAACTTTTCGGCTTCGAGGGCAGCTATGCATCCAGATCCTAGGGTGAGGTTAGTATATGATACTTTTGATAGCGGAGGGGAGGAAGGAGAGGGGAGACGGAAAAACATACCAGCAGAAGTAATGGCCTGTCTATACCTCTTGTCCTGCACATCACCCGCCGCAAATACACCTTCAATATTAGTATAACTCGTCCCAGGCTTCGTAATAATATACCCCTCCTCATCCGTATCAACCTGACCCTTCACCAAAGTAGTCGCCGGATCATGTCCCACAGCATAGAACAACCCATTGGCAACAATAGTTTCCTCCTCCCCAGTCTTAACATTCTTGATGACCAGATGAGACATCAATCCCTTATCATCACCCTTAACCTCCTGTCCAACGGTGTTGAATCGCACATTAACCTTTTTGTGAGCCAGTAACCGCTTCGCCATGATACTTGAAGCTCTTAGAACATCTTTTCGCACAAGCACATCGACTGAAGATCCGTATTTGGTGAGGAACATAGCTTCTTCCGCTGCGGAATCACCTCCTCCAATCACAACCAGTGGTTTGTTTCTGAAAATTGGCACAGCACCATCACAGACTGCACAAGCCGAGATACCATTCTGCCAGTATTTCTCCTCGCCTGCAAGACCCAGACGACGGGCTGAGGCGCCAGTCGCGATAATGATAGCGTCTGCAGTATTAGGTTCCTTGTCTTCGGCGTACTCGTTCCAGTATTTGAAGGGGCGTTTGGAGAGGTCGACTTTGGCGACAGTCTCAGTGATGATTTCAGTACCGAAGCGTTCGGATTGTTTGCGCATAGCATCCTGAGGTCGAGTCCTTAGTGTCTTTTGTACTTTTCAAAGAGGGGGAGGGAAGCATACCATCAACTCCGTACCTCCAATTCCATCAGGGAAACCGGGGTAGTTTTCAACATCAGTGGTAGTAGTCAATTGACCTCCCGCGGCAATACCATTGGCCAGGAACCCCTCGTACAGAACAGCTATAAGCGATTAGCTTCCCCTCTTTTCCCATATCAGAATAGAGAAGACTCACGCTTCAACTCCGCTCTAGCCAAGTAAACAGCAGCAGTATGCGCCGCCGGGCCGGAGCCAATGATTACCACTTTACTATGCATCTTCCTCACGTTCTTCCCCTGGTTCAAGAGAGAATGCAGACCCTTCGCACCCACGCCGTCACTGAGATTCTGCGTAGTCGTCTTGCTCTTCTGCTGGAACCCAGAAACAGCAATGAGGGTCGAGATTCCGGAAAAGCTCGATCGGAGAGTACGATTTAAAGCTGAGGAAAACAGTTTGACTGTTGTGCGAGTGGTATGCGTGGATTTGTTGCTTTCGAAAAAGAGGGGGGTTGTTTTTATGTCTGGCAGACGAGATTTGGTAGAGGAAGGAGGTTCGAAAGATGACGATGGTGAGGGCAATGACGGTGGATTACAGAGTGAAGGACCCGAGAAGGGAAGGTTGACTTTTCGTGTGGATGGTGGGTTGATTTCTAAGGGTCGAGGGTTGGGGATGTTGTGCTCGAAGACCCCGCCAAAAATATGTGGTTGATTCCAAACCGGAAGGTTCTGGCCCCCCGATTTCAGCCCTACGCTGTGTAAGCAGAAACACCAATCAACTTACCTAGGAGGTATGACGTGCTCTTCTGTATTCAATCAATACTTCTGTATTCTTGTATTTATATATTTTTGTGAGATTCCTATGGGATCAGATACACACGTTACTGAAAATAGGTCCTTTTGTTTACTATTGGTGACCTAGATATTTTGCGGCTAAACATTAGTACGCCGCGGTCTACCGAACGTTAGAAGCCGTCGCTCCACAGATCTCCAGGTTGAGCTAATTAATCCACATAATGTCACTCTGGGTTCAACTTGTACAATCCTTAAGCTGGCCAGACCCAAGTTGTGTCTCCTCAAATCCATTTTTGGTATTAGAAATTCAGCTCAGAAACGTGACTTATGTATAATGACGCCGGATTCTTAAAGTGGATGCTCATCCCAATATGGACATGCCAAATCCAGAAAAAGTCACTCAAAGACCAAGGAAGGTGAAAAGATACCATTAGTGTCTATCTCCGGAACGCCATCGCCTGGGAATATCATTTCCACATATGAACATACAAACGGTTCACTTCAAGAACCAGCCCCATCCAGCCCAAGTCTCTACGCAATCGGTGCTCCTAGGTTCTCCATATCCTTAATATATCTCTCCCAAACATCAATCGTATTTCCGTAGAACTCAACATGTGCGTCCGCAAGCCCTCCGAATTGCGTCTTGAACTCAATTCTCTTGATCCGCTCGAATATTTCCACCTCACGAACCACTTCCTCATCAAAAGCTTCAGTAAGTTTCTTCGTCTCTTCAACCCCACGCGTCAGCTCGTCTATCCGTACATCCAGCTTCCTTTCCCGTTCTCGGCGTGCTTGCTCATGGTCCACCCCACGTACATCCTCAATCTTGCTGCGAAAGAATCCTGCCGTGCCCGTATGAGCTCCACCCGGCGAGCGCAGTATGGCTAGATCGTTGGTAGATTTCGCAAGATATTCCGTCAGCTGTTCAAAATCAAGTTGTTTCTGTTCCCGAGCTTTCAGAAGACTCTTGAGTGTAGTACTGTATGCCTGCATATCTCGCAAATGACCCAGATAATCCTGATCGGTTTGCTCCTTCAGCTTTCTCATCCCTGCCGATGTGTCTTCTACACTCGCAGCAAATGCATGTACGGCATTCTCAACTCCCGGCTCCAGTAAAAGCAGTCTTTGGAATTGTTCTGCCAGATCTTTGTAATCGGTTTCCAAGTCACCCTCCCGTCGAGCCACACGAGCCACAATCTTCTCAACATGTCCAAGATCCTCATCAAGTTTATCAGACTTTTCCCGAACCTCGATAAACCGTCTATCCGGCTTATGAACTTTGGTAAAGACATTAATGAACGTATCTGTGAAATTGTCAAAGACTCCACCAGCGGCTTGATCGGATGCTGATGATCCCCGTTGAGGACGGCTTTTCATAGTGGCATTCCAATCTACGCTCTCGAGGAAGATTATGAGAAGGGAACTTTTTCTGAGGACTGGATGAAGTGATAATCGCGCAAGAAATCGATGGAGAGAATTCGCTCGTCGCGACGTGAAATCCGGTCCAAATCGATCGCCTCGTATATACTCCATTGCGTGCTTGTCTGGCAGAGGCGGGACCGCTTGCGCCGGGTATTCTCTGCATAATGACTTGTACAAGAAGACAAAATCTGTAAATCGTCTGCGAACGGAAGTTGTAGATTTTTGGAAGGATGGGAAATCGGTCTGCGATGATTAGCAAATGTTTGGAAAAGTGGATCTTGTATGACTTCATGTTGGGGATAGAATGCGCTGAGACACAGGATGTCCAGGCGATAGGGTAGGTACAAGGAACTAAGGACCTTGGGAATACCAACATTTGTAGTGACCAAGTAAGAAACATATGCGTCTTTCGTGCCATCATTCTCTTTGATAGGAGCAGTAACTGTGCAGTCCAGTCGCGCATCGCCCACGCCTGCTAGATCCATCGCATCCGCAGTATTTCCCAGTTGTCCATGAGGAGCTTCCGATTGATTATTTGAATGATCCATAGCCGCGATTCCATGGCCTGATCCAGGACTTCCTATTATTACTTCTTCATCAGGGCTTGTTAGGTCATTCTGCCATGAGACGTTGGCAAACTCGTCGTGGTCCATCCAAGCGACGGTGGTTGGTGGATCGGCGCGGGGCAAGTTGAGATGAATCGGATTGTGGCAGATGAGGGGTATGTAGAAGAAAGAGATGGGTGTAGGAAGATTGAGGGATGAGATCCGATGTGGTGGAAAGTTTAAGATTGTATGGTATTGAGGGTGAAGGTTTTGGTTTTATGTTTCGCTGAGTGATTGTTAGAGCTCAAGAGAGGTGAATTGATGCAGCTGGTCGGTTGCTTGCGCAGCCTGATCAGCGTCATCAGGCTATGAAACCTTGCTGCCTTGTTGGCCTCATATCTTGGGCGATAAGTATTCCCCCCTCCATAATCATGTGACCTAGTCACTTTCCACATCAAATATTCTTGATTTATCCAGTTCTCTTTTTTGGTTCAGCAAAGAAAAGATAATTTAATTGAAGTTTTTTATATGTAAAGACATTTGATTTGGAAACCAGAGGGGAGGAGGGGGGGTTCAAAACTCCCATCCCACTGCAAGCAATACAGCAAGTGACTCCTCAGATCATAGAAAAGATACGTACGTACTACTCCCCCTCCCCTCACTCTCCCCACTCCCCTACCAGCTTTCCAGCTTCCCACTTCTCATAATCCTCTCTCTAAGAGTCTAAAGAAAAAACATCAAACACAAATCCTTATAACCCTCATTAACATATAACCCACATTAACATAAAAGTTAAAACCATTAACCCCAACCCAAACTCAACAGATCAATAAGTAACCAAAAGTAAATAATATCTCATTTGAAGACACTTACTTATTCTTATATTTATTCCAACTAGAAAAACTATTCTCTTACTAAGCGAAATAACGTACTACTTAGTAGTTTGATAACTTAATTCTTTTTATTTAACTTCCTTCNCTTAAAACAATCCCCCATCCAACCCAACTAACCCAAACCCCCCATGCAACCCATCCAACTTTCTCTAACCCCACTAACCCTTACCCTCTCCTCTCAAATAACCTCGCTTCTCTACAAGCACTTATCGCAATCTCCACACTCCACACTCCACACTTCACTCATCAATCATCAATCATCGTTCATCGAGATTTCTAGGTATTTTTATATTAAGTACCGTATTTTGATTTCAGAACTCTCAGAACTCTCAGGAAATAGTAGTATGGTAGTAGTAGTAGTTAATGAGGAATTGGAGAACTGAAGAATCTACTGGAGAATTGGAGAACTGAAGAATACATGGACTGGAGGATGTTATTGTTTTAAGACTCTAAGGGTAAGAGAGAGATGTAGGAGAGAGGAAAGAGGAGAGTGATATAGAAGGTCTATAAAAGGAAAGATGTATGGTATTAGGGTTGGGATTGTTACTAGGGAAATAGCGAGATAGCGAGGGAGTGTTATATTTGTATGTATGTATGTTTGTATGTATGTATAATGTATTCCCCTCCTCTCGTGGGTGTAGTGTGATATGGATGTACTCTACTAACCCGTAACCGACAAATATACAAAACCTTGAAAGAAAGGAAAGAAGTTATTATAACTACATCCCGAACTCCATATCCCATCAGAGAAAACGATGAATATGTACTTTACCTTACAACTTGAATCCAAACCCAAATCCCCGTATCTAAAACCCAACCAATCTAACCAACCCAACCAATCCATCCACCCCCTCATCCCCACCCCAAAAAAGACCCCATACAAAAAACCCAAGACCAACCCCTACTCCAACCCCCCCACACAAACACTCCAAACAACCGGCCTCCCATCCGCCACCGTCCCCGCCTGATCCCCCCCCACCTGCCCACTCGCCGCAACATCATCATAAGGAAACGCATACCCCCTCCCATCCCGACTCCGCCTATGCACACACCTCGCATAAACATTCGTCACATCCCCGCCATAAAACGTGCCTACATCACACTTCGGCTCCATGCCTTCAATTAGTAGCGTACTCCTATTAAACGCCGCCGCGATCCTCGCCGTCAGCGCGCCCATCGCCACCGTATTGGTGGCTGACCCGGAAAACGGACCGGTGGAGCAGGAGAAGATGTCTGTCGCGGAGGGCTTGGAGAAGGTGCCGATTTGAGGGAAGGTTAGGAGGTTGGAGGTGATGGTTCCGGATTGGAGACCCCATTGTGCTTGTGTGTCTATAACTAAGGGTTGGGTGGTGTATTTGTTCCATACGGCGTTCACGTAGTCGTCGTAGTATCCTTTCAACAAGCTGGAGTCCATCACGTGTGCTGTATTGGGACTCAGAACCCGCGTTACGGATCCGGAGGAATCGCGCACGACGAGGTTTTTCCAGCCTGTTCCGTCGACGGAGCTTTGGGCGATGAGGTCGTTGGCTATGAGGTCTATGCCGTTGGAGGGGAGGCCGAGGACGGTTTGTGTGACGCCCGAGGAGGAGAGGAGGGAGAGTGAGATGGGGATGGAGACGAAGTCGACGTAGGTGATGTTGGCGAAGAGTTGGCTGGTGTTGTAGGTGAATTCACAGAAGCCCCAGGTTTTGGTGTAGTTGG